>JAQMYF010000024.1:28847491-28879028 GCA_030014195.1 Neosilurus mollespiculum
AAAGAGAAGACTCTAAGCTTTAAAATGGTATGGCTAACTCAATTTTGAATTTTTGGTCACTGTGACTCATTTTGCCACACTGGGTCACATATATTAAAGAGGTATTACCTTGTAGAGGATTTGCATAGGTTTGTTAAGTTCAACGTTTCTCAGGAAAGGGGCCAGGAACTTAAACAAGTCAATCAGCAGCTGGGCATACATGGGCCATCCCTGTCACCAGACATAACAAAACAAGTTAGGAACATCACTGAAATACAGCACAAAGAGCAAATTTTATATATTCAAGAAACACCTACCTTTTGCTGTGGGGTGTGTGCCAGCATTCTGGCTATGAAGATTCGGTGAGAGATGAGCTCCAGCCAGGCATATACAAAACCAGGTGCTTTAGTTGGCCTCAAGATGTGGAAGGTGTTGCTTTATTTAAAAAAAAAAAAAAATTACTTAAAATAATGTGTTTAATAGCTCCATGCTGATTAACAGATCCTCAAAGAGCTTAAACTAGAGACTCAGACATGCATAAAATATTCTCTATAGGTAATTATGCAGAAAAGCAATGCTGCAGTGCCATATGCTGATGAACTCTAACAATATCAAAATGGTCATGCATGAGTTAAGGTGCCAAAGATTCATGGTTCTAGAACACCACAATATGGTTATTTTATGAACTAGCATTAAATTTAACTGGCTAATAAAGTGAGCTTTGGCATCAGATTAAAAAAAATAATAATAATAAAAATAAAATTACCAGAAGGCAGTGAGGGTCTGGAAGTTGATGGTCTCCAACACATGCTCAGGTGCATTAAGCTCCAGGAGCAGCATAATGAAAATGCGATGGTATGGCAGCTGCTGGAAGTCTGCCTGCCTCACATCATGGTCCTGGATCAGCACACCCACTACAATGCCCAATACCTGCAAACACAAACCATCACAAACAAAAAGGCACTAAATCTAAGACCTAAATCCTTAAAACAAATCCTTCTTTGCTTTCATATCAGTGATGAAATCATGTCAAAATCTTATTGGATTCCAGTTGACTATAGCATGTAATACTCTTGGAACATCCATCCCACACCTTGTTTAAAAGGTTGATCTTGGTGACCGTGTTCGTGGCCTCTCCAGAGTGCTTGACGAGCAGAGCTATGAGGCGAACGAAGGCATCCAGGTTGTGGTAACACTTGGCACGGATGATGGTAGCACTGGCAGCTGGGTTGTGCTGCTGCTCAGCTTGAGCACGGTAGCTTATTTCTACACACATCTCTGTGCACAGCCGGAAGAAACGAGTGATGAGGTCATCTGTCTTCAGAATGCCTTGCTGATGCATCTACAAATTGGAAAGTCAAGAAGACGCAAGTACATGAAAGTTAAATACACCCATGCCTTTTAAATCGCACTGGCCTGAGATTAAAAAATGAAAAAAAGAAAAAGTATCTTTAATTCCCCTCCCCAGATGCTCTAACCTGGCCCACAAAGGCAGAAAAGGCTTTAGTGCTGTCCCTTCCAGCAGCAGCTGAGTGATACAAATTAACCCATTCTCTCAGCAGATACTCCGCTTTCTCACGCAGGCCTGGGGGGTCATCGTACTCGGACGCCTGTGAGATCCCAGAGTGCATCATGAAGTTGGGTCCTCCTTGGTGCCGGTCGAGCATGGCCTCGTAATTGGAACGAACCACATCCATCAGCTGAGGAAGGCTAGAGAAACACCATGTCAATACTTCAAGGATTCAATTCCAAAAGCAAAGGCAGGATAGTCATAGTAAGTGTCCTGTTTTAAATTTTTACCTTACCATCATCACATACCCAACACAGGGTCTTACTCAACTATTTATGGGTACAATGTAAACAATGCTGCAGAGCTGGTGAGTTCTAAGGGGGCATGAAGTAAAATTTGTGCTTAAAGGGGATGTAAAGGCTACTGCACAGGTGTGAGCAGTCACATGATTTAATATTTTGTGTACTACTTTATGCATGGCGGGTTTCATATTCGTTCAAGATCAGAAGCTGAGGGCACAAACACACTGCATACAAACTAACAGAGACTGGGCATGGAACTTTCTCAAGATTCACAAAGCTACACATCTTGATTTATTGTTTGGTTAACAAAAGCAAAACATTGATTACAGGCAATAGCTGCATGTTTAAGATGCAGTTAAAAAAAACAACAACATTCATTGGACTGTGTTTGAGAGAAGCTCCATGTACAAACACAAAGTAAATCAGCTCCTTTAAAATGTTGAACTAGTATACTTAATCATCTGATTTTACTATTGCATCCCCACTCAGTGCAGTCAATTATCAGTACAAACAAAAACCAAATTTTCAAGCATGGACAATATCAATAAAGCAGCCGGTCAAATGTAGTAACTATAGGTTCTCATAGGGAAGTGGAGTGCTGTGAGGGGCAGCTGATCCAAGTCTATATAGTCCGCCTGTACGCGTTTTGTTCATCTCTCTAGGCCCATTTATTCCTGCATGGAAAGTGGTGGCAAGAAGTCTAAAAACCTGCCATGCGTGCGCTACCACATAAATCGAGTTGCCCATGGAATTCTGGGAGTGCCATCGAGCAACCAAAGTGAGCTCAACATTCCTATAATCGTACTGCGCATGTGCCAGCACATAAATCGAGTCAGGCAGGAAAGTTAGTGTTGCTGTTCCACTCGCTGTGCTCGCTTCACAGCAATTATACTGTGTGATGTCACATGAAACAAGAATACATCAGTACAAAAAAAACGCACCAATTAAAATTTGATATACAAGTGTGATCTCACCCTTCAGGGGCATTTGCTCTGGAGTGTGCACAGGTCCTCATCAGAGTCTCTATGGTGTGGAGCAGGTCCGCTTCAGTGATGTGGCTCACGCTGCGCTCATCCACCAACAGCAACTTCACCAACTGCATAGCAAACGCCACCGCCATGTAGTGCAGGCCGTTCTCCATTGACTGAGCAAAAGAAAACAAAATGTACAATACAACTCTTCAAATACCAGGTTTCATCCAAGCCAACTCTAGCCAAATTGCATATGGCTGGTTTTAAGTGTCAGGATACAGGAAGACAAGGGAATGTATAAAATCAACCTTACCTGTGCAAGGTGCAGGTCATATTGCTGCATGTTGACAAGGTGATTTCTGATTAAAAGCTCCACTGCCTCCACGTTGTACTTGTACTCATCACGGCACTCAATCAGGCACCTGTAGTATTTTAAACAGCACATTCAAGAAAGAAAAAAAAACAAACAATTTTCTTAATCAATATCAGTGCTACTTCACACAATTCCACACCTGAATCAAGTTTTTTGAAAATTTACAGTAATTACTTTACTCAAAGTAATTTTTAAAGCCTACACAGCTTAAGATGTTTACTGTACTGTTCTAGTTTATACAACCAACCTGGTGATTTGCTTGTTGCACCACTGTGGCCCATAGGCACGGCTGTCCTGCAATGCCTTCAGCACCAGCAGATGGCACTCTCTGTAGCTCATAAGCAATTCAGCATCTGCACCACTTGTGGCGTCCAACAGACCCTCAACAGCCTTAAGAGAGGTGAAGTGGTGGTGGGGAGAAAGGGGTGCAGGTAAAAAAGTGAAATATAGCAAAACATCCAAAGCATTAACTTTAGACACTGGATAACACTTACTTTCTGCAGCAGACCCAAAGCAGTGATGCCATCACGTGAGTTACGTGCCATCACCACAGCCTCGAGCAGACTGCGCAAAGCCTGGGCTTGCGGGTTCATGGCCAAAGCTGGAGGGATAGCATGCAGGTGCTGTTCCAGGTCTGAAATGCACTTATCGTAGATATGAGCCATGTCATCTGTAGGCCACGCCTGCTGCTGCTAATGCATGAGAAATAACACATGGATCTAAAGCTACACTGCAATATGTTTGAACACTGACCTTATATGTTTATAGACCACATCTTTGTAATATTTCTAAGCAAACAAGTGTTGAATAGCAACCATTTGTGGTAATATTTTAGTAACATGGGCAGCTATGACTAAAATCAAAAGACATCCCGTGAAGTATTTCACCTTCAAATGTGATGAATTCAAACAGTATTCAACCCAAGAAACTCCACTTTGAAAACAGGTAGCACAAATTCTACTGCATGGAGCATATAAACATGAACATGAAGAATCTTAATTCTCAAAAACAGCAGCAACGATTTGATTTTGAACTCACCTTCATAGGTTGGGCCAGAAACCCAGTGGGCTGAGAAAGATCATTGCTGGGCAGGAAGCCTGGCACATTGCGCGCAAACTCCTCATAAACAGCCAGCTGCTTAGGGTCCACACCACCCACCTGCAGAACAGGGGATGGTTTAGACATACACTGTATAATCCTTGCACCTTTGAAATATCAGAAACATACAGCTTTTATAACTAGTGTACACACACCTTCAGGCGGATCTGCTCTGGCATGCGCTCTGCTTGATAAGTGAGCACCATTGGGTCGCAGTAGCGCCGTCCCTCCTGACGAGCATGTTTCCTCAGCTCAAACTCCTACAGCAGACATGCAATGCAACAGCACAAAAATTGCATATCTCAAGTAGAAAAATCCTTGCATTTGAACCATTAAGCTAATAGAGAATCAAAGACTTACAGTGGCCAATCTCTTGTCCATCTCTGGTCCAGCTTTCTCCACAGCAGTCTTTTGAATGAAGCAGCAGGCCAGCTCACAGTTATCCTGTGCAATGCGGTTAGCTGCCTCCTCCATCATTTCCCTCTGCTGGGGCGTAGGAGCCTGTACAACAGTGTCATTTACATACTCTTTAAAAAAAAAAAAAAAAAAAAAAAAAAAGGAAAAAAAAGGAAGCACTCTACAGTGCACAATCAAAAGCATTTTTATATACAAGTAATATGTACCCTGAGGGCAGCAGCGAAGGTGTTTTTCAGGTTGGCGGTGATGTTATTAATAAGCGGCTCTCTGCAGGTGATCATGGCCATCCCGGCAGTCAAATTACGCATCATGTGGTGGGCGGCGACACGCATGTGTGATTCCTCAGAGTCAAGAGCAAAGTCCTTTCTGACAATCTGCTCGCATGTGGTCATTGCGATCTTTATAGATCGATCCACCACAGGGTGAACGAGCTCCTGCACAGCACGCTCAATTGCCTGCCTCACACACTGCTTCAACTGGGGATGTGCCTGCAGCAGTGGGATCTGCTCAGGATAAATAAGAGAAACTAAATAAGACACACAATTCGAAGATGAGCTTCTGTAAAAAGGATGCGGTTTTCACTGATCAATAAAATTTCACTTTAATTCTGCCTAACTGCAAAAACGATTGATGTGATTATAGCTGCATAATATTGTCCTGATGCTGTCCTAAAACCTAAAATGTATAAACTGGTCCTGCTGAATCATCTCAAAAGTCACAGATAATCAATCTGCTGATAACAGAAAAATAATTAGCTTACATTGCTGTTGATGTTGATGTGAGGGGCCAGGCCAGCTAGAGCATACACATTGATGTCATGGTAGCTGAACTGTGGTGTGGGTGGCCCTGTGGTCGCAGTGGTCGCTGTGGCAGCAGGAGCTGATGGAGCAGCTGTGAAAAGGGGGGGATTCCTGTTAGCTTTGCTGACGGCGAAGCAGGAACAGCCGCAAGCATGAGTACTAAATATCCATGATGCTCACTCTTTGTACCTGAAGTGACTACTGGAAGCATTTCTTCAGATGGCTTCGTTTCCTTCTTTGGTGCCGACAGCTGCTCCTCCAGATTCTTCAGCTTCTCTTTGTCTTTAAGTAGGTTCCCAGGTTTCAGGTCATTTATATCCAGAGACAGGTTCTTACACAGCACCTCAATCTCAAACTTTAGGTTTAGCTATGAAGTGAAAACAAGAAATTACTTTAATTTGCTTTAGATACAAGGATAATGCTAAATACATCTGCTGGACGATTCACAGACCTTCAGATCATGCTCCTGGTGTAGCTCAGCCAATACGTTCATGATGGCCATGGTCCAAGGGTTCTGAGGTCTGAAAACCTTAAGCAAATCAGATATGATTTGTTGTATGAAACAAGTTGCTCAGGGGGGCATTTCCATCATAGCACTGCTGAATTCTTAAATCTGATCAGTCAGTTGGTATAGATATGGCAAGTCTTTCTGTATAGTGAAGTCTTTTTGTTTATGAAAGGAGTCTCCAGTTACGTTACGGTAACTTTACAATCATAGTAAAAGTTTTAGGAGACCTTATTCTGCAAAGTGCTTACTTCCTAAAAAGTCTCACCCTCTACCAGAGACACCACACAGAAAAATGTAAATTGAGATGAATACCACACTCCGCAGACTGGACTCCAGGACTTTAGCCACGAAGGGGACCACATACAGCAGCTCTTGCTGGCCTTTCACATAAGCCTCCAGTAGAAGAGATTTCAACTCTAAATCCTACAACACAGCATCAAGGTGAATGATAAAAAGTTTCACAAGACATGACACGCCAACAAGTTTACAAAAGACTGATAGCAGTTTGAAGTTTACAGACTTTTACAGAACTCACAGTATAAAGAATGGGTTTGTTTTTAGCCAGGGTGATCATGCCAAGCCAGTGGCCCAAGTTCTTCAGCAGGGATCGATCAGAAAAATTAGCAGCTGCCTTATCAGACGTCAGGAGAACCTAAACAAAGAGGACATTGTTCAAGGGCCTTTACTCCCGAATTTATTCAAATGATGAAACAATGAGCATGTCTTAGTCTTTCTTAGATCACCTTAATGTTTCTGTAGGTTTCATTCAGAACCATTTTAACAAACTCCGGATTCTTCAGCGTGTCAAGGAAGTTGGAGTAAAGGCTGTGAAAGTTTGGCTCAATGCTTACACGCTTCATCACGAGGTACTGAGATACCCAGGGCATAAACTCCTCCTTCACGGTCTCCTTCAGCTCTTCAACCTTGAACAAATACACATGAACAAATCAAATTACCTTCACATCACATGAAAAAGAAAAAGAACCATAAGATTAAAAATGTGTCATAATTCTACCTTTTGAGTCATGTTGGACTGGGATAGGTTGTTAAAAATGAAAGCTATCTTCTCCTGAATGTTCTCTGGAGGTTCCACGATCCTTTCTGTTTGGTCTGTAGCCACCAGTAGCGTGTCTATGTTTGTTGTGTTTATTGAAGGCTGCGGAGCAAAAAGCAAACATTTCTAACTACTCTCATAGCACATTTTCTGTCATTACAATGTAGGTGGCACTTCATAGTTTTCCACCCCTGACTCTCAAATCCATTCTTTTAGGCCTCGTACACACATCTACAGATCTTTCTGAAAATGCCGTTTTTCTTTTGTGGTTTAGTCAGTAAAAACTAAACTTTACCCAAAAAAGAAACAGCTTTAAAAAGATGTTATTAAAGTGCTAGACTCTATTTGAGGTGGCTGCGGAATGTTATTTGAGAATGCTTTTGCACCTTTGCAGAGCTGTCCAAACGCAATATGAGCTGTACTGTTACGGAATTCACTGCAACCTGAGATTTCAGAGAAGCCCCAATTGTAACCTTAAGCAGTAGTCACACATCAGTCTGTAAATTACACAATTACCTCTGGGATCAATAAAGTATTCTGATTCTTAAATAGGAAAACCTGGTCACATTTTTTTTTACTATATTAGCCAACTGAAACCCTGACCAGGATGAAGTGGTTGAACAAAGATTAGGACTGGGGTATGTGCACCAGATTTAGTGCACTGCAATTACAGTGGTAC
Organism: Neosilurus mollespiculum; assembly: GCA_030014195.1. Taxonomy (NCBI): domain Eukaryota; kingdom Metazoa; phylum Chordata; class Actinopteri; order Siluriformes; family Plotosidae; genus Neosilurus; species Neosilurus mollespiculum. The sequence continues at coordinate 28,855,183 of JAQMYF010000024.1, forward strand.
TACAATAGAGACGATGTGCTGTGAGACAGGCCATTACATAATGACCGAAATGAAAAAGACTACTCGCGATGTTGGGGTTATACTTTTAGTACTCTTGCTTCTCTCTTTTTCTGTACACATACCACACATTGAACAAAATAGTTTAACATACCATCAACAGGCTGTCACAGTCTTAAATGTACGTTTTTTGAAAACAGTGCAGTAAAAATGTTTTCAAAAATTTTCTGTATACACGCAGACTGGGCCTAATTCTTTAATGTACACATCCCGATAAAGTCTACTCACTGGCATATCCTTCTTAAAACCTACTGCAGTGGGCCTGGTGATGGTGGAGGTTTTGGCGACGGTGGTGGTGGTGGTAGTGGTGGTCACCAGGGTGCTAGCTTGACCTGGCTGAGGGGCTTTAGGAGGCTGGGACTGGGCCTGGGCCTGTGCCTGAGCCAAAGCCAGGCTGCCTGGTGTAGTTATGGATCCCTGCATCTTCACTGGCGGATCACGAGACTGCTGGCCATACTCTATATACTGTACACAGGATCAACAAGTCGACAAGAATTAACATAAGTTCACAGTACTTTTAAATTCAAACCATCAAAATTTCCCAAATCTAACAAGTCAAATTTGGGCCATAGTAATGAAGAGGAACTGATATGCAACAGAAGAAATGTTTACCTCCTGCAAATGGTGGGGAAACTGAAGAAAATGGCCTATGGAGGCCAAGTGCTGACAATACTGTGGGTAGTCCTTCAGTCTACAAAAGAAATGAGTAATCAAGTACTGAATAAGGCTAAATGCAGTGTACCATTTCGAAAGGAGTGTTCGAAATAAGAACGGAAATGGTGGTTGTCCATCGAACAAGTTCTTGACCGTTAACAGATTGTCTGCATTTAAAATTGGTTGTCCGTAAATAATTTAATTTCATTAATAATATTAAATTATGCTGTATACCAGCACACACACACACACACACTGTGTGTATTTTGTTTTCTGAATAATCTCTACTCTCAGGTTCAAATTAAGCAAATGCATATGTAGGACACATGGTGAAAAAAAAAAAAAAAAAAAAAGCACTGCTGGATAATCAATAAACTAGCATTTACCAGTTATCCCCTCCAACACAAAACCTAAGGCATAATTAGAGAGAGATCTGTGGGTGTCACTTCCTTGACACCTGATCTTCCAGTTATTCTGTGTTTCTGTAGTTCACCACGACCATGCACATCTCAACTCCCTACTTCAAGTTTTTGCTCTGTTTGCTTTGCAAGTTTGCCTACTTGTTGGGTAGTATTTTCATCGAGTCTGCAAGCCTTTCTTTTTGTTTCAGTTTCTTTCCTAATAAATCTCAGTTTAATTTTATTCTTACCTGTGTGAGATATGCACTTCCAGAGAGAAAAACTATTTCACACATAATTTACTTTACCCACAGTCATAAGTGTGAATACCACATCTAGACTTGCAACCAAGCATTGTTCCTAACTAGTGAGGTATATAAACCGAATTTATTTCAATTTGCCTAATATTTTATATAGTCATATTTGTACACCTAGTTTAAGTCACGATAACATACCATAGCATTATACTCGTACTACAATTCGACATGAAGGAATTTTGATGGGCAAATTCCAAATGATTCATTGCTTCCCAGAAGTGCCCTCTGCAAAGTAGCCTAAAATTGGCTGCTTTACACTGTCTAGGCAGCGATTTGTAATTTAGCACGTAACGCTGCATGGCCAAGGGAACTTCTCACTGTATTTACTGAAGTAACTCAATCTTAGGATTGATGATCAAGGGCCACCTTTTCCTGCATCGTGCTTATAAATTTTAAAACTCAACATTGTCCAGAGAACAATCCTGTAAGGAATATCCGACTTTCCTGAACGATTCTGGTTGTCTAGAAAACCCACAAACCCATTTGTTTCGAACACTGTAAAGCATCAATGTACACAACATGCCAAGGACAGAATGCACGAGGACGTGCTTAAACTAAGGAATCAAACAGTTGGGCTAACGCTGTGATAAGAAAATCAGGCAATGCTACCTTACAGTTACTGTTATGTTAATTTAACAATCAAAGCACATCCCAATGTGGGTCCTCTTATACCCACAAGAATCATAATGCTACTAAAGAAATGAGTACATTAATATAAACATCTAATCTGCAGCTGCACTATTGTCAGAACTTCTGCTACAGAAAATAAACATAGAAAAGAAAACTAAAGCAGAAAATAAATAAAAATGTACCTGTTCTTAAACCGATCCAGTGCAGCAATGCCAAAGTAATACATTTTTGAACCATAGGGTTTGCGTAAGGCTTCCAGAACGTATCGTAGGGCGAGACCAAGCGCCATGTAAGTAACCAGGCCCTTTTCTATGATGCCACCGAACAGGCAGGCGGTGATGTGCAGCTCTTTGTCTGGATACTGAGGGAAGAAACGGTATTCCTCAAAAAGGTTGCGAAGCATGCAGTTAAACACCTCTCGCTCTCGCTTGATGTTCGAGTCCTTAAACCTCTGCAGCATCTCCAGCACCTGAGACAAATGGGTATGAGAAATATTTCATTATACTTTCAGGTCACACTTGTTACCAGAAAAGTGCTTGATCCTTATTTTTAAATATGCTGATGAAAACATAAGGAATTTAAATGTTTGCATTGTGCAAAATAAATAAATAAATAAAGGTCCTCACCTCATCCACAGACATGGTGGGGTGAGGGGGGTGGTTGTAGATTCGCTGGAAGTAGCTGTTGGCCTCGTCATCAATCTCCTTACTAAAGTGCTGGTTTGCCTCAGGCCACACCTGAGAGAGGTCAGCTAGCATTGGGGAAGAAGGCAGATTTTACATGTCGTCTTTAACCATTAAGAAACCATTACAAATATGTAAGCAAACAAGCAACTGGTTCCTGGCAAACAGCATTCATTCATTCATTAATTCATTCATTCATGCATGCATTCATTTATTTATTTTAAAACTAAAAATCCAGTTTTTAGACCAGTTTTTCACTGCATGCTGTTTGCTAAGAAAAATGCAGCAGTAATGTAGACTGATCTGTGTTTCCTCTTGCAACAGGCCTAATTATATAAATTTATGATTTTAAAAAAAAGAAAATTCTAAAAGGTGAATGCACCGTGTCATTTTACAGGTTAATTAAAATTGAGGAAACACAGCTGAGGCTCCAGGCACTCGGTCAGTCCCACCACCACTTACAGATCTTCGACCTACAATGCTGGAAGGTAGGCGGGTTCAGTCCTGGTGTGCTCATCTTCCGTGGGCCAAATGGGTCGTTGCTCACTGCTGGCATGCCCAAGCCTGAACCGATCCCACTTAAGCTGCCTGAACTCAACGGGCCTGCCCAAACAGATAATCTCCAGTTAGACACAAACAAATAAGCCAAAACCTTAAGACATTTCTATGGCTAAAGCAAAAGACTACTCACTCTGCTTAACAGTGCACAACACAAATACATTTAAAGGGAGTTATTTAAAAATAAACATTTACTATCTGCCAGAACTAGGTTGTTTTACTGCCATTGAGAAATAAAAATTAGACTTTGGTTTTGAATCATGGTGTTATAAATGGTAAATGTTTGAAGACCTGTATTCACTTCTGAGAATATAAAGCAGAACCACATCAGCCAGTTTTACACAGTCAGCACTGTCTGCCATGTACCCTTTCGTGGTTTTTGCTTGGCACCTATTTATTTTTAAACTGTGTTATTATTTTTGGGCTGGCTAGTGCAGTAGATTTGCTAATTTGAGTGTGAGACAGGTCATACACAGTAGCCTGCATAATCTTGGCCAAGATTCAATGCAACCATAAACTACAAATGCACTCAGAGACCAGACCTCCACCAAGGTAGTGCAATCTCTTCTTTACGTGGGTTATAGCAGCAGATGACTTAGAACTAACATGACCCCTTGTGGCCTGTTATAAAAATATGAGTTTATTTTTCTCCAGTGCATTCTGGGTGATTTCTAATTTCTTGCCTTATCACAAAATATCTCAAAACCATCCTTGGATCCTGATCAAGTCTAAAATAATCAGTTTTTAGTTTACCCAAACTTTAATTAAGTTTTACTTTAGTGAAGGTAATAAAGACCACCGTACCTTTTACAAAATATTTGTAAAATAAAACTTCAACTCCTTCACCATATGGTTGAACGATAACATATATATATATATATATATATATATATAGCGCCAGTAAGCAACTTATATCTTACATCACTTCATTTTAAACCAAATTTATTCCACACCACTCAGTTTACATACTGAGTGCTGCAAAAATACCTATAGTGTACTGCAGCTAAATTGTTCCATTTTAAATATGTTAATTTGGACCAGAAGTCATTTCAATGGTAAATTGATGCAGCTTGCTGTTCTCTCATGGTTAAATCTCCACTATAACCACAGTCTTGTAAAACCCACAATTTCCAGTTTGTGCACTTTAAACACTCAGAAGAGACTGAACTCTCTCCCCAACAAAAGATGTTTAACACTAAGTATCTTGTTCTCTACACACAGGGTACTCCGATACAAGCAAAACTTCTCATTTGGCAACTTTTCGGCCATGGCCCCGTCCCCACACAATTACACTTAAAAGACTGTTTTCATTCTCCTTGTGAAAATCCTTTCCCAGGAAGCTTGCAGCCAATGGTTTTACTGCTTAAACTTTGTATACAATGCATATGTAATTTAATACATGTGTAAAGTGTAGACAGTTACTGCTGTACCTGGGAGCTGCGACGAGAGGCTGCTGATGCCCCCGAAGGCCGTACTGGGGTTGGGGTTGGTGAGAGGGGGGAAGGCCTTGGCAGGGGACTGAGGGTTGCTGAAGGCCGAGCTCAGAGGTGTGGGGAAGCCTTGCATGTTCTGCGTGTGAGAAGTTGCTGAACCGCCCAGATTGAGAGAGCCCATCGCAGTCAGAGGATCGACCTAAATCACACAGATGAGCAGTCAGTCAACAATTGCATTTTGGACATACAAGTTTAATACAAAACCTAAAATTCTGACACCATACCGGGGAAATAGCGTCCAGACTGCTGGTGCTGGGGGCCCGACCCTTTGGCATGACTCCTGGTGGAGGCTGGCGAGCCTTATTCATCACATTGCTACAATTGGCCACCATGGTCAGGATTGTCTCAGACAGCTCTTGTGATACACTCCTGACACATTTATGAAACATAAGACACAGATCCAACAATATACTCAGTAAGGACATTCTTAAATTACATCGAGAAACACCTTTCAACAATCTCACTGAGCGTAGTAGACCATACACTACACAACAGATTTATTAAGGCTCTTGCACTACAATACACTCTTATATTGGAGGGGAAAAAAAGGGGCGGTGGGCTGGTTGGGGGCGTACAAGCTGATAATCATATGGACTGTCATCAAAATGGAGCCTGAGTGACTGAAAAAAGGGTAATATGAGAAAAATATAGTGGAACTGAGAGTTGAGAAGTGGAAATTTACCCAAAAGAAGCAAATATTTTTGGTACTGTCCACCACCAGGAATTGGGTTTTATTTTTTTCTACATCAAACAATGATTTGGGTACGAGTGGCCAGTTAGCTTATATCAATACTTTATACTATCACAAGACATTGAAACATCAAATTAGCATATTTCTCACCCTGCACAGGACTGCAGGCATGCCAGCATAGTAGCCAAAGTTTCAGGAGGCAGTTGTGCACTTTTTGGCTGATCTTTTTCCGGAGCTAGTCCTCCCATGATGGTGGGACAGCGTCTCTTCAGGAACGTTACGCATGCCTGAATGAACGGCTCCTACAACAGACAGGTTTTGTCTTTTAGAGTAAAATCAATCCAAACCTGCGGATACATACGTGCACGAACTTACCCCATGCTCTCGGATTTTATCGGTCAGCCATTTGTCTAGTTTGAGGTATTCGCGGCGAGAGGCAAGTGCAGCAAGGTCAATAACAAAGGCAAACGGAGTACCATTTAGCAGCATCGAGAGAGACTGGAAGGCAAAAATAAAGAAGGTTTGAGCAGGTTAGGGCAGAATTATAATTGAAGTATGTATGAGACAGAGTGCGTTGGTTATACCTTCAAGTCCTGAGCCACGTCCAGGATACGCGAGAGCTTGGCCTGGTCATACTGCTCACCCCTCATGTACCACTCTGCCATCGAGTGCATGATGAGCTGCCGGATGGATGGCGACTGGCCCTGAATTACAGCAAAGCAAAGATGCTTTACATCGTTACAAAATCAGTGCCATAATCAGCACCAACAAAATTCAGTCCATATTTAAAATGACATTCTTCGGCTTATTTTGCCATACAAGCTTCTTCACCGTCACACATAACATGGAATGATGCATGATGGAGTCTACCCTGAAATCAAGCAGAAGAAAAACAAAAATGCAACAGTGCTCATACCTGCCCGTGCCAGGCGTAATGTAGGATGATGGCAGAGTTGGGGTGGTTGCCCAGGAAAATGGGCATGAGTGTGGAGATGAGCTCATGGCGCAGCGTGTGCCAGGACGTGCTGATCTGCAGCAGTGCCAGCACCAGCATGTCTGGACAGTGCTTGATGGGGAAGCTGAATAATTGCTTCACCTGCTCGTACTGGCCCACCTCAGACAGTCGTAGCAGACTCTCCACCAGGTCCAGACTCTTCCTGTGATAAGTCACATGACCAATCAATTTTTAACAATTTTACACAAAAACACTGCATTACTACCCTGGAGGGAGATTACTTGGTAATATTTTAAGTGAAAAACATTCTTCTAAGCTGCTGGTACAGACCATGTAGCAATCTCCCTGTTGTCATCCTCAGGCGGAGCTTTGAGGATGTCGATGACTACGGCATGACAGGGGTAATCAGCGAAACAGAACACCTCTGGACTCATCAAGGACTGCTGGATGAAGGAGAGCTGGAAAGAGCGAGCAAAAAGGGGTTGAAATGTATTTGAGGGAGAGGGGGAAAAAAAAACAGAACATGCTATATTGTACAATATATGGAAGGAATCACAATTATTGGAAAAGACCTAAAAAAAAAAAAACATCATAAAATGTTGCCTATTAGATTTCTGGATTTTGTAAAGGAGTAAAATTTAAAATTAAATCATTATGATTTAAAATGCAGATCACAACAATCATGTCAACAGCATCAAGTAAAACCTGAACTCATCAATCTGATACATTACAAAACATAAAAATCAGTAAAAGATTACAAACACAGAAACCAAGTGCATGGGCACTTTTTCCTATGGAACAGCATCTAGTGGACTTCTGATGTAAGAATCAAAATATAAAAAAAAAAAACAAAAAAAAAACAGGCAGTCTCTGTGTCTCACCTGTCCCTCTGCATGCTTCCATGGTCTGTAGATCAGATCCACCGGGAAAACATCCATACCCAGACCTCTCTGAATACCATACACTACAATCTGGAGCCCTTTACTGTCCCGGATCATAAAGCCTGCATGGTCCAGCTCGTAGGTGACCTCTTTGAAGTTCAGATTGGGGTTCTGACCAAGAACAAAAGACAACAATTATTAAAAATCTACCGAAAACCAAATTTTACCCTATGAAATGTGCCATTAAACTTACAAGCTCCTTAACAACATCAATCAGAACTTCTACATCCCACGTGTGGGGTTGGGAGCTGTCACTTTTGTCTTTCCCATCACTCCAGATGCCGCTGCCCGGAGCAGAGATGGACTACAGCGAGAACAGAATTAGTAAAGCATTTAAAATGTAACAAAGTGTAACACTGTTACGAAAACGTTTAACAGTTATACCTGTAGTGCAATTCCATCAGAAAGGCCGGAGTGGGTGCGAGCCATCATACCCAGCACTCTGGCCACCTGGCTGGCCGTCACCTCACGCACTCCATACTGCAGGATTATGTTCCTACATTCATCAACACTAAACACACATGCAAACAAGTTACACCTTTTATGAGCACAAAGATACACTGACCCATTCAACTTCTATTTAAAAAAAGAAAAGAAAAAAAAAAGGAAAAAAAAGCACCTTGCACAAAAGCCATAACCAACTTCTTGCATAAACTCTGCGAGGGAACTCTCCATCATGGTCTTGGCTAACTCTCCAGTGTCTGGCAGGATCCTGTCCATGAGAATGTCCCGTTTCTCAGGGTACAGTAGTGGTGCAAGCACCACAGGGCAGCGCTCCTGCGGGAAATCTGAAAAACAACAGCAGCTTCAGTAAAGCGCACAATTCTCAGGATCAAACCTCTCCATGTCAGAAAAACCAGGAATGCCATGTACCTCTGCACAGTGTTTTGAGGAAAGCGTCGATCTGTTCTTGCCCGACTCCGCTGGAGCCTTTCTGCCCAAACAGAAGGTGCGAGAGCAGCAAGTGCAGAGCCTCTATGGCAATATCCTGGAAGCCACCTTCCTGGTTTCCTCCGAGATCAGCGTCCACGTATGAGCGCAGGAGGTCTGGCAGCTTCTGCTTCACAAACTGAGCCGCTACAATACATCACAAACAATTGGTAAAGATTCGTTCTCTAATGCCCAGCTGCTTAACACAAAAGTACAAGAAAACCATTTATAAATCTTTTTTATAAAACCATTTATAAATCTTTAACTAACACACACACACACACACACACACACACACACACACACACACTCCATTAAGTGTAAATATTTATCCAAACTTCAACAGAAACTGAACACTTACCAAACCCTCGAAGGTCGGCGTTACTCGAGTTTAGAAGAGCAAGGGCGAAGATTACCTGCTCAAACACAGAACATATCCAACACACTTAAGACAGGCTATGAAAGGAGCAGTGTTTTGTCTTACATTATAGCTCAAGCCCTTACTCCAATAAAAGCTTGTCTTACCTCCTGAACTTTGCTTAGTTTGAGAACTTTACTCAGCTGAGGAAACAAATGTGGCGATGGCTTTAAACTCTGAGAAACATGCCGAGAGAGAAAATACCCATTAGCAGCGCAGATCAACATGCGAAATAAAGTAAAGTCTCGAGACTGTCTTTTACAGAGGGACGCACATACCTTCTGATAGTGCAGAGGATTGTCAATGGCGTAGCAGAGAGTTGAAATAAAATTTGGCTTCGTAATAAGGGACACACACTCCTGGATCAGAAACTGTGTCTTTGAAGATGAGCAAAAAAAAAAAAAAAGATTCAAGATGGAGTTTATACATGCTAATAACGACATTTGGTTTCTGGACTAGTGAAGCATTAGTTAAATAAGGCGTGTTACTACAGGGAAAAAAAAAAAAAAAAAAAGTAAGAACGCTAAAAAAATTTTCACAATGATCCTAGATTCTATAAAGTGTACTGCAAAAAAACTCTAAAAACTGCTAAAAAAAACAAAAAAAAAAAAAAAAAAAAAAAAAAAATAATTTTTTACCACTTTTAAAAGCCACACCCACAAAATCCAAACAAGCCCTGAAACAAAACTCACAAATATAAGGCCAAATAAGAAGTCTGCTGAGCTTTTTATACCCGAGCCAAGTGGCTCATCAGTGGCCAATCCCACTTTCTGTAGCATGAAGCAACTGAGTTCAACCTCTCCTGGATGGGATGCTATTCCATCGCAGGTTACTTTCCCAGGATTTTTACTGGTACCCATTTATACTGCTGGGGAAACAGAGGCACACTTGTGGTTACGTCAATGCTCAGGGGTCTTAGCGCCATGGGGGTCTGCTGGAAATTGGAACAACCTCTGCATCATAAGCCTGGCACCCTAACCGCTACACAGCTAGCACCACAGAAATCAAGTATATACAACTATAACTACTTATCAAAGGAATTACCAAAAAATAAATAAATAAAGATCAGTGAAGAATTTTTATTTATCCGGCAACATTAAACAAGTCGCAGATACATGACTGTGCCGGAATCTTTTTAAACCACCATGACTACTTTCTAGTTTTACATCATCTTTTCATTCTGAAAATTTGTTTTAAAACAAATAAGGAATATCAAATAGTAATACAAGTTAGTATAAAGAGCCACAAACAGCCTGGAATGTGACTCAAAATATAACGCAAAAAAAATAGGGGAAATAATCGCCTCAACTCCAGTTACCTGGTGGAAATCTTTGCCACTGCTTTTACCATCGCCACTGAAATCCACATGGGAAAAGAGACAGCGTAATAGGTGTCTGTCTGCCTCAGGGCCGTGATGATTCACAATCTACAATAGAGAGAACGAGTACATTAATCATCCCAGGATCATCATGGCATTAACAGCTGTTTAGTTGTATCCTGGTGTCAAAGTGAAATTTTCCATTACATCACCACATTTGAGAATAAACAGTATCTGAATTTGATAAAACCAAGAATGATTTATTTTTTATTACGCTAATTAAGTTTTTAACTTTATAAAAGTAGTTTTATCTAAGGATGAATTTGCTAATAAACAGTTAGCTGCCCAGTCGATCCTAACATTTCACAGGTGTCGAATGTTCTTTACATGTCATAGTTACCCGTAATCTTTTAAAACATTTATAGATTTAAACTCAGAGATGGAAGTCTCAACCTGCCATTAGAGTTTACATAAAGTTATCGAGTTTATAAAAGTCTCCTCCACTGGGATGGTGCAGATGCAGAATTGCTCTGGTGCGTTCACTGACCCGGTGTGAGATTGTAAATGAATGAGATATTCATTTACAACAGAAAATGAATATTTTATTCATTAGAATACAAACCCCGGGACCCATATTCCACTATTTCATTTAGAACTATATGATAACTATTCTAAATAGTAATCACAATATATTTACAATAAAGTACACATTATTTTGTACAAAATGTATTAAACTTGTATACATTTTCCAAGCCCTAACTTTGTTGTGTTTTATATTCATAAGTTTGAATTTTGTTATGAAAATGTAAATGTACTTTTTTAAATTACAATATTAATTAAAAATAAAAAAAAACGTATGGGTTTTTTTTTTTTTTTGCTTGTTACATGGTCCACAGCGGAACGTTGACCTGGGTGTCCATATTCCAGGGGATCCATTTTCAGTATCACACCGGTCCAAATTTCGACAGGTCTGGAAACTGACATTTTTGTTTATTTCTCTTGGAACATTGCATCTGCTTCATTTGCTTTCAATACATTTATTTATTATCTTCTGTTTCAGCATTTTTACTCTTTACTTCTTTTTCCAACACCATAAAAATAGTTTCCATGACTGTTTAGACCACATGCATTTATACTTAAATTATAAATTTCCTGAATATTACATATTCAGGAAATTTTACTTCACTTGCAAAACAGAAAAGAAAAAAAGAAATCACATTCATTAACCTACTGAAAAATTCCATGACTTTTCAGTACTGCAAAACATGAATTTAAAATGTCATGATTTTCCAAATGGTATCCTTGAATGTCAGTGCAAGCTCTATGGCATCAAAACCAGTGTTTTGGTCTTTGGCCAGGTGAAACTTTTCTGGTCACATCATGGCTGACCCCGATTACTACTATTGCGCATGTGCATCAAGGACAGAAAGGCAGACAAGGCACAAGGTACAGCGGCAGTTCTGAGAGAAAAACAAAGCTTCAAAAATTAAACAACAACGTCAAATATTAAATTAGTCATCAATGATTTTGATAGTCAACGTAATCGTGACTAGTCGACTAATCTTTGAAGCCCTAATAAATGTGTGTGTGTAGCTAGATAGGCAGTCTGTAGTTGTTTCAGAATAAAGTGCCCTTTGGAGCTCCTTTTTAATAAAAGCCATTTCAAGTACAAATACTGTGGCTTGAATCGCTGTTTTTCACTACCCTGCAGCTCTGAATGTTCTCTTACCCGCATGTTTACTGTGAGCATTCGTGTTTCTATCTACACAGACAACGCAATCCTCTTTAAATTACAAATATATAACTTGAATCCACTCAATCACGATGGAGCTCCTAGGGTTCTGTGCTTACCTGGGGTTGATGTAGGTATGCCAGCTTTTCAACTGTATGAATCAGGACCATGTCCTTACGTATGTGTTTTATGGTGTGTGCAATTGCCTTTCGAAATTTTTCATGGGACTGCCTTATGGCGCTTAATTGGTCTCAAACCCCGTGTGAGCGCTTTTTTCTTTGCGCACACTAGCTTGCGTCAGCATTTTTACTTCACAGAATCAGAATGGAACCATGGTGCTACTTACGCACTGTTTAAATATGCTTGCTTGATATAGGTTGCTAGCTGTGGTGCTGGCTCCCCCATGTGTCGCGCCAGTGCAACAATGGTGATTCAGGTATTAATGAATCTTTTTATCTCTGCGGTATATACAGTATAGCAAAATCTCTGCAGGTGATTTATACCGTCAAGATGATATATACTATCAATCCACTCAGCAGTAATGTGAAGGACTAGAGAATGCAAAATGTAGAGAACGGTGCTCAGATCATATCTTGAATCTTTGTACTCCATGAACTTTGTACCTCCAGAGCAGAGGATTGAGGAGTAGAACATGCATGAGGTATTGTTTTCTGATGTGTCTGTAGGTGAGAATGTATTATAAAGCAAATCGGAGCTCACCAATAAACAGCAACTGTGTCTGAACGAGTCATCTCACGTGTCTATAACATGCATCCGCTTTATTTTCAGCAATTAAAGGATACTGTACGGAAGTCGATGCAGATTTCTTTTTGTTCGGTTTTTTGGTGGCAAACATTGCGAATAGGGCTGCCAAGATTAGTCAACAAGTCACAATTACGTCGACTATCAAAATTACATTATTTATTTTTTGAAGCTTTGATTTTCTTTCAAAACTGCCACTGTACCTTCCACTGCCTTTTCTGCCTTTCTGTCCCTGACGCTCATGCGCAGTAGTGGTAATCGGGGTCAGCAGTGATGTCACCGGAAAAGTTACGCCCAGTATCAACAGTATCATGGCTAGCCGCAAACGGAGCTCACAAGTTCGGGAGTATTTTATAAAAGAAAATGAAAAGAATGTGCAATGCAAAATCTACAAGGCTTAACTTGCCCTCTAAGGGAGCACTACAGTGATGCACGAGCATTTGAAAAAAAAAAAAGCACGTTTTTGTAACTGAATCCGATTCAAATTCTGACGAAGAGGGACAAGTCGTCTCGGTAAGCTAATTGGCTAGTTAGCTGCTAACATTAACATCGTCAACATTGAGCTACTTACTTATTTTACTCAGCTGTTTGCACTCTTTGTTGATATTTTGTATTCTTACTAGTGCATAGTATTCATTATGCAACTATACATAGAGCAGCTAAAAATTTTAAAGGCGAGTTGTGCCTTCATTTTATTTTGCACATTACAAATGTCTGAAATGCTGCTACAAACTGCAAAGCTCATTACAAGTTGAATGGACTGTCATCATACCTTACACACTTCAAGCTGAAAGCTAATGATGGTTATATAAGAGCAGCTGCATGCTGGCACGATAAACTGCAATTTACGTATGATCCGACAAGTCGACTAATCGCAAAAATAATCGGTGACTAGTCGATTATCAAAATAATCGTTTGTGGCAGTTCTAATACATACACATACATACATTCACTCACACACACAAGAAAACAGACAGATGCCTGAAAAGGCATTTCAATCGTTGCAATTAAGTACTATGAAAATGATTGTGAATCGAGTCCTGTTTTTTTATTTTGTTCCTTTGCTACACTATTCCTGAAGCTGTGACAGCAAAAGCTTTGAAAAAAGAATTAATTATTATTTATTAATTATTATTAACTATTTTGTTACTTTTTTTGAAGTGTTGTAAGTGCAGAAGCATTTACTTGGATTCACTACTGGACTTCCAAAGATGATAAATGCATTTTTAATATTTTTTTACTGTGCACATTTCGGTTCTGTAATCTTAAATCAAATAGCTAATGAAGGGAAAAAAGCGTTTGTTTTTAGTAGCGAGATCAAAATAATGTAATATCATAAGCTTATTTTTGTCCTTTTAACCTTTCATTTTTTTTTTTTACATTTCATCAAAACAGTAATGTAAGTCTTAACTGTTCTATATGTTATATTTATCCATTTGAATGAAACATTAAAATTTCCATCCTGTCCATCAACTTCGCAACAATATTCTCAATCCTCCTTCAGCTCGGCAGACGAGTGCAGGAAGAAATGCAGCAGTTCTCTCTCAACAAGTTAAGCCTAATTACTACAAGTTCCCTAGATCTAGAGGCTAGATTACATCTAGATGGCCATTCAGCAATAGTTTATGGTGCATTATACTACGTTCACACTGCAAGCCATGTGGCCTGAATCGGATTTTTTCAAGATCTAATTTTTTCAAGTGGCTGTTCACATTATTTTAGAGATGGGACCTATAACAGACTGCAATGTGAACAGCTGAAGGCCACAATGTAGCCCGCGTGCGCAATAACACGAGTCTGACACAGCACGGTGTTTACAGAAGTGAAAATACACAGAAGTCGATGGCAAACATGGAGTTGAGAGATGTCACTGTTGACAATTTCATTTGAAAGTTATTATGCAGTGTAGGCGATGAGAAGGATGAAGAGAAAGAGAGCCAAAACTCTGGCTGTGGCTTTTTTGGAGCAATAGATGCTAACTCTGTAGATAATTCTGTATTTATGCATTTTCTGTGTCTTTGGACACAGAATTGTGATACAGGTCGCATTACTGTTCAGACTGAGGTTGCATTTCAAAAAATCCGATCTGTATCCGATTTAGTACCACAAAGTGGCCCAGATCTGATTTGAAAAAGAACGGAGATTTTGGTGATCACACTGGTATGAAAAAATCAGATATGGGTCACATAAGGGGGTAAAAAAAATTATTCAAGCCACATGGGCTTGAACTGCTGTATTTTGTATTTATTTTCCCAGGAATCACTAATTCAACTTGGATTTCCCACATAGCCTCTCGGTTGACGTAATACGGGATTTTTCCTCATCACCACGAGTTGAATCTATTTCTCTTCTTGATCTATTTTACACGTTTATAATGTATCACTTGCAAAGTGTTGTCAGTGAATTGGATTGTATTAATCATGCAAATATTTGCCATCTCAATCATTAGTTTGAAACTTTATTTTACCATGGGTATGTGACCTTGACCTACTTATAAGAAGGCTAAAAATGATTGAGTAGGTCAGAACCTAAGCTCCTAAAGAAAAGATGTATAATTTACCCATACTGAATCTACTTTAAATATCACCAAAATTGGCCAACAAGTATACCTCCTGTTCATCTGTGTTTTCCAGTCTCACTCACCCCACACACACACAATATATATATACACACACAAAATTTTAATGGTGATGTGATTTTTAAATTGCACTAATTGAAGCTAGACTGGCATTCTCCTCAACATAAAAATACAAGTTCCAAATAAAAGAAGAAATTAATCAAACATGAACCTAGTAGGTCATTTAAGCCATTAGTTGGGTTAATGGGAAATAAAATACTATATTGTGATACTGTTACAGCGATATAAAGTTTTTTTATTCTGTAAAAGAATATTTTTACCATACCGCCCACCCCTTCTACTGAGGTGTCTAATTTAAACATAGCCCCCTTAATGCAGACAGGTTACACACAGGACCTAACAGTACCAGTCAATGCTGAAATAAAGAAATTTAATTTACCATTTTGTTTTTATTTCATGTAAAAAAAAGTTAAGGCAGTGTGTTTATGAAAGACTCACATGCTGTATTTCTTGCTGGCTGGCTCTGTAGTTTTTCTTGGTTAAATTGTCCACCAGGTAGCTGATTTGAGACAAAGCCAGCGAGAGCGAGTCAAGATTCATTGCTGGTCGGGGCGGAAGCAGGCGGCCGAGCCCGGCGCAAAATCACCATTATTCCCCTTTAGTCACTTCAGTGATAGGTTACTTCTGCTCCCCTCCCCCCCCCCACTGGCGCCAAAATCTCTGTGCGTTCCGCCGTCAAGGTCCGTCTCGGTGGGTTGTGATTCGGTGTACGGTCCCTCAGTGCAAGCGTGGATTTGACATCTACAGCAATTTAAATGGGAAGAAAAAAGTAAATACAAAACAAGCACTACAGTAAAACATAGCACACAAAGACGACATAACGAACAGAAATCTAGACCCATCTACTTAGACGTGCAGTGCTTTTACGCCCTGCTGTAACACTAGCGCACATAAACATTTGGAGTTGTAACAGGAAGCCATAATTTTCCCTCGAAGCTCAGATTAGAAAAAGAGAAGTGGTGATGTACATCAAAGCACCTGGAAAATTCAAATAGTCAGATTTCATAGTTGGATAAAATGTGTTTTGTTTACACCCAAAGGTTAACAATGTCAGGTCAAAACACTAAGTTAACAAAGCATCTTGAAATGTCAGCCAAAAGTGACTGTATACAACGTAACAAGCAAAAAGTATTTTTTTATTAAATAAAAACAAATAAAAGCTCCATGAACAAAAGAGACAAATAATATACATCTCTGATGAGAAGCTGAAACATAAAACAGACTTGATGTAATGAAAAGAGCACCACTAACATTTTCTATAACTCTAACAAAACTGACTCAGTACAGACTCCTAAATGATTTCAGCTTTTCTTTTTAATGATTGCCACTTAATTTACAATGACTGGCATGATCTAAAAAACATGCTTTCAGATTACACAATCAATTCTGCCCATGAATCAATCTGTGCAATTTCCTGTTGGTCAATTTTAGACAAGCAAAACACACGTCACTGACAGAAGGCCGAAGTCGGTCTCAACGGTAAAAAAAAAAAAAAAAAAAAAAAACAAGTTGTCCACCCTCGTTTGATGCCCACTAACCCAAACTTAGGACCAAAACTTTCTTTAATTTCTGTAATTGCCTTGAAAGGATGTTGGGGCTGTCACAAATCATCAGTGGGCGGGTCAAGCAAGATATTGAGCTGTCTCAAGTAATTTAGGGAGGGCAGTGGTGGCTTAGTGGTTAAGGCGATGGGTTACTGGTCCGAAGGTCAGCGGTTCAATCCCCACTATTGGGCCCTTGAGCAAGGCCCTTTACCCTTAATTGCTCAGCTGTATAAAAATTATAATTGTAAGTCACTCTGCCACATGCTGCAAATGTATAATGTAATGTATAAATGTAAAGAGGCACTGTGTTGTCCACATAGATTGAAACACGAATGCTCGATTGAACGGTGCATATTCGTAACTCACAGTAAAAAAACATGCCGGCATGACGATATTCAAAGTTGCAACGTAGTGGAAAAACAGCGACTCAAGCCACAATGTGATAAATCCAAAAAAGGCCTTTATTAATAAATTGCTGAGCTTTGGATTAATATATCCAACTGTACGTCTCAATAGTGATTATGGATGCTTTGAAACCAGTACCAGAATTGAAATCCTGTGCAACAATATGCAGTTTCAGTTCTAAAACGGCACTCCATTATGCAAGACTAATCCACAATCAGGCTTGTATTAACAACTACAAACAACAATCAAAGTAACTTGGAAAGGTGTACAGCGCATGTTTAATACAGACTGAGTGCACAGTGCAGTATCTCTGAATGCCTGTGTGCTCATAATAGGGCCCTGCACACTTGAGCCCTATTCGAACTGGATTCCTTTATCGGCAGGATGTTAGTAAAATGTTTTTTCCCTGCACGTGTCCTTCCTGAACAAACTTTTGCGCTTAAAGGGCAACAAAAATACCACAGCATGAGAGAGTACCCTAGCAAGTTCCCTAATTTTCCACAGATTCTTTGTGGAAAGAATCTTTGTAATATGGCTTCGGATAAATTAAAATAAAGAGGTCGCAAAGCAGAAGAAAAGATGGCTTGGGGTGAACCAAATTTCAAGCTATAATTTTAATCAAAAAGTATATCAGAAGCCTCTGTTTATTATTTTGTAATTCAGGTGTGCAAGATTTGATGGATGATCATTGATATATAAACAAAAACTAAAAATTTGGTAAATAGCAAACTTCCCCACCCCACTGAACCAATCATTATGAGATAACACAGTGCATTATTTATTTCAGTGTTTTCAAATTGATGTCATTGGCATCATCCTGGGGGTCATTTTTTGGGCTGCAACTTTTATACGAGTTTTATCACTGAAAAGATGTGCTCTAAAAATGCATTACAGGCTGCCACCGGATAAACCAATCCAGTCTGAATAGGGCTTATGCTACTTATCTGGTACAACAACAAAAAGGATGCAAAGGATTGTAAGGATGCATCTTTAGTAAGGTTGGCAGATTTAAACGAGCTGGGAATCAAACACAAAAAATATTTGTGCATCAATAAGTTTTAAATGCCAAAGCTACTTCTGGTTACAAAACAAACAGAAACAGCACACACTGCCAAATACAGTTAATTATTCATACATTAAAATGGTTAAAAACTAAATAGATAATATGCATGAACGTGTCAGAAAATTTAGATTAGTACAAAAGCTGGGAAATAAAGAAAAACGTTAAAGCATGCACTAGTGAAGTCTATTGTTCAGCCCTAGCTTGCTAGCTAACTCGGCTTACCTTGCTTACAAGTAGCTTTAGCAAAGTTGGCTAGCAGGTTAGGCCAGGTGGCTGAGCTAAATAGTAACAATAACCTGGTCAACTTTTATTTTGTCTATTATTATATATTAAACTTTGGGCACAGTGTGAGCAGGAACAACGTGCACTGTTGAAATAGATAGATCAATTAAACGTTAACGCAATTTTTTAAATTAAATGGGTAGTTTAGCTAAACAGGCTAGCGTTTGGGCCTACATCTTTAACAAGCAAAGGAAACAAGTGCGAATAAAAATAACGTAAATAACAGAAAATTATATGTACGCGTACGAATTTCATGACACCCTGTCATAAACGCCATTCTCTCCGAAGCTTTTTTAAAAAATATATGTGTATATAAACTGCTTTTGCTGTGCTAACTCTCACAATGCTAAGCTATACAGGATACCAAGCTACATGCTAGGCTCGCGCGATAAAGTTAGCTAGCTAACTGGCTGGCTGGCAAGTTAGCTTTAGCAAAGTAATGCAGCCATGAGCTAACGTTAACGTAAGGTACTGAAATGTTTGACAAGACAGCTCAAACTCAAATTACCTCGAAACCATACAAATTTATGGGATGATGATCATTTTTTTCTCCAAGTTTTCTCGGCTCCAAAAAAGAAATAAAGGTTTCTGTAGAACTGTTTTAAAAGGTCGGGTGTTTTAGCTTCCCCTGGTTTCTGTTTGATTTTTCAAAAATAAAATGGCGTCTGTGTCACAGGCTCGCGCGTGCCCGAGTGCAGCAGTCTTCTTATGCGCGCGCACGAGCGCCGTGACACAGCAACCTATCAAATGATGCGCTCGCACGATTACCCCCCCCCCCCGCCTCTCCAGCGCACGCGCGCAAGCGACTCTGCAAACTTGCAAAAATGCATCACAATTATCATCATCACCATTGTACGAGAGTTAAATAATACATTTCTGTCATTGATTTTAACATTTTAAATAATTTAGAACACAAATGGCTAAAACTGCATAATCTGTAAAAGTAAAAATCTTCATTTGAAAATTAAAATGTACTCAAATTTAAGTCTTTAAAGCCTTGCTATAGTTTCCCATAAACTTTTTACGAGGATGACAAAGTAATATTATGGGATGTCTATGGTGGATGCAATCACAGACATACTAAATATGCAGACAGGACGCTCTGTCGATTATCAATGTGCTGTGCGGCGTCAACTTGACGCCATCTTGGACAATGTTACTGTGGCATCAACATCATGGAAGGGGATATGAAAAATAAGAAAAGGAAGGGTTTAGGGTCAGAATGGTTTGCGATCAACTGTAAAAATTACAGGAACCAACACAGCAGATCTGCAGGGATAACATTTCACAAGTTAGTGATAGTGAGATGGCTAGAAAGCCGTGTAAACCCACGCTAGAAGAGTGTGTACTCACCCGAGTACTGGTGTTTTTCACTGTATGCATCATGTGCATGTGACCCATTATAGTAGGAGTCAGTGCTTACATGTACAAGTATTAAGTAAATGTAAACTCATTATTCAAAAATATCGGTTTATGATAGGGAACATGATCTTATGAGTATGAAAAGAACTCCTGCAACAATGCCTACCAGACTGTACACGTATTACATGTACATGTATATACATGTAGATACTCATACTTTTGTCATATGTGTGTATAGATCTATATTATATGATATTATGTCCCAAATATACATTATGTATCCATATATTATATAGATATACAGGTGTGTTATTTCAAGGTTACTGAAGTGAGAGTGACAGAGAATGGCAGTATGTAACGTCAGTTGAATAACTGTTTATTTTGCTTGTATGTATTGTGACAGTCATTAAAACCAGCATTTTAACTGACAGTTTATAGCTATAAGGTGACCTGTCAGTTGAATATTACAGTAAGTACATGTACATGTATGACAAGCAGGGATAAATATTGGAACATGTTTTTTTGCTGTGAGTTTGACAAACAACTAAACATTCATGTTATCTGTCGAATCTCATTCTACTGTTATTCTTTATTGTTGTTCTTCATTGGTTTTGTACTCTGTAGCAGTTTAACCTGTTTTAATATGGCAGATCAGCATAATGTTTGATTCATTAAGTTTTCTTTATTTTTTTGTTCTACACTTGTAATATTTTAGTTCTTTCAACGCTATATTACATGTTGGTATATTTTGGTGCAAAAATGTATTGGAAGTGTAGGGCGTGAGAGAAAGAAATGAGCTAGATTAACTGAACACATGTTTCTAGAAATTGCTTTATTTATATTAGGGTTAAATATATTAATACAAAAATATATATATATATATATATATATATATAAATATATATATATATATATATATATATATATTTAGCTCTACTTCGACGTATCGAGCACTGTTTTACGGAAAATCGACTCAAGATCTTATATATATATATTTATATTTTTATTTATTTATTTATTTATTTAATCAAAATGTTATCCTATAATATTACTGTCTTACTTCCCTCACTGGTTCCATAGCAAAAACCTAAAGAAACACTCTCCAAGATGGCGTCATGTTGACACCGCGAGAGCGATGCATGACCCATCTATCTTTTTAGAATGTCTATGGTTGCAATGCAAGCCCGGTGAGTTCCTACCAGATTTCTATTGGTTGCTAGGTGGTTACTAGGTTAACCCTATTGGTTACTCGGGTTTTGCTTAGGATTGGGCTGATATGATCTAAAAATAGGATTGCAAAA
This sequence comes from Neosilurus mollespiculum, assembly GCA_030014195.1. Lineage (NCBI taxonomy): Eukaryota > Metazoa > Chordata > Actinopteri > Siluriformes > Plotosidae > Neosilurus > Neosilurus mollespiculum. The sequence continues at coordinate 28,876,315 of JAQMYF010000024.1, forward strand.
TTTCAGAAATTTTCAGGTTAACAATATTCATCATTATCTATATTTTATAAAATTATAAAATGAAATAAAATAGTCTGCGATGGCCTGGCGAGCTGTCCAGGGTGTACCCCACCCTCGCCCAGAGTCGGCTGAGATGGGCGCCAGCCTCCCTGCGACCCTAATTAGGAATAAGCGGTTCAGAAAATGAATGAATGATGAATGAATAAAATAGTGTCCGGAGACAGAGGAACACGATTGCACATGCAGTGTTTGTAAGAATATCCAGAGGGACACTCACTCGTTCTTGTGCCCACCTGTGGGCCAGTACAGGCTTGTCAGACACCAGTCATAAACATGACCAGTACAAATATACAGCATACAAAGCTCTGGTTTATAAGCTGCAGTGCTGCTCTTGCTTGCTGTGTTTTTGTTTTGTTTGCTCCAGAGTTGATAATACTGATGATATGAATGGTAATATCACCTCGCCCTAATGATGCTATACTGACCTGAGAACAGAGAGCATGAGAATGCAAGGGCAGTGCACAGCAGGGCACCAAACACATATTCACACACTCATGGACACCTACAGTCATGGCCAAATGTTTTGGTAGTGACCCCCAATACTGTTTTATGCAAACTTTTCTGCTTCAGTTTTCATTGCAGTGATCCCCATCAGTTCTATTATACTGTTCAGACTGATCAGAAGTTTTTATTTGACCTGTAGGAAGCTTTATCAGCATAAAAATCAACTTTACTGCAAAACTAAATTTTCACCTTATTGTGGTCCTGGAATAAAGTGATCGGTTATCCTCATTTCAGTGTCATATCACCAGCACTGAGGAAAGTGTAGGCGAGTAGTTATCACTTGTATTCACATAACCATTTTCATAAAATGTTTATTCAGTAGTAGGTGAAAACTCATCACTAGAATCTTGAAGATGCTTGAAGTTTGATGTTAGTAGCGGTCCCCTCCAAAGAAACTCATACAGCCATCATTGCTTTGCATCAAAATGGCCTCACAAGCAAAGAAATCACTGCTACAGGAATTGCACCTGAAAGATCCATCTTCTGGATCATCAAACGCTTCAAAGAGACAGGATCTACTGAAGTTAAGAAGGTCTCAGGATGTCCAAGAGTGTCCAGTACTCCCCAGGATCACCTCCTTGGGAGGAGTCGGCTACGGAATCGTGTTGCCACCAGTGCACTCAAACCCAGGACCTTCTTGCTGTGAGGCGGGCATGGTTTAACACAATGGATATAATTATTTAATAAGTTTGATATAGTTAAAAAAAAAAATTCAGTCTCTAACATCAGTAATTAGAAAAATTGAAGAAAATTTTAAAAGAATAGAAATAGTAGCATACCTAGTAGTATCACTTTGGATAAAAAATATATTAGTGAATGCCTAAATAGTGCACAAGTGAGATTTGAGAATACATTTCTTGGAAAGAACAGTTGGTAAAAGAGGTACAATATTTTTTCTTACCCATTTTATTTATTACTCCAAATCATTACAACAGAAGTTCTCAACTCTGCTTCAATATTCAAACAAGAAAGGCAAAACAGGGGTGATCATACAGACTCAGCAGGTGTATTCCAGGCAATGAGCATGTGTGTTTGCGGCAAAGAGGTTCAACATGCATAAATGTCATCACTGATATTTAAGCACCATCTTCTGTATTGTTTAGAGCTTACTATTAATGTTGGACACTACAGTGCTGTTGAATTCCCGATTCTGGCTGATCTTTTAGACAAAAGTGGTAGTGTATAATCTTCACTGCACACTACTGTACTTCTAATACAGAACCACAAGACTTGCTTTCAATGTACAACAACGTGTTCAGGGCGTTTGGAATGCAGATGTAATAGGAAAAAACTGAAACAATGGCTTTCAATGTCAATAAAATGAGGCAGCATTACAGAAATGGAACAAATTAAAACATCCGTGTTGAGGCAGCACAGTGGCGTAGTAGTCTGCACATCTGCCTTAAAGCAAGAAGGTCCTGGGTTTGAGTGCCAGGTTTGGGTGCTTCTGTGTAGAATTTGTATATTCTCCCCGTGTTTTCATGGGTTTCCTCCAGATACAGTGGTTTCCCCCCACAGTCCAAAGACATGCACATTAGCATAGCTGCCTGGTTCAGCTTACTCCTAGGTGTGAGTGTGAATGGTTTTGTGTGCATGTTGACCTGGAATGGGCTGGTGAGCTGCTCAGGGTGTACCTGCCTTCGTCCACTGTTGTCTGAGTTAGGCTCCATCCTCAACGCAATCCTAATAGAGTATTAAGCAGTTTGGCAAATGAGTGAGAGTGAGTTAAACGTTTTGTACTGACAATGTCTATGGCTGACAACCACAGTGAAATTTCGAACTGCTTGTGTACAATCTAGTCTTCTTTGCCGTGTTCAAGCTGTCAGAATATGAGCTTAGCAAAGTCGAAGTCATCTGGCATTCTTTCCTGAGAAAAACGGTACAACGAGGGTACGAATGCTACGAGTCCGGTGGAACAAAAAAGGGAATGCAAACACTGGAGCTCATGATGTTGACTGAAGCTTTAAGATCTCAAATGAGCTTATGCGGGACATAACCAACACACTTCCCATTGGTGATTTTTAATATTTACATTCATTCATTCATCTTCTTCCGCTTGTTCCGGAGTCGGGTGTCGCGGGGGCAGCAGCCTAAGCAGTGACTCCCAGACGTCCCTCTCCCCAGCCACTTCCTCCAGCTCTTCCGGGGGG
>JAQMYF010000024.1:28879768-28913628 GCA_030014195.1 Neosilurus mollespiculum
CCCCCCCCCCCCCCCCCCCCCCCACACACACACACACACACACACACACAAAAATGTGAAACTATACATCAAACAAAATTCACACACATCGTTGGTAGCGGCTGCAAAAGTTTTCTTTGCTCCTCACACAAATTAAGACTCGTCTTACAAAAATAAATAATCTTTCAATTCTTTGTAAAAAGATTAATAGCCAAATCCAATTCAACATCAAAAACATCAAAATCCCCTCCCACCCTGCGTTACTATACCAAATTAGAATTTTTAATATCTTTTTTTTTTGTACAATACTCAGCACCACTTCAGACAGTGTCTCTATTCACTCAGGCTTGATGAGGCAGCAAAGCTTATACTGTAAAAAGAACACAAATAAAAAATAATAAAACTGGACGCTAGTAATTTGGCAGCAACAACATCAAAGGAAGTCACATGGGTAGAGATTGAGGGGGAAAAAAAACCCTCATTAAAACTTATTTGATATAAACAGGTGAAACATATGCAGAGGTGCCAAAACTATTAACAAGAGAACACAAGCGAGCAAAGGAATGATATTTTTCATGTAGCATCAAACCTCAGGTGTATATCAGTGAACAGGTCGGCTTCGTGTGAACAGCAAAAATGAGGAAGTATCTGAAGTGGACTAAAGTGATGTATAGTTACAGATGTCTTTTGATTTTATAAGCAACCTGTTGAACGATTTCACTTTTTAACTAAATCATACAAAATAGACAGAAGCAGTATGCACCTACAACATACTGCATGATGGTTTTCATTCCTAAAAAATGTGATCTTGGCAAGGTGAGTGGTGTAAAAGGAAATTTGTTCAACAGAGCTTTGGGACCACTGTTTAACAAACAAACAAATAAATAAATATAAGAGTATGAGAATAAAGATGTAATATTTCAAGACTAAAGTCATAATGATCAAGAAAAACAGTAATAACCTTTCGAGACTAAACCTGTAACGTTGAGACTAAAGTCAAAATATTTCAAGAAAAGAATTCGCAGCATTTCTAGAGTAACGTCGTTACACTTTGGGAATAAAGTGTAAAAAAATCTTGGCATTTTGAGACTAAAGTCGTAACACATCCAGTCCAAACATTTTATTTTTAAATGAAAGCATATCTATAGTGAGAATAAAGCTGTAACATGCTGAGACTAAAATTGAAATATTTTAAGATGAAAATTGTAACATTGTGAGACTAAAGTCAAAACAAATTCATAGCATTTCTAGATATTTTCAGGCCAAATTTGCAGCAGAGACAAAAATGGTAATAATTTTAGAGGGAAAGACAGTGCTATGAGAGTAAAGGTAAAATTTAAGTTTTTAACTAAAGTTTAAATATTTGAAGAATAAAGTTATAATATAATGAAAGAGTTGTGCGTATCAAAGTAATGAAAACATAGAAGTGTGCTTCACAAATAAAGAGCTTCTTCATCCTCACAGCGTCAGCAGCAGATTATTAATAAATACTATTAGAACACTGAACATAGCCAGAAATTAATCAATGTGAATTTAAAGGATTTCTTCTCTTTTTGTTGATGGAGAAATCCAGACAGCGTTCGCCTGCGAGTCTGTCGATGATTACAGAACCAACATTGTGATTCTCATTTAATCTTCACACTCTTGTTGAATGTACCTGACGTGTAACCCACGTGTTTGAAGTCGACCACAGCCTGCGATTTCTCCAACAAAACAAATTGCCGCATCAAATCCTCATCATGTTTTATGTATCATTTTCACTGTACTCTGACTATATTCTTCAAATACTTCAAAAAATATTTTCTTTTTTCATGAATTATTACATCGTTATTCTCAAACACTCATTTATATACTGTGGCTCTGAAACAAGAATGTTGGGACACGTGTTATAGGAACATAATCAACTTTTGGGTCACATCATCTCAATTTATAAAGTAAATCTACACACTGAACGAAAATAAAAGGTACAGTGTGTAAGATTTAGCGGTATCCAGTGATGAGATTCCAGATTGCAACCAGGTAAAATTCCCTTGCCGACCTCTACCATTCGAAGCCTGTATGGTTCTGGGCTATTGTAGAATCATGGCGGTGCAAGATGGCAGCCTCCATGAGAGGGGACCCGCTCACCACATAAAAGAAAAACAGCTTATTTCCAAACTAATGGAAATGCTAAGGTTCCAAAAACTCAATGACTTTTTGAATAATTACATATTTATGAAAACTTATTTACTGATGATATACTTAATTTCTTCTAATAGATCTTCCAAAACATTACACAATGTACTTTTAACCCAGTTTTTCCAGATAAAGTCGCAGCAAAGCAAGTATGTCTTTTTATGAGTCGATCCATTGTGGGAATTTGCTTTCTCTGCAGAGGTTTTCAAGCATCTTCATTACAGTGCATCTACTAAACCATATTTATTGGCACCCCTGCATACATTGTGATGCATACTGAAATAGAATGCTACAAATTCGATACTTGACACTCCTATTCTTATAAAGCTCCCTGAAATTTCAGATCTAAGAATGTTTTTTTGATTATTAAATGTTAGCAAACGTGTAAAAACTGAATTTTCTCCCCTAAACTGAATCTAGAAGCTTACTTGAGGATCACTAGGCTATTTCTCATTCTAAGCTTAAGTCAAGCTTACAGTCTGAAAAGAAATGTGAAGAAGCTGTAGCTTATGAAATGCTAACCATGTTGCTGCACTGCGTCAATGCTCCTATTATAGTAAACTTTATGCTCACGGTCGAAAAACAACTCAAAAAAACATTCACATTGAAATAAAATTGATTCACGCTCAGTATTAATAATAATAAATACACCGTTTCACAAGCAATAGGAACAAGTTGAATAAAAAACAAACAAACAAGCACCAGAAATGTACAAACTGTAATAAATTAGGTGGAAAAAAAATCCCCCCCATGATCAGTCCTGAATCTGTTTTCCTGCGATTATCTCTTCAACAGGAGGGGGCGCCAGAGAGCTTATTCCTGACTACTGATACCACGACTGCAATGCAACTTCATGGAATATAAACAGGAGTCCATGGGTGTAAAAATCTTATGCAAAATACCTTTCTTTTTCAATACCTTAAAAAAGTGTGAGAACCTGATCTGCTGATTGAAGTCACTTTGCTGCTCCTGCTCGGAGAGTAGGTGGAGGGCTCAGGAAGTCTGAGCAGGGAAGATCCTAAATTGAGTGAAAGTTATAATATTATAGGATGATTAGCCAGAGGAAAGAGGAAGCTGGATGTGGCTTCATCTTCGAAAAGGGACTCCACCCTTGTGAGACTGCCCTCAAAGAATGCAATTCAAGCACCATTTAAAAAAAAAAAAAAAAAAGTAGTTCATCGCTCGTGCGCCGCTGGGAACATCTGAGAAGTCACACATTGAAAGCAGGAAGCCTTACAGGACGTTTCTCATCATCGTCATCATCAGGAGCAGCAGCAACACGAATTTCTCCTCTTCACTTCCAGTCTGTGTCTTTGGAACACGATCTTAAATGTAATGCGTTTTCGCCAAAAGTAATGCTGGAACCAATGCCACCTTCCCATCAGCCGTCGTCATGCTTCAGACACATTCAGTGTTTAAAATCTGTGCTCTTTAAATACCCTGTTCACCTTCACAGACACACAACAAGCATCTGTGACATAAAAACGTCCATCTCGCTCTCTCTCTCATCTGTCCATCCCATGCTACACGAAGAACGGTTTATGTCTGTTGAGCTTGAGAATTTTTCCCAGTCTCTGTTTCGCCGTGGCCATGCCTTTCTTGGGCCGTTTCCCTGAGGAAAAAACAAACAAAACCAAAAACAAGAAAAAAGATAAACCATACCAAACTAAAAGTTAAAAGAGGGTTTCCAATCGCATTTAAAATATAACAGAATTTATTATTAAACAAATGTGTTTGTACAAGTTTAGTCAACAGATTGTCAACAGAATATAAAACAAATTGCAAGTGATATACAGGCAACTAATCTGAAAAGTATTTTAAATAAATACGTTATTTTAGTATGTCAAAAAAAAGTTTAAAAATAATACTAAGCAAATTAATTAAAAACATATAAATAAATAAATATTCAATATAAAAGAATTCTTAATTGTTTATATACATTATCAGATTTAACATTTACATTATTTATATAAATATTTTTAAACTTTACTATATAAATAAAATGACTGCACAGTATTTTTTCGGTACCTTTGGTGGCCTGGTTACTGATGGGTGGAGCGTTTGTTGCGGGTCTTTTGGTCGGGTGCAGGAGCGGAGAAAGTGACGTCTCACAGTACTGATAGCGTGACTCTGGACTTTCTTCCCCCTGGGGTGAGTGTAGATGGCTGCCCCAGGCCTCGCTGCTGCTACTGTTACTGCTTCCCTGACTGTCCATGAAGTTCTGGCTGTCCTGTAACCTTTGGTTCCGTTCAGTCCGCTTCTCCCTGCTGTGGTGCTTTAGAACCTGCCGCTCGTCCTGATCAGAGAGAACAGCATACAGGACATTAGTCAGAAGATTCAGAGGGGATATCTGTGGTGTTTATTTGTAGGATTCAGAGGTTACCTGACTGCTGATTGTGGAGTTGCTGTCTGAATCATGGTTCTCCTCTCCGGACCCAGCTTCCTTCCCAACTGTGAAGCAGAAGATGCTCAGAGTTAGAAAAACACTACGCCTAACACCCCAGACATCTGAGTAATGTATCAGTTGCTTGAATTTCTTGAATTTTTAAACAGTGTCTCTGTGAGATCCTAAGTCTGAATCCTAATGATAGATGCCACATCTGTGGATGACATATTTACATTAATGCTGCCATGTATTTTGAGAACTGAATACCCAAACATGCAATTCAACACAAACATCATACAGATCCACACACACACACACACACACACACACACACACACACACACACAAACACATACACTATTAAATCAGGGCATGAGTGCACTGATCACATGTAAAGCCTTACTGTAATCAGGAGAAGGGTGGCTGTTGCAGGACCACCAGGACCCCTGGGAGCTGGCGCCCTCTTCTGACGGGTGTGGGTACAGCAGTCCTGCCATTGACAGCATGCCCTGAATAGCGTCCGCCTCTGCACTCGGTGAGGTATAAGGGTCACTGTACATGCACCCGACACACACACACAGAACGGTTTTTACCACAAACTTGACGTGTTTGACCACACACCATTTATTTATACTCATCATAATGGATGGATAGATGCAGTAGAAACCATTACACTGGGAGAATTGTTTTTTATTCCAATCCAAATTGAAAAAAGTGAGAACACTTAAGCTGTACACTTGAATCTAAATCAGAATATCCGTGCCCTTAATTTGGGTAATATTCAAAACAAAACAACACCAAAATGGGATATGAGTGAGATGTTAAGAGAAGTCTAGAGGTGTTTTTTAAAAAATAAAAGAGAGAGAGAGAAAAATAATAAAGCCAGGAAACCAGCTCTGACCTTTCACGAGGTTTGTTGCGGTGTCCGAGTTGCTGGCTGATTGGGGTGGAGTCTGCAGCGATGCTGGAGCTGTACTTGCTTGATGCCCTCTGGGGTGAGACAGTCTTGTTTCCTACCACTTCCTCCACTTGTTCTTCTTTTTCTTCACTTGATGAGCTGTCGGAGTTTTCTCCTGACGACTGCTGCTTTTGAATCACACACCACAAACATGTTAATATACTGCACTGGGTGTTTACCAAGTTTGAAATTCAATCATAAATGGCATGAAATTCTCAAATCTGATTAATTAAAAGGTGTTGATTATTGTTCTGCATCAGCAGCTCTCACGAGAGTGCAACCGAAAATCACGGCTTCAAGACACTTATATTATCCCACTTATTACACAGCAAAATATTTACTTTATTGCTTTTGCTAATGATGGGCTCCATAGCAACAGTCTACTTAGCAACATTCTGATATAAAGAAATAACAGCCCATTATTGTGCAGTAACTGACCAATCAAAATCAATCTCAAATGAGCTCTAAGGCTCTAGAGTGGAGTATAGACAAGTTGCACGCGACTGCTGCTTAGAACCCAGGTCAGTGCACGCAACCATATATAGCATACATGATAACAGGAACAAATTCGTCTTGTAGACAAGGTAACTATAAATAGATAAAAAGTGTTGTTCTTAAATACGCATGTACTTTTCCGACATCTCAGAGGTTGTTTTGAAATTTGTATTGAAACCGACTCTAACACACCAGAATGAGTTTGAACGCTTAAATGCACCTGTGTAGTGTAATGTGGCTCTGACTCGGAGTCCGATGAAGCTTCAGAGCCTCCGGATTCACCGTTCCTGAGATCGGAGCTCTCCCTCTTACAGAACTCTGAAACTGCACGTCAGAAAACAAAACATCAGCGTCAACTCTCACTGCTTCTCAAACAAGTCATTCTGCGGGCTTGCTCATTAGGGATGTGTAGGGGGTCTTTTTAAATTACTTTTACTATATAAAGCTGCTTTGCAACAATGTCAACTGTAAAAAGTGCTATACAAATAAAATTGAATTGAACTGAATTCCATAGCCACAAAAATAAACACTTCACCTCTAAGAGGACTGGGCTTCTCCGTGTAGCTCTGCTTCTCCTCTATCTCTTCCTCTATCTCCTGCTCCTCTTTCACCACTGCCTCCAACTTCACCGTGTACTGCATCTGATCACCCGTTTCCTCTTTGGTCACCATAGTCCTTTTCCGAACCTGCCACCTGTTGTCTCTATTCTCACACACACACACACACACACACACACACACACACACACACAAGTAATGTTTAAGGAGCAAATTTAAATCTGTGAATGCATCATAGGTTATTTATAGCAATTATGACAAAACACAATAACTTTTTTCTTGAACCTTTTTCAAGAAGTGACAGGACGAAGCCCTCACCTAATAATGCGTCCATTGCACATTACGAGATGCAGGTGGTTGTCCAGTTTACTCTCAGCAGCTGCGGCGGAAGCCGTGGACACCTTATTGAACTTGACCTTCAGATTGAATCCTGAATCCTGAACATCAGAAGCAGTACAGGAGATCATTACATTATACTGATGACACCTTTCTAATTCCAGGACAATACTGTACATACAGTGTAGATAAAAAAACTGATTTGTTGACATACGTCATCAAAAGGGCTCATCTCCAGTCTCTTCAGGACCTCCTGAGTGTGTTGCTCAAAGATGTCCAGGTTGGATGGACTTTTGGGTGTGTGAGAGTGATGATGGTGGTGATGCCGAAGTCGTCTGCCATTCTTGCGTGTGTGGAGGCCCCTTTCATGAGACGACCTCGTGGAAGGACACATTAAGCTTCCCTGAGATTTCACAGGCTTGTTCCCAGCATTTCCATTCTGTTCCTCCTACAGAAAGACAAAAAATACCCGTGTGACCACATGAAACCCCTCGGCCGATGGAGTGTCTTAATCCTGTAATCTTGAAAGTAATTCAAATACACACAAGAGAAGCACATAGTAAGTGCACACTGTTGAAGCAGCACATCCGGATGAAACACAGTGCAAACATGACAGGAGCACAAAGTGAGTGCACACTGCTAATGCAATCTTGTTATTGGAATCACACAATGCAAACGTAACTAATAATAGTAATTAACTGAAGTGTTATGTTATTAATTGCTGTAACCAAATTTCAGAATGATTGGTCAATTATTAGAGGCTGTAGTGCTACCACGATGGATGGACAGACGGACGCTGAAGGTGTATGCAATGTATGTGTATGTAAAGTATGGCCGAGGGATAAAAATATGATCAGATAAAATCCTACAATATGAAACCAAATTAAGTTTGTTGATAAACAATGCAGAATAATGACATTAACAACTGTCCTGTTTATACACACACACAAATAAAAACAAAAATATGTTCAATATAAGACTATTATGCTAATGTAAGTAAATATTATTCTCAAGTTGCTAGTAAATAATTAGATTTAGGTTGCTGCAGTTGCATGGTTGTTTCTTCCTCTGACAGCTGATTTCGTGCTCCATTCCATTTGTTGTTTTACAATTTTCATTAATAATTATCTCTTCCAAGGAGGTCAGGCTTTCAGTATATGTTTTGCCGGTGAAGAGAGCGGCACAAAACCTTCAACCCAATTTTCACAAAACTTGCTGGAAGGATCAAGCATGGGGCAAGGAAGAACCCATTATGTTTTGGAGTGGATCAGAGTTACAGGGCAGATCCAGGAACGTAATTTCCCTAACAGGTTGAGAACAGCATTTGTCCTTTCGGGCTCAACAATGCTCTACATCTGACAGTCCTAGAGTGCAGTAAAGTTCAACTGTGGCAAAACAGTGAAGTAGGTTGCCCCCACTGAAAATATATCCAGACATAAGTGGTGTGCTCTCTGAGGGGCCTTCTACTTTATTAACAATGTTTCATTATATATCCACTTTCTACACTTTGTCTTTATTTTGATGCTGGTGCTGTGTGGAGAAAGAGCCCAGCTGTAGAACAGGTAAAATCAGTCCATTAGCGAGAAAGGTACCTCTAAGTGACGGATTTCCTTGGTGAGCTCCTTAATGAGATGGTTGGGTCTTATATGATCGGGGACTTCACTGGAAGGGTCAGTAACCTGAAGAGGAAAAGGAGAAGACAATGATGGGTTTTGTGGTAAGACAGAGCAAGTCTGAGCTTCCTGTCCTGCTCTTCAAACACCAGATATCGGCTCTGACCTGCTGCCCTTCAGCCCTGCTCTCCTCCAGGTGCTGAATATATTACTGAGATAATCATAGAGAAGGTCACAGCTGAGACTGGGGGCAAATCCGCTGAGTGCGGACACTCAAAATAATACTGAACATGCGTGACCTACACCTGCTCGACGTAGGATTATACAGTCCCTTACCTCTCTCCTGAGCCAGTTCTTCAGTGCAGTAATCAAAGCTTTCACTCCTTTAGTCAAATAATCAGGAGGCAGACAGTTATCTTCTCGCAGTTCTGAGGAAGAGAAACAAAAGCCTCAGGTAACATCTGGGGAACCATATAGACAGAGATACACTGAATGTTTTAAAAATAACTCCATAAAGCCATACTGTGCGTCTTAATTTGCACTATGTACTTATATGCACAGTGTGCAAATTTCAACAGGGTAGTGTTGTCTTTAATACCCTTTTCACACATACACATTCTAGCCACTGTGCTCAACGTGTTCTCAGGAAACACGATGGTCATGTTGGTAAATGTACACTGATCACCAGAGGTCGTCATCAAGTTGCTGTGATGGAGCCTGAGAGCCCTCATCGTGATCTATTTCATCCATCACAAAGCCACAGATTCTGAGTTTGTCACATACCTAATACATGGAACCGCACATCATGTGCTTACCACAAATGGTGTTTGACCAGAAATCGGTCGTGCAATTTGACCTCATTTGCATGTTTTCTCTGATTTCACACTGAGCCCTGCCCATTCTGCACACAGCCAAAATGCCAACCATTGAGAGTGAAAACTGCAGCACTGCATACTCAACATTTTGAAAGTTTTGAGTAGGGATGGGACGCATCAATGAGGCTTTGAATCGTGGGTCATGTTGGAAAAGCAGTAATAAATAAAGCTGCACTTTAAGGATTGTATCATTCTTGGATAACCATGTGATCATTGACCAATGAAGCCTTATGGCCCATGGAGTGACATCACTGATTGATTTGGGGAGTTGTCACAGATATTTGTAGTGTATCCCAGTAAGTGAAGCACAACGGTTTGTGGGGGTTTTTTTGCACCAAGTTTAAGTCGATTAATTAAGATTAATAGTCTTGCAATGGTGCTAGTCTCCCCGTAAAACAAAAAGTATTAAGGTCCCATTAGGGTGAAAATAAAGTGAATAAAGAGAATGAGAATAAAAAAGTCGTAATATTATAAGAATAAAGTCATATTGAATGAACAAGAATAGTCATTATTGTTATGAGAAAAAAGTTTATCATCAAGACTTTACTCTCGAAATCACAGAATTTTTTTTATTGTCACTGTGGCCTTAATACTCCATCATAAACTTTGCATTGATCTCAAATAATGAGGTACATTGTAAGTTTTACTTTTTTAATTTACACCCATTTTATTATTTACTGCCTTTATTCTTAGAAGACAAAACACATTAGAGAAATAAATAAACAAAACATGTAACACTGCAGTCTTTATTTCTATTAATATTATTAGAAGGTCATTAAGTTATTATTATTAGTATCATTACACACTACTTCGACATGCCATTTAAACCGAAGAGATTTTGCGTCACAAAAAAATCTGAATAGAACTGTTGATGAGAAGGTGTCTCTAATGAGCATTTGAAACTTTGAGAAGTGAATCACTTTTTTTGACATATTGGGCAAGAAAGCATAATGACGCTTCACGTGGACATCACTACTTGAGAGTGCATCCTCCAGTCCTTCCTAACATTGCATTGCATGTTGACGTACTTCAGTGTGAACAAACTTATATACAAGTGTAAGTGCACAAATATGCAAATTGAGACAGCAATATCCACTTTTCATCCTCACCTCAAGTTGCTTTGCTAGCTTGCCAATATTCCACGTATATAACATTAGCATGGGGTTTAACAGTCACGTGCTGTGTGTCAATTCATGTCACAAGTAGCATGTCAACATGCAGTGCACTCTCAGTGCCTTGATAATGCATGGTAAATTTTAAGCGTATAACGCTGCACAATTCTCATCCTTAATGTTTGCGGTCTTGCCCGAATACAGAAGAGGCGGGCATTCAATTATTTTTTGGAAAATGCCAGCCAAAGACACAGGGGAAACATGCATGAGAGGATAATAAAGGTGTATGCCTTCTAGGGAGCACAAACCTCTGCCAGGTTGAAAGAATTAAAGAAAGTATGCAGCACTCCTGTTGGATCTGCTGTAATACTTTGTGTCTTATCTCAAAGAATTACTTAACTGGATACTAGATCCTGACTTTAATCCAGATCACCACCAAAATCTAATGGAGTGTTACTTGGGCCATACTGCTCCCCTCCAAATATATTCATTCAAATCTGTTCATGAATTTTTGCATAAAGTTGCTAACAATCCGACCAACCAATCACGACAAAAACAACGTCCTTGGTGGTGGAGGAAAAGCGGTGAGCAGAAGTGTAGCGAGTGATATAGTCAGATGTTGCGTCTGTAAGTGAAATGGCATTTTTAGTACATACATCCAGTGCTTGATTTGAGACAAGACTCTGCTGTCGGTATTCACGCACTACACAAGTAAATACGTAGCACGCATGTAGTCTACCACATGCAAGTATACAGAAACAGAAATATGCGAACTGAATCACAGCAACAATGCTTGGCCACAACTCTTGTATGTAAAAATTATTCTACGTATGTTTTTTTTTTCATTCAGTATCTCTCTCTCTCTCTGGGCTCAGAACATAAAACAGCTCAAAGTGCATCAAACATCCATCCTGAGAAAAGATTGCTCTTGTTTCATCAGTCACATAAAGAACATTTTAGTTTTGAGTGAATTTAAAGTATCATTAATAATCTCCATAAAATAATTTAAAGGATGAGAGCTGTACTCTTACACACCTTTGAGGGTCTCCAGCAGGTTCTTGGCCACATACCAACAAATTGCTTCAAAATAAGGAAACTTAAAGAGATCGGGAGTCTTTAACCGCCGCTCCATCTCATAACACCTGACAGAAAAATGAGCATCAAATGAACACACATAAACAAATACAAGCTTCACTAGTGCAGCAACTCATTCACATACATTACATGGCCAAAAGTTTCCATCTGACCCATATGTGGTTGGTAAACATCCCATTCCAGATTCTTTCCCCTTTTCTGATACAATAAGCTCCACTCTTTTGGGAAGGCTTTCTATTAGATTTTGGGACATGGCTGTTGGAATTTGTGTTCATTCCATTGCAGCATAAAACCCTCTCTCACCTGAGCTGCATGCCGATGTTAAGGTTATGGAGAAAGTTCCCTCCGAACGCCATGCAATCCTCAGAGGTCAAAACTCCATGGATCCATCCTGGTAATAATGACAGAAAACATCAAAATCTCATTTTCTCCCTTCTCTTTCTCTCTCACACACATTTACTTGGGTGAGACCACCCGTGTGTGAGAGCGCACTCAGGCCATCACACACGCTCTCACACACAAATAAGAGCTATCTAATCTTCTGTACGTACTCCAGTCCAATAGATAACAGTAATGACTTCCACAGTTGGCAGAAGAAAAGGCTCCGGATCCCTGAGCTTTATGTACAACTATACATCGTACATAGGGCTCAGTGCTCCCACTAAACAAGCCCCACATTCATATGTCTGGAAGGACTTCACTAAAGATGACAAAAACTCCACGGTCAAGTGTTGGCTGTGTATGACTGAACTGAAGTACAACAAGAATACTTCTGCAATGCTCAATTACCTAAAGATAAATCACCCGCTAGCAATAATACTAGCTCTAGCTAGCAACACACTGCACAGAGGAAGATTGGAATTACAGAGAACAGGAAGCAAATAACAGACTTGCTTGTCTTTTTTGACATCAAGGATAATTGATCAATTTCTTCTCTTTCTGGAGGAGGCAACAGTACAAGTCCCCTCAGATGTGCTGGACACACTCTTCAACTAGTAATAAATACAGGGCTGAACTTAACAGAAATCTCCAAAACCACAGATGCTACTGTCAGTTACTTTCATGCCTCTGCAGCAGCACACTGTGGTTTGAAGAAACTAACAAAATAACTCCACGACCCGCAGGAAATCAAGGCAACCTGCTGGAGCATAGAGAGTCCGAAAATCATTCACCATGACAGAGTATCAGTGGGTATAATCGTCAAGTCATGATTATAAGATGTAATCCAGGATAGTTTGACATGTCACAGTGGGATGTCTGAACTCTGCAACACAGAATACAATTTTCATTGTTCAGAAGAACCACTCTTTCTTTGTGTTTTGTTACATAACGACTAGTCAACTGCTATTTTGTTAAACACGTCAACTGGTAAAAATTGGTAGCTGTGAAACCGCTAACACAAACATGGACCCACGCACACGCATACACACTTACTCTCCTGAACAAACTGCAGCTGTGCCTACGTTTCCAGCTGTCAGACATTAATATCTGTTCCTTTTGATTTGAGAGAACAGCAGCTGATGAGAGTTTAAGCTGCACATTTATAAGTTTTATGTCTCTCTTTCGCTGTGTGTTTGTGGAAGAGGTGGTGAGTATTACCACCTACGCTGTCGGACCCAAGAACAGAAGAGCACAATCACACCAAGGCTTCCTGTGGAGTCGCCATTTAAGGCAGCTGTTCAGCGTTTTCTCTCACCTCTGCAGCTACGCTTCAAACACTTCCTTGCTTTTGTTCAGAACATCCACTTCCCTCCACTATGACTTCTCAAGCTCTTTGTCTTCTGATGCACAACCTTTTCTAGGAGGTTGCAGTTGTGTCGTATTCTTTCCTTTTTTAACCAGTTTGAAGTTTTAGATGGTCTCTAGAACTAAACCCTGGTCAGTACTTTTGTACTCGCATCTCAGAAAAAAAAAATCACAGAACTGTAATAACAGCCGACTTGGAATTCTCTCTACAGAGTTCTCTGATGTTCTAAACACACCTGAAGTCACTTAATCAAGATGGCTGTAAACCAGCAGCGTTTGTGAGTTCATTCATTTTTGTCAGTTTTGGATTTTTATCAGACTTGGTGGGGACACTACCTTGCTTGAGTCCCAGAGACGATTTGATTTTGGAATGTCAAAATCCGAGGTAAAGGTCAGAAAGTTTTGGAGATAAAGCACTTATAAATTTAAAATGAGTATTGAGAGACGTGCTGTTACTGTGGAACACTAATAGGAAACCATACACTTTCAAATGAGACAGTTACCCTTGACCTTGAGTGACCATAAAAGGTCAAACTACTCATAAAACCTTCAATTGAGATTACTTTAATTGTACACACATCAACTATATTTGTGACAGCTGATGGCACCAGAACTAATTTAGGGCAGGGGATCAACACTTACACAATTAATTTCCTTTCACTTTAATATCCTTAATGTTTTGATTCGTTCATCACATATACATCCAGATCAAGTATTCATAAATATAAAAATGAAGGCATTGCCTAAACATAGATATCTCCATGTCCGAGGCTGGTGTCATACGAGTAGTGTGGCTTCTTTAAGGGCTGAATCAACTTCGACCCTGGAGAAAATAGATAAATAAATCTCTGCAATTTGGATACTTATAGAAGGTACTACAGGGGTTTCAGACATACTAAACCACCATTAGCACAGACTGAATATATGGACGCTGAATTATTTTTATCATCCCATCACTATTCCATGTGTGTGTGTGTGTAAGTTGGGGTGATCACAAGCACTAAGGACTGATTACATCACACAGTGTCCATACTCCCGGCATCCACCTCCGCAGTCTGAGCCCCAAAATAATAACCTTTAAAATTTAGGTGTTTAATGTAGAAAAATATGACATCTCTACACCACATAAAGTGTGAATGTGTGAAATTTCTTTGAGTCATCTAAAGGAACTTAATGTGCTTTTGCACTAACCTTGGATAGAGAACGTAGTGAGGAACCTTTATTTTATAGTGGCCCGTATATCTTCCGGTTTTACTTGCTTTCAGTTTCAGTATTGGGTGAGCAATGCATAACAGCCAATCTGCATCAAGGCAGCAATAGGGCACAGACAGCCTTCAAAGTTATGTTCCCTGCCTATTTCATACTCACAAGTGACTACAAAGACCAGTCTGCAACTTGAATAATTGTTATGAAATAATAACAGCAGCGTGTAAGATGTAAAACAGGAGCTGTACCTGTAGGGATGAACAGTGTGGTTCCTGGCCGGACGACGCACTTATAGCACTTGTCCACTTTCTCACCGAAGAACACTTCACTCTGGTTTGGTGATGAGCTCCACTCCTCATATAGGGCGAGGTTGGTCGGGGTAGGCTTGATCAAGTAAAATATCTTCTCCCCCTGTATGAAAAACACACATCACCACAATAAAGCACTCTTTATTGAACACGAACCCTACTACTAATGCTCACTAGCATGGATAACTAGATAATTACTAAAGAAATAATTAGCTTTGGACAAGGAAGTCTCCAATAAATTATGGTTTTTAAAAAATATATTCTAACAGTTTTTGTGGTATTACAGAAGACCCAGCAAGAAATGCTGTGTACTTAGCCTTTAGCTGTGTACTTAGCTTTTTTGGCTTGGCGGAGGTTTGTGCTCTGAGTGGTCTTGTACTAGCTTGTTTCATAGCTGTACGTCTATCCAAACTGTTTATAGACACCACCACGGATATCACTGTCAACTGTTCTACAAATCCTACGAAAATTCTCTGAGAATAGATCCAGCAATTAATTGAAAGTTTCTTTTTTGATGTGACATACCCAGAGCACATGGTACCACACTGACGTGCCTCCGAAGTCTATGTGGAAGTCTGTGTAGCTGCCTTTCACGCCCATCAGGCAGTATTTCTGTACAAAAGGTTTGGGGAAGTAGGAGTCATCAGGCCAGTAGTTTTCCACCCAGGACATTTTCCGTGCAATGTCAGGGACTTCCACCAACTCTGACATCCTGACAAACAAAAAAATCTTTAGCTAAAAATAATTAAATTAAATTAACGCACATTACATCTTTAATGCAAACTTCTGTGCTTGTGTGAAACTGGCAGCCATTTTATTGCTGTGCATAATGCAGGTCATTACGCCGACTTCTTTTCCAAATCATTTTGAGGATTTTGAGCCCAGGACTCAATAAAGTTCATCACCTCATAAACCTAGTATAAAAGACACACATGCACACCAAGATACGTACTTAGTGTCGGAAAACTCAAGGCTGATGACGTTGAGCACCTTTGGTCGGTGGTGACTGTAGTAATACTTGACAAACTCTCCAAGTTTCATCTTGCTGTCTGCTTGCCTCGCAACGTCAATGACGTCTATCACTTTATCACCACCTGTGAAGAAAGTCATGTTGCAGGTCGGTTATTGTTTCAGTCGGTAATAAAATAGAAAAAATAAATAAATAAATAAAAATAAAAAACTGTCCTTCTGTATCATGATATATTTTATAATTTAAGCTGAATAAGAGGAAGAAGTCCATATTACATGAACTTGAGGATAAATATGTAAATTGGAAAAGACTCCACACACCCCACAACCCCTACCCCCACACCCATCTAGCAGTTGTGGTAATTTTTTTGATACAAGTTCATTTATCCCCTCTCCTTTTAATTACATTCCTAAATTTTTGTCTAATAACAGTTTTCACTCCAACCATTCCACTCAATCAAATCAAATCACCATAAATATACATTTATAACATTTACACTTACTAACAGACATTCAGTATGATGTCGATCCCAGATGAGCCGGTAGAGGCATGTTAGAATAAATCTGAAATCCAGTCTCTAGCGTTTCTAGTTAAAGAAAACGGTGTGGTGGCTCGACCAGATATTATGAGGACAGAAGCAGCAGCTGGCAACTAACAAATCAAGCCCGTCGGGGAGATGACGTGAAAGAGGCCCCCACCGAGCAGCTGGTGGACACCGAGGCTTAAAGGTCTTGGAGACAGCTGGCAGGAGCAAGATGTCAGTCAGAGCCATGCTCACCTCACCTCACCTCACCTCACCTCACCTCTCCTCAGGGGCAAATTTATTAACTCTGATCTCTGATCAAAAGGATGTGCGCGGCAAAATAGTTGGCAGAGCAAGAAAGTGTTAATGTCACAGCTGATACCATGTAAGATGTGAAGTGATCATTACGTAAGAAAATTCAAGGTATAGAAGTAAGCAGTAACTAAACAAGTAATGCATGAATAATAAGTAATGTGTAAGTAGTAAGCCATAAGTAAGCAATGTCATCAATAAATAATAAGTAACAAGGAAGTGCAAGTCAGCAATAAATAATGCATGCTTAAGTAATAAGTAATGAATAAATACCAACTAATGCATAAGTCATATGCAGTATGCAAATATTAAGTTGGGTAAGTAGTAGAGAAAGTATTGATCAATAGCTAAGTAATAAGCAATGAGTATGTAATAAGTAATAAATAATGAGTATGTGATAAAGTAATAAGCAATATAAGCACAAAGTACACAGCACGCAATAACAAATAGGTACATAAGTAATCACCAATAACTAATTAATAAGTAATACATAAGTAATAAGTACACAGCACGCAATAACTTAATGATAACTTAGGTTCTTCAAAGTAATGCGTTATTCATTAGTAAGCAAATAAATCTTTAGTAACACAATCCCTGATAAACCACAATACTTCCGGATTATACCAGGCAAAAAAACCCAATACAAATACACTGAAGAGAGGCAGAATTAAGAGCTATTAAAGGACAAGTTAAAATTATAATAAAGTGAATGATTTATTTTTTTGTGTTGTTTCTAGTTAACTGTTTATTATAATACATTTTAAACAAGGGGGAAATCAAACAGTTAAAGGTGATGAAGATATTAACATTTCTAGGGTGCTGTTTAAAAACTTTAGGAGGATTGATAATTTGTGTAATGGATAGCGTTTATGATGGTGAAGTGAGTGATCCTTTGATACAATATACCATGTTTTAAAATGTTCTGCTTTTGTTTTTGCTGCTTTAATCTTTTTAAACATTCGTTACTAAATACAAACTTATTTGTTTGTCTTACTTGACATAACGTCAGCGTGGAGAGTTTATCGAATGATGTCAATAATGTATCAGTTCAGATTCAGAATGAAAGGAGTTACTGTTCTCTGTTATAGAGACGTGTGATTTCTGATGTATTACAATGAACAGTGTTATTCTTCTAGTATAACTGTTGTGGTATATCACACAAGAACATAACAAAAGCAAAGTAATGATTTGAATCGTTATTGTTACATTTTTAAAGTGGCACAGTCATGCACGCTACATTACATCGTTGGAAACTAGTTTAAAATTTTAAAAAACTGCTTTCAACCTGGAAAAAGTGAAGGCCATATTGGATAGCTTTCTTTGTATTTTTTTGGTTTGAGTTTTGTTTGCCATTTTCATTCAAGTGCCATCCCAAATTTTCAGGTTGAATAATGTCCATTACAAAACTGTTAGCGCAAAATAAATAAATAAATGAAATGAAAACTTTTTATATTAAAAACATTTTCAGTTATATATTATAAATAAAACTTTTTTTTTTTTTTTTTTTTTTAACCTAACACAGCTAAACAAAAGAAGATGAAGTTTTTCATAATATAGACACTTGAAATGTATAGGCTCTGTATAATAAAACATGCAGAGACAGACATTTAGGTTCAGTATACGAAATGGGAACATTACCAAGTACTTGCTCATGAAAATGATGCCATGACCTCAGGTGGCACCAAAAACCATTTCATACTCTATATTTTGAGTTTAAGCCGAGGGATGACCAAGTAAAGTTCCACCCATGTACATGACAAGACTGAGACCGTTGATCTATGGCACAAGAGACAAACTCAGATCCGGCCTGCCAACTCATTTTATGTCGCCCGCAAGAGCGTGTAAAGATATGATTATCGTACATTCTTTGTATCAACCATTAACACGAAACATAATTAATCATCCTTTCACTAGGTGGCAGCAACCCATTTCAGATAAACGGCTAGTCATTCAGGACTCAAGAAAGATTCTGTGATGTCAGAAAAGGAAAGTGAAAAAAGAAAAAGGGAACAAATACCTAAACTAATCATTTTGCCGTGCAGATTTAATTTCATGTTCTTGTTGAAAGGAATGTTCAGTGATTATTTGGCCCTTAGTGACCTAGAAATTTTGTGAGTGTGTGTGATGTTCAGTGAAAATGACTTTGATACCCCAGATCTATGGTGTCAAGGTCATTCATGTGGTGGCACTAGAGTGCTTGAGGTGAATGCATGAAGCTTGTTAGAAAGAATTAGGGTACTGTTGCAAATCACTGTGTCAAATTTCAAAAGGATTAACCATAAGGTTCCATAAACTTCATCAGAAATCCTATCCAGACAAAGTATAGTTTCACTAAAATGCATGTCAAGACCGAGATATTGCTTTGTAACTTCATGAGCACCACAATTCCCTCTATGTCTAATAAGCACCCTAATTCACAGAACTACAGCACAGTGTCTAAGTCTGTGTATGTAATCTAAACATCAGACAAAACCCTGTCTACAGCAGACGAACATGAGCTTTCTATAAAAGACGGCGACCATGAAACCAGACACCATGAGTTTCTCTAAATGTGCTAAAGAGGTGAGGAGGTGAGGACCCACTGGGCTGGTGTAAACCACACTACCTCCATCCACACGCTTATTTCATTATGGCTCACTAAAAGGCTCTGCTCGTTCGTCCCGCAGTGCTCACATGATATCTGGCCTTCTGCGTTACTAAGCTCCATTACACATAATAAATATTTAAAGTGCTGGTAATTACACATAACGTGTCTGACTAACACAGCATTAGCTTTAATGTATGAGCAGAACTGCTGACACACTGACTCTTCTTTTTTGTTCAATCACTCGTTTGCTCTCTTATTTTCCTCTTACCAACATATCGTTCCACATCTTTGACAGAGAAGTCTGAAGAGGGAAGCTGAAGTCCAAGCCCTTCTTTCTGAGTTACGGCAATGGGATACCGGAAGCCGTGCCTCTCCAGATAGCGCTGTGTCACCTGGATCCCATGCATCTTTATAAGGATCTCATCGGCACTGTACATGGAAACAGCACGGGTGATCAAGCACAATCAAGGGGAGAAGATTTAAGTAGAAGAAATTCTTCTGTCCTTCTTGTTTGTAATTTATATGCCCAAAATATCCTTTAAAAATACTTTAAACAGGAAGAAAAATTCTGAGAAATTTGACATTGTTCAAAGAAATAAAGATTCCACTCTTTTGGTGCTTTTCTGGGTGGCTCTGCATAAACTACCACTACGTCCAGTGAAAGACTGAAATGTGTTTGTTTTATCTTCCATTACCTTCTCATTTAGTCTAGCTACCCAAGTACTAATAGCTTTGTAATAGTTATAAATTAATAGTTGCGGGTAAAACAGCTGTTTCTTATTCAAACAGATGGCTGCCGTGTTCGTAATTCACTTGTGTTTCATGCAGCACTCCATTTGACGCGGTTGGCTAGGGGTTAGGTTGTGAGGGTGCCAGATGGCCACAGCTTTATTCACATACCTGGCGAAGGTCCTGGCCTGCAGCTGGCGTATAAACACTAGGGTCCCGGTCTGCACGGGCTTGCTGCCATCGTCCGGCTCGGTGTAGTCGTGCCTGTGCCAGTTCTTTCGCTTCTTCACTATAATGTCAGGAGGACAGAGGAAATTCATTGGTAGAACACAAGCCTTTAATCACACCCACTCAATGACTGCTGTTTTATTACACCATATATGGCCAAAAGTATGTGCAACCCTGACCATCACACCCCATATGTTGCCACAAAGTTGGAAGCAAAGCATTGTATAGGACATCTTTGTACACTGTGGCAGTACAATTTCCCTTCCCTCGAACTAAACCTGTTTCAGCATGACAATGCCCCTGTGCACAAAGCATGTTATGTGAAGACATGGTTTGGCAAGGTAAGATTAGCGTGGAAGAACTCAAGTGTCTCTTGCAGAGCTCTGACCTCAACCCAAATGAATGCCTTTGGGATGAACTGGAACACTTACTGCACCCCAGGACTATCTCACCCAAATAATTCAAGTCTTAGAAAGGTTACTGAAGGTTTCTGACTGGTCCTGGTGAGAGCCCTGTATACAGCATTACATTACTTTCATTTACATATATATTCTCTATCCATCAATAATCTGTGATGTGGTACAGTTTGTTTGTTATGAGACATACATTCTACACTCATGGCAGGAGTCTTGGGTGCCAGCACTTTGTAACAAATCAGACAACCTTCCTGCTAGAGAATTTTCCCCGTTCTGTTTTTTTCTGGTTGCGGAAACAAATATTTATGGCAGCTATAATGTAAGAGATAAAGACTAACCTGTCTCATGGACATTCCATAACATTATATCCACCTATACATCATTAAAATAGGCAATCAGTAGAAGGTTTGTAAATTAAGCATTTAACTCATGTATAAACTGCTGTTCTAATCGATTCCCTTCTACACGATAATACCATTAAATTTAATTCCTGTTTGATTGGGCCACATAAAGAATGTGCAGGGGTTTGGAGACACACCATCAGAGATGTTATCAGTTGAATTGGACAGCATGCGCTTCAGTGTCCGTGAGTTATGAGGACACGTCTGTGGAGCAGTTCAAAAGGACCATAAAACCCTCAACCTTCTTGCCCAACAAGGGATCGGTTCAACCCCATTTGATGATTACCTTGGTTAATTAGACTAATAATGTGTGCCTCCCAGGGGGCTGGGAAATCACTGGTGCTTAAATCAAAAAAGGGGAAATCAATAAAGCAAGAAGGAGGGGTAGAGGGAAGAGGAAGAGAAACAGGAGACAAAATATGAGGAGTGGACTTGACTTACTCAGGGAGGGTCCGTGTGCAACTTCACAGTTGGGGCAGTGATAAACGTCAATGTCCACTGCATGGTGTTCTTCAACTTGAACACAGCTGGAACACAGTAAGTAACAGTAACATTAGAATGTGTGTAAATAAAACCACTTACAGGTCATGGCATGTTTCTCATGGTTCACCTGAGGCTACATGGAACATACACAAGCACTGATCTAAACCATTAAAATCTCTAAAACCAAATATTCCACTGAAAGGAAAAAATATCTGTGAAAATAACTACACCCAATACACACGTTTTTATAAAGCAGCCTTTCTGCAAACTAGAAATATCTATATCATACCCACTTTCTGATGGCCTGGTAATTTTTTAAGTTGCAGTTCACAAAAAAGGACACGAGTTAAAAAATACTCAAAGCCTATTTTTTAACACAAGCATGTTCCAGATTAACAGCTACATTATGGAAATCAAAGCAGAGCCTGTATCCGGTGTGAACATGCCACAATATGAATTTGATTTGCAGGAAGTTGTAAAGGATCAGGCTCGTGGACCATGACCTCAAAGTAACTCCGGGCAAGCTGGGTGAGCTCTGCATGATTATGGTTACAGACAGACAGGCTTTCTCCAATCAGCGCTCCAGATGTGCAGTTATATTTGGGTTGCTTCAGGGAGAGGAAGTGCGGGGGTGTAGCATGCAACACAAAGTTGTTGGTTTTTTTGGACAGCGTTGGAAGAGCGGAGAAGGTGTCCACATCAAACACGTGTCTTGGGCCTCCTACCAATCAGTGTGTGAGTGTGTGTGGAATGGGGGTTAATGGGGGATGGTCGTCAGGACAGTGTCTGGTGGCTCGTGGGGGTGAAAAAAAAAAAGCACTGACTCGTAAACTTACCAGCACTTTGAAAAAGCCTGCCGTAAAACAAGAAGAAACACTATTTGCTGTCTAAAGAAAAAGACTGCACACAGAGATTAAAAAAAATCTGGCTCTGGCAGAGAGATCGGAAGTGACTGCAAAACTCCCACATCCGCATTCCCTTTCGGTCGACTTCCTTCGTCAAGGCATGCTGTGGATTCTGACTTCCAGCCAAATCCCTTTCTCCCTGCCTGAGTGTTTTGCACTTACAAAGAAATCTGTGCTCCCCTTGTGATGACGTAACAAGGCGAGCGCTCCGGATGTGAGTCAATACGCTGGTTATGTCACGCTGACCTACTGCGTTGTTTCATGCTGGAAAAAGAACACAGTGATCAGCGCAGCTAAAAACAGCCTAGAGGATGTGGGACACGTCAGCGAATTTGTGGAGACGATAAAACACAGGAAACTTTCCCTGATTAAACAATTTAACTCAGGACAAAGGGTGAAACCAGACACAAGACAAAACAGAAGGCGAAAACAAAAAAAAGTGAACATGTATCAAATTCTCTCCCTCTCTTTCACTCTCATTTATCACTGCTTGCATCATCGCTGTGTTGCTAGCTCTATAAAAGCAGGGTGATGCAACAGGCTCTGAAAGTGTGTTGGCTGAGCACAAAGAAACTGGCGGAGACTCGGTAGGAGACGAGCGGTGAAGTGCAGACAGCCTGTGATGAGTAGACAAAGCTCTCATTACTCTGATTCTGCAGTTCAGCCTAGACATGACTGACACCCATCACGACAAGTGTAATGGTGTAGCATTTGATTATGCTCCTGCGTGAGGAAACTGATGCTGTAATTTGGAAGGAAAATGTTTAGCAAGGGCATTCCAATAATCCTGTTTCAGCATTACAGCACGGCGCACTCACTCTTGCCTGGTGATTGCATTAGCTGCTTATTGCACCAGGATTGCGTGTTGGTTTCGAGGTACAGAATGAAACCTTGATGTTTGATTGGCTAGAAGCCCACACGTTATACAAAATGCCCTTTTAATGGTTAATAGGATAAACGCACTGGAGGCACAAACAACACCCCCCCCCATCCCCCCAAACCCAAACACACGACAAACAAATCCCTGGCTGCTCGCCTTTTAAAACCTTCAAATCTCTAAGAACGACATTCGTCTGGAAGATTATTCCAGTGTTCTGAAACTCAAAGAGGTACTTTGACCTCTGCAAACAAAACCACCAGGAGAATCCCCTACTTGTGTCCAAAAGTTTTTTGTCATCTCCCCACTGTCTGATAATCTCCTGACCTGACTGGAGAAACTCATTAATCCGTTTCATTTGATAAACCTAAAGGTCGACCAAGTCCATGCAAAATAATGAAAGGAATGAGAGTGTAGAGGTGCTCCATCAGCAGCTCGGTAGATTTTTGGCACAGATAAACTAAATGACCAGAAGTGAACTCAAAAGCATTGGGTCCTAAACAAAAAAAAACCACACACACATACACACACACTTCTTATCCTTGAGGAAAGCAGAAAAACATTTCCACCAATGGTGCTCCTGCCGATCCATCCAATAATTCCCCACGGGTGAAAGAAGAAACGTGTCTCCATAGCGATGACAGGCAGAAAGGCAGAATTCTCTGAATATCAGCTATAGCTCTGTGCATGCACGTGTGTGTTTATGAGAGTGAGTACGAGAGTGAGAGAGAGATCCTCAAGCACATATAGACAGTAAAAATGCCTCAGGGGTCTTCACAATGGTGTTGCGATCTGAGGTTTTACCCCATCATGAGTTCAAATCCTGGTTCAAGCCTCCTACGGTCCAGAGTTGAACAGCCTGTAGTCTAACATTCCTCACATTTCCTACAGATTTCAGCCAGCGAGGTTGGTTCTTATAACACCAGGAGCAGAACAAAGCACTTGTACTGAGGTGTAGATCGCCATGACAGGCTTTTTTATAAGATTTTCTTCCGAGTGCTATCAATCACACTCCAGACATTAGCATGGAGAGCTCTTCACACTCCAAGAAAAGCTCCCCAAGAGATGCTTTGGGGTGTGATTTTTTTTTAATGACATATGACTACTAATGTCTGTTAAGAAGGTAATGTACGTTTTGTCTACTTGCAGTATTTTGATCTGCCTTTTATTATTATCTTTTCTGTTTTAATTTTAACTATTTTTTTTCAGGTGGGGGTTGTTAAAATACTGTAGCCCTTTCCTCCAGTGCGCACTCTAGTCCCATTTACTTGTTGATCTAGTTTCTCAAAATCAACGCCACACTTGTGGCCATCAGACTTTAAATGCCTAGTAACAGTGTGTTTCGTGACCAAAGATGTACCTGGGACGAACCTGTCAAAACATTTGGCACCACGACCAGAATGTTTACAAGCTGATTGAATTTTTTTAGCGTGTCTCGCACAAATTTTACACCACACTTTCTTAACATAACGAGTGCCTTTCGTGGAAAACTGTGTATATCCAAAAACACTGCCCAAAGGCCATTGCAGAAAGGTTTCCAATTTTACAGTTTTCTTGGTTGAAAAGCAAGTTTCCCATGTTTCCTCTTCGTCATCCATCTTGGCCACTAAACGAAACCAGCGGTGAAAGGCGATCTCTGATTGGCTGATCTCCCCAAAGGAACCAATCAGAATACGTGTTATATATGGCTACAAGTAAACATCGAGAAAAACGGCAGATCGTGTATAAACGACACCAGTGTCAATATGGAGCGGCAATTTTTACACTACGAGGCGCTGTTTTTACCAAAATCAATGGAGCGCGATTAATAATGCTCGAAAATCGCAATTTACGAGCGCGATGGAGTGCAAGCGCGATCGCACCCGCTTTAACAGAAAGCCTGCCATGAAATTGCAAGAACTGCAGTTCAATAAAATAAAGCAGACTTTACATTTGCCAGTGATTCATATTGCTGGAGGTTTATTTTTCATAGGTTTGTCTACAAACTGCCTGATCTTCTTTCTTCACCGTCATACACCGAGCATGAAACCAGTTTAGTATAAAACCAACACTACATGAAAACAAAGAGAAGCAAACTAAGAATTTTACATTTTTTAACTATGACAGAGGCAGGTTAGGTGAGCTAAGGGTTGTTATGTACTATGTGAAAACACAAGTAAAACCCAAGCAAGGTTTTTATGGTTTATATTTCCATTTTCAAGCATGACAATGGGGACGATGCCTGCTTCAAGTGTCCATGACAAACCGTAAGTGTTAGTCAATCTGATTTAGGCATTATCATTCAGGATGATGTGTATAATCTGCAGTTAGCAGACCAATCAGATTGCACTGTTCCCTTGAAATGAGTAGTAACTAAAATTACACACTACTGATATGATACATTTATGTAATAAGTACAGTAGTCTTATCACTTCATTCAAGATTAAGCTCTAAAATATCATAATTAAAGTATACTGGCTGATAATAAATAGAGGTTATTTACTGTATTTCATGACGCTACAAAAATGCTGACCCTAGTTTGCTAACAGATCAGTGAGTGAGACATGCCCCTCTGTGCTAACCGGGTAGTATTTCTTTCATTATTTTGCATTACACTGTGCTGGCCATTCTGATCCCAAATGTATGTAATGGTATCTACACCCAATCCGGACTGCCTCACAGAGTACTGAGCATGGTGCTTTCAGTTGTCGGAAGGCAACCAATCAGAGCAGAGTAGGCACAGAAAGGAAAGACCATAAATGGAAGGAGGAAGCCAAACAGGCTATCCCGGGGATAAAAACGAACAATTAATCACTGCAGCTGGTCAGTGCCATTGATGCAGGGTGTCTGTGAATCAAGAATGCAACATCATAGCCTAGTGGAAAACACAGTAGAGGATGTGCGATCAGAAAGGTCCAAGAAAATAGAGTGGTGAAAAGATTAAAAAAAAATGGAAAATAAACCTTTATTTAAAAAGGTAACATGGTCCATCCAAGCTCAAGACATCATTGTTAATGGAGCACACGCCCAGTGGTGAGCAAGGTCAGCTCGTTCAATCAAGTCGAACACATAGACCCCTTGTTAGCACTGGTGTAAGGTTTCGGAGTTTGTGAAACCTGAGTACAAACCCCAAGCAGAACCTGACAATGGCCTCACCATCACATCCATCACTGTCTCGCCTAGAAAATACAACAGACATCCATTTGATATATGGCTGCACATACAGGCTAAATCTGGCTGTGTTGAGGGAAATCAGGGAGGAAAGCATCCACAAAAAAAAAGAGATCTCACTCATCAGACGTCCGCGGAGCAGGAAGTGTAGCATGATGACAGTCGGCAGGAAAGACAAAGCGAAGTTTCCACTCATCCTGTGCTGAGACCCAGACAGCCTGAAACTATTTACATTGCTCCAGGAAATGAGCAGAGGAAGTGCTGCGAAGGAAGCAGACCATCAGTCTGCACGGTAGCTGGGGACTTCCTACAGCATACGCCGCACTGTGCATGCAGGTGAAATGTCAATCATTCCTGCAGGGTCGATAATGTGTGCTTCTGATCTGCGTTCTGCAGGCCGTGAGCATGTTTCACACAAAGACACCAAATGCTCTTCACCTCGGGTATGCACAAGACTTTCTACTTTGTGCGGGTTGTCGTACAGCTTGTACATACTGCTCACTTGGTAACCATAGCAACCACAACTCCCTTTTCGATGATGCACTGTTGATGAACTTTTCACATAAACATCTCTACATGGGTGATGAAGTTAGGAATGTTTGGAGAAATTTATATTTAGAGGATACATGCCTGTCGAGGACATGTACACGATCGATTCTCTGGAATATGCTTGCATGCTCATTGCAACCGGCCCACCAATTTCCATCTGTTAACATCGTCAACTGTGTGCATGAGAATGTTGGTTATCATGAACACTCTAAACACATCTCTTGAAATAAAACAAATACTACAACCACTCCAAAAACCCAATAAGGCTGCTGTGACGTTGAGTTGATGTTGTTGGCTCGTTGTTGGCACTGTCTTGCAGCAGTTAAAAAAGAAAAAAGCCATAAAATAGAGGCTCATACTCAACCATTCAGAGGAAAAAAAAAACCGAAAAAAACAAACCTCATACAGACTTGCATAAGGAAAAAAAAAAAAGTTATATATATGACGTCTAGCGGGAACTCCACTTTAAAGGCATGTCCTGTGCAAATTATACTCTATGCATGGTCAACCCCACGGTTTTTAAAAAACCTCACTACTTAACACAACCAAGTATTCTCATGCCAAAGCAGAACTGTAATTACTCCATTTCTCAATTTTACACCAATAACGGGGTACAAAAGTTTTCGAGAATTGCAGGTGAGTTTCCAAAGTTTGTGTACACACAATTCAGCAACAATCACTTTGGATGGGTTAAATGTAGAGGCAATGATTTCCCTTGCGGGATTCATACAGTATAGCACAAATAAAAGCACTTCTGTAAGTCACTCTGGATAAAAGCGTCTGCTAAATGCTGTAAATGTACTTAAATTAACTTAAGCAAAAATCCGACTATATCTGAATGCGTTTGAAGATTTCTCTCTTCCCGTAGTACCTGCCACCTCTGCCAATGATATAAATCCTCATTTTGCTGTTGTTCCTTGTCGTGTTCACGACTTGCTCTTTTCCGTTCAGAGTCAGTTTTGAATACTCGCCTTTTGCGCATTGCCATGTTTGACTCTCTTGCTGTTGCAAATTTGTCACGTGATCCGTACTTTCCAAAAATGACGTCACAAGTTTTGTGTAGACAAACCACAAAATTCAAGTCAGTAAGCTGGTATGCTCTAGGTTTGTCTGTTTACATTGCTTAGCTCTAATTCGGAGAGAAAAAAAATTCTGTTGCACTTCGAAGTGTTTTGATCAGTAACAATGGTCACAACTACATGTATTTAGTTGATTTTTACCTTTAAGGTAGTGTCTAAATCTATACATTACCATTTTGATTCTGTCTCTTCATGCATAATGAACACAGATAGATAAGAATGTTTCTCATTTCAACATCAGTCTAAAACAGCACATATTTGTACTAGTGTGAAATTTATCAGAAAGATAATTTTTTTTATTCTAGACAGGATACAAACTACTCATTCACAGAGCATGAGATCTGTACAGAGAAATCTTAGCCTGAGCTCTTTAGTACAGGCCAAGCTGATGCTGTGCAAAAAAGACCACAGGCTCACTGTTACCTTTGTCATCCTGGCTGGGGTTCTGTCTCTAAACTTCACACTTCTGAACAAGGTGTCTTCATCCATGCCTCTGAGGGCTTTGGTAGCTTTTGGCTTGTTTCCCTTCCTGTGATGAACAAGAGCTTTCCAACAAGCACTGAGTAACTTCATGGGACTTTGTAAACTCTTTATCCCTTACAATATTTCCTGTGTGCTTTATCTCTGCTAACGATCAAATAACAATGCAGCTAGCTAACTTGGATACGCTTCAGTCTGGACAGGCAATTTATTGCCTGTGAGACAACCAATCAAATTGCACATACTGTCATTTTCATATAATAAAATAGTTTATTGACCCCAGCTTTTAATTATAAAAGGTGGTATTTAAGAACGTAGTCCATGAGTAAAAGAATTAGATATCATAACTGTGATTTTGTGACCATGCATCTCATTAAAAGCTTAGGGATAAATTATGTCACTGTTCTTTTCCAGTCAGCAACGTGAGTCACATTTACGCCTAATAAACTAAACATTTAGAGTCTGAATTTTCATCACTCAGAGACGTTGATGGATGAGGCTTTGATGTTGCCTCAGGCTAACTAAGCCTTCATCAATCTTCTCCTCACTCTCACACACACACACACACACACACAAAATAATAATTTGATATTGCGCTCAGAATTTCATTTCATGCTCCTAAGGATATAAATGGCAGGATCTCAGAAAATACACATTTAGAAACACGTCCATGGGCTAACCTGCGCATAAGAGAGATGTTATATGCACGTAAGCAGGCAGGTAATGTGCTGCTGTTCTGTAAAGTCCCTCATCAGTAGTGAATAGCGACGAGGCTTTTAATCCTCTGAACTCATCTCTCCTGAAGACTTCCGCAGTCAGCGCTGCACTATTCCATGAACGCAGTCAGATAACAGACCAGCCTGTCTGGCTAGACAACCTGATCCTACTTATCGAGACACAAAACCAAAGCCTTTAAGCAAGACTCCAGTAGATTTTTCCCTAACCTCTATAACGCATTTATAACAGAGCACAAATTCCAAACTATGACTATTACGCTCAAACATCAAAGATCTTAAGAGGTCAGGATGATGTGGAGCAACATAATCAATATATCACACTATGATTCTTAGAGACATTTCAGCAACACATAATATGTATCTCAAGATTTACATTTTCAAACAACTTCCCCAGTAACACAGTTTATTACATGAAAAAAACACCTGGTTAATATTTTACAGTGTTGTGCATGTTAATGAAAAATGCTAGCTTCGTTAACTGTTAATCTGCTAATTCTGCTATAAGTCAATTTGATAGTTAATAAGTCAATGCAATAATCTGATATTTACATAATTGAAAATATATTTTAGCATGTATTATTAAATTATTATAGCTTTGTTTATATGCATTTCATTGAGTTTTTATCTTATGTAATGGGGAAAAAAAAATCGCTAAGGTCACTATTTAGAGCTATGGCTTATATCATGCTATGACAGATGGATTGCCAGCGCACTGTCAGGACTCACATAATATGTTACATCTTTGTATCCCTGGATCATCACAGTTCAATCCCACGACTTCCCACTCATCACGATTCCCTCAAGTCACGAAGATCGGACATCGTGCCCCAGTGTAAACCCAGTGTAATGATAATCATATGATAAAAATACTGCAGATTATTATAATTATCATCAATATCACTACTAATATTTATTATTATTATTCATAAATACGCATAGTAACAGTAAGACCTGTCTCACATGTAAGTGATATAGACGCGAAAGAGTGCGACATAGTTTTCGGTTGGTTTCGGCCGAAAATACCGCCATTATGCCTAAAATGTGGTTTCTTTGAAAACTGATTATTTCGGAAAATATGCGTATTCCAGTTCAAATTTATTCAACTTCCTTTCGAATTAAAATTCGCTTGTACTTTCGGACAAGATCGCTTACGTATGAGTCGGGTCTCAGTTATGTAACTTGTCTGGGACCT
This sequence comes from Neosilurus mollespiculum, assembly GCA_030014195.1. NCBI lineage: Eukaryota > Metazoa > Chordata > Actinopteri > Siluriformes > Plotosidae > Neosilurus > Neosilurus mollespiculum. The sequence goes on from JAQMYF010000024.1 coordinate 28,910,228, forward strand.
GAACCTCCTCAAGGTCTGTTGCGCTAACTGATTCTAAAAATCACCAAAATGCAAATGAAAGAATTTTAAAAGATGCTGTAATGGAGCGCATCATATGCCAAAAATGCAATTCTTTTGTGTTTCTGTGGAGTAAATATTAAAACAAGTATTCACCTCAGGCCTGGTGGAGATCACTCCTCGACATTCCTTCTCAGGGACTATTCAGTGACATTCACCTTTCCGTCAGCACATAACTGTTACATAAAGGTCATAGGGCAATCTGGATCTGAAGTGAACTTTTATCCCAGAAGTCATGGAATTTAACGTCTCATGGTGAGTAGCGGCACAAAATTTGGCAACCCTTTTTAACGATGTGTAAAAATCCGACATAAACTATCACGGGGTACATAGTCTGTTGGAATGGAACCCTGTTTTCTCCTGAAAAGTGAGAAAACAGCGATCACACTCATGTGTGGAGTGGTATGAGACCATGAATGCAAAGTTTAGTTCCATGTTCAGTGACAAACTGACTCAATTCATACGGGTGTGTTTTGGGTTGGGTATTTTCTTGTAGGTTTGAGCTGCTGTAACTGCTGTACTGAGCCAAACGACACAGCTGTGGAAATGAGATGTCTACTGGTGGGTGCACACACAATATATTTTTAAAAATTTTATTTATACAATAATCCAACATTGTATTTAGAGCCAGCTCCTGTGCTGTACGCTGTTCACAGATAATTAACAATAAATAAACAAACAAACAAACAAACAAATAAATAAATAAAACCAATTTAAGCACAGTTGGGTCATTCCGTGACAAATCAATCAAATTTCCAAAATCTTCCCAGGTGACCATCTTGGATTTTTATGATTTTTTTCCCCCGATTACCTCCATATGTCTGATGAACACATGCAAAATAGTTCTGCTTAATTACTAATAGTTTCACAGAAATACATTTTTGAAATAGGGTACTCTGAACCCCAATTTTATATCTGCAAGTGAAATTTGAGCCTTTTTGCATTTTCAAAAGGCGACATCTTGGCAATAAATGTGTGTAGGTACCTGAAATGTGGTATGGACAATATTTGGAAACACTACAGAGAGAAAATAATTTCAAAAATGACATCATTTGCATATTTTAATTTTTATACCATCACAAATATGGCAATTTGTTCATTTGCTAATTTTTTTTTTAAGTAGATACCTACTGAGAAGATACAAGGAATAAGGCTCATATTGTAGATTTCACATATAAAGGTAACTGCCTTTCAGTAAGGCCTTCCTTCACAGAGGAATTTGACAATGTTGACACATACTCAGCCACTTCAAAAAAATTTGAAGATACATTGTTTACATGCCAACTTGGTGTTAAAAATGTTTTTCTCTAGTGCCTTTATTGTGAAAAAGATTAACAATTAGGTCAACTGTTTTTGTTCATTTCTACATTTTATACTTTAAATACATACTTGTATATTATGTATTATAACAACAGAGTCTTAAAATAATATAATTTTTACTTTGGTGAATTGGATGATTCACAACAGTTTATAATAATATATTGCCGAATGTATTCATATTAGGTAGGCAGACAAACTTTAGTTTCGGGGCAATTTGGAACAGCCAATTAGCCTAATGTGCATGTCTTTCTTCTGTGGGAGGAAACTGGAGTACCCAGAGGAAACACACAAGCATGGGAAGAACATGCAAATTTCACACAGAACCGCCTTCTCCCGGGATTCGAACCCAAGACCTTCTTGGTGTGAGGCAGACGTGCAAACCAATACACCACCATGCTGCCCGAAAATAAGTCATATTCTTGAAATGAGAAAAAAACATCCTTATCATCAAAGAGTTTAACTCCATATTTTGGTGAAGTTTGTCTAGAACAAATCTGAAATGGTGTTGGCACTCCCTACGATGCGCTTTTCCTCTCGGCTAGGAAAATGTTTAAAATGAATATTAAAACTAATATAACTTCTGGCTTTTGTATAACATGGAAAATTATTCTTGTAAGCCTTGGCAGATAAAACCCCTCGATGTGAAAGATTCTCCATAACATACTCAGCCTAATTCCATATTTACGTATTATTCCAAAATAGAGAACCAATCAGATCGCGCCATTCCCATGCAGTATGTACTAATTATACTAAAACAAAACAGAGTAATATTTGCCTTTAAGTAGGTGTGTTGCCCTTTAAGAGGCGTGGCCTGACTACGGCCGCTAGGCGGATCCCACCACGTGCAAAAAAGTAGCATTTAAATGTCCGTCCCTCCTCCTCCCCTCTCCAAACCTAGCTGCCAATCAAACGGACTAAAACATTCAGAAATCCGAAAAGCTCCATCTCCGATTTTTATGGAAACGTCGCGGTCGGAGGAATCACATCACAAACCACAGCGCCTGGGGTTTCAACCCAACCGTGAAGCGCGTGACCCAATTAGGAAATTCTCAAGCGTTTAAAACCGAGAAATGAACTACACACAGATCCTGAATGGTTTAGAAAACCGGCTGCTCTTTGTTTAGTGCCCCCTTTCCGCAGGTTCACCAACAACAACCACACCGTGTGTGTGTGTGTGTGTGTGTGTGTAACTTTTGGCACACTGCAATAAAGAGGACTAGGAAAAGCCAACATCAAACAGAAACGTCTCCAAAAAACAAACACACTAAAAACATCATATATCAAATGTATTTACACCCAACCTAATGATGGAGTCGATTTTCAGCAAAAAATAAAAATTCACAGTTACCACGAAACGGGGACTAAAACAATAATGATAATAATAAATAATTCATGCAAACGAATTTCATCTTCAAAACATGTTATATATATATATATATATATACACACACACACACACACACACACACACAGAGGTACCCTAAGAAAATCCTTATTGTAACTATAATGTAAACACACTCTTGGAATAAATAAATAACTATTATAAATGCAGAAGTAAGGAACCATCTGGTGAGCAGAAACACGGATATAATTAATAACATTATTTTTAAAGGTCATTTTTGGACAACTAAGGTTTAGCATGCTGTAGTTATATTAAGTCTATAAGATACAATGCTAGCTCGGGAATTAGCCAGTCAGCTGCTTAGCGCTTTAGAGAAGACAGCGCACACTGGGGACAAAAAAAGTAAACAATGTGAACCGAACCAACACCGGAAAGGACAAGACGAGGATATACAAGTCTGGCAAGGAGTTAACGGGGACGTTTTAAACGGTGAAGCTTGAAATAACAGCCTAACAAAAACAATAACAAACAACACATGAAACCGTCTCAGCTGGAGCAGAGCATAGGCTCTCTCTCTCTCTCTCTCTCTCTCACACACACACTCACTCTCTCTCTCTCTCTCTCACACACACTCTCTCTCTCTCTCTCTCTCTCTCTCTCTCACACACACACACACACACAC
>JAQMYF010000024.1:28931719-28963432 GCA_030014195.1 Neosilurus mollespiculum
TATATATATATAAAATTCTTTTTTTAATCATTTATTTATTTTCCCCCGTTTTTGTTTTTGTTTTTTTCTTAATAAACTTCACAACAGGAGGTGAGCTCTGCACATATGTGTATGCCAGCATACTTCGTTATGGCACATTTACTCATTCAGTATTTACTTTTAGTGTATACTATATAGAAATGAGATTGTTAGCAGAGCTCCGCTCCATACTTATTCAAATGTTGTAAAGCCATGAGCTCGATTTTGTGTGCTCACGTGACAACCCAGGCAAACCAATGTGCGCAAGCCGCCACCATTGGGGCTCAGTTCACTTGCACTTCACAGAAAATTTTCTTGTTTAGTCAGAGGTTCTTCTTCAGAAGAAGAAATAACTTTTTGAATACCACTGAAAAGACAGTAAGTTATATTATAGCTGTTTCTTTACTGAAAATAAATTCAGACATTTTTTGGAGCTCTGCTTAATAATATTTATTAATAAATAAATATTATATTGTAATATAATTTTACATTTGTAATCATGACAGAGGCAAGTGAGTGCAAGCACGCATATGGTACTTTTACTCATTCTGAGATTTAGTATATGCTAGAATATATAAATCATACTATAATATAAATCAAAAACAAACATGGTTTATTTTTCCTGTTTTTGAGACTCTTCTTTAAAGTTTGTATAAAGTGTTTTTTTATGTAAAGGCCAGATTGCATAGGTTTCTTTTATTTTTTTGGATGGAATTATTATTTTTTTGTTTTAGGATTTCACAATCATTCAATCTGTTCAGTCATTAATTATCCACTCAGAATAATGTGTTTTATTCCTCAGATAGTGAACCAATCAGATTGCACCATTCTATCTATGTAATAAAATGTTCATGATCTACTGGCACGTCTGTTGGTCTTTTTTTCCTTAAAAAAAAAAAAAACAGTGCTTAAAATGAGAAAAAAACAGATGAGCCAATAGAAGGAAACAATCTTGCTTGAAATAAAAAAAAGGTTTTTTAATTAACGATACCTTTTTTTCTTTTTATCTTTCTAATTAATGTTTATAAGAGGAAATACTACATAAATTGGACTATACTGAAATATTTTCACTCACGAATATTATAATTTCTCAGTGTTCTACATCTACGTTCTCTAATGCATTAAGGTTGCCATAGTAATGGTTTACACAGATTCATGTGAGTATTTTGCCAGAATGTGACACATCAACAGATGGAAAACCTGTGTTATTGTTGATAAAGTAACTTTTGAAACATAAATAAATAAACATTAATAAATAAATGTCTTAAGTGTCTGAAGAGACTTGTAAACAAAATACATTTGTGAAGGACAGTAGGTGCTTTTGTAATTATATTTAAAGTGCTTTCATTTATTTGTTGATTGATTTTGATTTATTTAGATAGAAAAGAATCGCTTGAGGGATGGCATGTTTCCGGTGTAGTGCTGTACAGATGGGACATGGCTACTTTACAAAAATCACCCTTATCCAGCGACTTACATTTTTATCTCATTTGTACAACTGAGCAGTTGAAGGTTAAGGGCCTTACACAAGGACCCAAAAGTGGCATTCTGGTGGTAGAGTGGCATAAACTGCTGACCTAATTAGTAACCCAGTGCCTTATCCACTGAGCCACCACTGCCCTCATAATGTTATGATCATTGGTACATTTATATTGATAGTATTTGGCAGACACTCTTATCCAGAGTGACTTACATTTATCATTTTTTACAACTGAGCAATTGAGGGTTAAGGGCCTTGTTCAAGGGCACAGTAGTGGCACCATGGTGGTACTGGGGTTTGAACCTCTCTGACTTTCAGATCAGTAGTCCAGAGCCTTAACCACTGAGTCACCGCTGCCATTTTAAGCTTTAAAGTGAATCATGATTTTCATTTTACACATCGTCTTAAACCAAAAATTCGCTAAAATCGATTTATTGCCTGGTTCTCCAGTGATGTTTGTTTATTTTTATTTATGGGAAGAGTCTCCAGGGTCAGTGCTTTGTTATAGTCAGTAAGTTTTCTGACCAAAAGGAGTTTTTGCTTTTGGATCTTGTTAAAAAGAAAGACTGTCTTAAATAATAATAATAATAATAAAATATGTTTACCTCTATAATGTAAGCAATAACAGGAACCAACTCGTTCTGCCCGGTTCCACAACATTGAACTTGTACAAACATATAACTAAACACGTATAAAAAGTATGACAAGTCATTCTGTAATCAAAAACATTACATAACTTTTGGGAAATTGCTGTGGTGTAAGAGAAATAAATTACTTCATTTTTTACATCAAAATCATTAACCTCAGTGTATAAGAATAATCCTACCTCATGATGTTGATATTTTTTCTATAATAACATGCCCTGAAGTAAATGATTCCTTACTTGTTCTAAGGGGAGATCGGGTGTTTTTATTAGTGTTGTTGCAATGCGTGTCCATGTATTCAGGGATGAAGCTTCTGAAGAAGTGCTGAAAGAAGGAGTACATTTGTTGTGGGATGCCCCATGTAATGGGCAGAAAGAGCAATCTTAGCTCCACCCCTTAGCTTCATCTTGGCATGTCCTGCCATTATGTCACATGACCTACTCTGTGGTGATGTCATAGAGGAGACATCTCAAAAAATTTCCAGAGTAATGGATGAAAACTTGTGACATTTGTGAGATTCTGAGTTTCTTTTTCTTTTTTTCTTTTTTCTTTTTGCCACACTGGGGCATTTTATCTGTAGAGCTTTATGCACTGCTTCTGGTTTCTTTCATGCTTCTTTCTTTCTTTAGAATGAATGTCATTTTACTATTTACTAACTTTCACTTGCTGAACCGCAATAATTGTTATCACCTATTTAATTATCTGTTTAATGTGTTCATGTTTCGCATTGCCACAAAGATTTTGTGTGTGTGTGTGTGTGTGTCGGAGATGGGATGATGAAGACCACAAACATTTGATACATCATCTCGCAAAGAACCGATCAAAACACCATCAGTTCTCAAATGCCCATAATCCCAGCATGCACCTCTGCTGAAATATGCCCATATAGAACAGGTGTAGCAAGTTTGAAAGCTCCAGCTTCAGAGCATGGCAAGTGAATGTCCGGAAACTAAAATGTGACAGACAGACAGATGGAACCCTTTCCTATAGCTCCCAATGGGCGGAAGCTAAAAAATAGCAGTAATAGATAATAGGCTTATAGGTACAGTAACCAGGCAGTTCCATCTTCATCATTCTTCTACCAATATACCCTCCATCCCATCTCAATCTGGCCTCGCTCCCTTTATCCCCAAACACTCCTACCTGTGCTGTCCCTTTAACATATTCATTTCTTACCCTGTCCAATTCATCTCATCTTCTATAAACCTGCCAATACTGAGATTAGCAACATTCATACACACAATCAAGTTCATTGTGAATGTAAATGATGTTCAAATGCTGCCATCTAGTGGAAGAATTATTACATTGAAGATAATTAGTGTATTTATATACAGTGGAACCTCGGTTTTCGTACAGCTACCTTTTCGAACAATTCGTGTCACAAATATTTCGGAGCCATAATTGCACTCTGTTGCAGCACAAATGCTCGGTTGTCGAACAACCTGGCAAACCACGCCAGCGTGTGCGTCAGTCTCATCACAGCTCTTGCTCACAGAACACCCACTCACAGATTTTGGTGATATTTCTTGTTTTGTTTATTATTTCTTATATATTTTTTCATCTATAAGCCACTATGGGACCTGGGAAATGTATTGAAAGTGTAATGGCTAAAAGAATAAACGATAGAGGTGAAGAAAGAAATCATATGAGAGTATGAGAATGGCGTTGGTATCTGATGAATGAAATTTTTCTTATTTAAATCATTCTTTTATTCAGTTGTTATGTCATAATACGAATGTGGAGTGATGGGGAGATCAGGAATGGATTAATTCTTTATACAGTGTTTCCTATGGAAAAATTACTGCATTTTTTTGCCAGTGAATTGTTCAAATGTTTTTCGAGCATTTTAGATATAAATAATAAACATTTAATAATCTATTTGGCATGTGTAGAGTGTGAGACAGGCTTTCTCTGTACCCCCCCCTGTAGCTGTGGAAGTTAAAAATGAGCTTAATTTAAAAATAAAAATGCACTATAATTTTTTTAAATTTTTATATATTGTGAACAAAGGCAATTAATAATTAATTTTCATGGCTAGATCAGTAGTTTTGTAGGTTTCTGTAGGTGATCACAAGGAGGCAGCAGAACTCCATTATATACATGGTGATGCTATCGAACACAGGATATAAAAAATAAAAACTAATGACAAATTCATGGCCAGTCAGTGAAAGGAAGCAAGATAGAAATATGCAATTATATTGCTTGGGATTTTTTGCCCACCCCACATCTTTACCAAGACATGCTGTGTTTAAAAACCCTGTGGTTTTGTGGATAAATTCTGTATCTGGCAGGATAAATTAAAAGGCAGCGCTGACTGAGAGAGTATGTGCAGAAAGGGAAGTGATGTACATGTGAATGTGATTAAATCATGGATGGTGTGTGTGTGTGTGTGTTTACTTAATGTGTGAACTATCAGTGTTAAAACTCCTGACCTTCTGCTTCGGAGGAGATGAGGCTCTTTTTCCTCTCAGCAGTAGAGTTTCACGGTAAGATGAATGGCTTCATTAGGCCGGGCATTCCACAATAGCCCAATTTAATTAGAACAAACAAACGGAGTTGAATCAGGGAGGCCGTGTGCAGGAGCTGCCTGTCACTTTACTCCCTTTAAAAAGCGCGGTCTTTGACCTGCTGGAAATGACTTGTACCTCCTCCAACAGACACACAGAGTGAACAGGGACTTTTATTGTAGCAGGATTTGTGACATCATAATGTGCGAATTTGTAATATTTAGATATTTTAATAAAAATCTACACATATACACAAATCCTCAAATTGCTGAAGCTTTTTTGTCATTGTTAAAAAGGAAAAAAATCCATAAAATGTAATTATTAAATCACAGGAATTTTTAAAAAAATCTATCGATAAAATTGTTTTTACTGCTTCAGCGCTACTGAATTCTCAATTGTGATTGGTCAGAAGGCAACAAGGCAAATCACATGTTTCCACTAATGCACTCAATCTCAAACATTATTACATCGCTTCATCAAGATGAACAGAGTTTAATACACTGATATAAAATGTTATATATTTTTAAAGAAAAGAATAACCTTTGCAATAATTGTTGACGATGTGAACCTTTCTGTAAAGTAGATAGTTACTGAATAATTTTTGACGGAGGGTCAGTCCTTGGTACGTCAGAGTTAAGGTCTTCTACACGTTGTTTTGTGGTTTTTTTCTGTAATATGGGAAGGGGTGTGTTTTTTACATTGGTACCTTCAAGAGAAGGGAAAAGGAGAAGCTGGAGAGGAAGCAAATGTTTATAGCTGCTATAACATAAATGCTAACACGAAATAACCTGTTTCATGGACATTTCACAACATTAAATGTCACTGCAGACTGAGAAAACAGGACTGAGGCAGATAACACCCTCCATGATCTGAATAATTCTCCACAACATACAAAAGCCAAATTTGGCAATTGTTTTATTATTCATTCACAATACTTTCAAGTTCAGAGAAAAGTCCATTGTAGCCTGTGTGAATCAGTCAGAAATGCTGCATGCTATTCACCATTAGCGCTATTTTCAATTTATTCTTGACAAATTCTATGAAACCACTGAATTAAAGATGTGCCGCCATCTTGGTCGTTGCTGCTCACTTTCAGATATGGCTTACAACAGCATAAATATGGAGAAAATAAAATGAAACATAGACAGCTCAGGGCTGCAGTGCTTCACTGAAAATTGCACTAACTAACCAAGATGGCAGACAGGTGGAATTGTCTGCCCCGGGCTGTAACCTATCTATCTTATCTGATATCTACGAGGAGGAACATTGGCGCCTGCCAATTGTGCAATAACCATTCAACTTTTCCTGATGTCGGTGATGGATAAATCGCCTTGCAGAAAGCCAAGAATTCGCTGGTGGCTTTCCACCAATCAGAAAAAAAATATTTCAAATGAATAATAATGTCCATTAATACTTACCACTTAGGAACGGTGAGATCTGATTGGTTCTCTATACCTGGATTTAAAAACATTATTTTAAGTGGATAATGCTTGAATCTGAATTATGGACACTGATGGTTTTTCACGGTCACTTGGAGCAGGCAACATCATCATTATCATACTTTAAAATGGAAAAACAATCCATAAAAATCTCATTTTCATTTATTTTTGTTGTATTTCTGTGTAGTATATATGAAACATCGTGGTTAACTTTCATTTTTGTGTAATATATAGTAATCTCTGAATGACTAAATAGACGCTATTAGGTACACAGTGCTTAGGTCTGCTTGGAGCTTACAGAACTCACTTGACCTGCTTGTGTCATAGTTAAGATATGTAAATATTAATGAGAAAAATCCTGCTTTTGTTTGTTTCCACATAGTATACTAACCCTCTCAGGGGGAAGTTAAGAGATGCTGTTACACAGCTCTGCACCTGCTTGTGCGTGTGCTTGAAGATTAATACTGCTGACATTGGTTCTGTTTAATAGTTTTCTAGATGTTTAGAATCATTTAAATTGAAATACACTTAATTAAAATGAAAGAAGGCCAGTGTGGGTATTTTGGTTAGCATTGAGTGTGTGTGTGTGGGTGTGTATGTATATGTGTGTGTCTCTCTTTCTCTCTCTCTGTCTGTCTGTCGGCCATCACTCTTCATCTGACAGCCCCTGAGTAATGACATTGCATCTTCGCACCACAGCTCTCTTTGCGTTCAGCCCTGTGTGCTGTAAAAGGCAGCCTTTGTGCCGGAGCAGGAGGTTGCCGATGTCCAGCTTGTTTTTGCTGCTTCGCTACATCAGAAATTACCATGAAACCAGAGCGGGGAGCAAAAGTGCACCCGACTGAGTAATTAGACCAATCCAAAGATTTATGTGAAGCCCGGTTATAAGAGCGGGCCCGGAGCTCCACTGCTGTAAACGCCGATTCCAGGAGTGTAATGGAGCTCTTCCTTTCTGGTGCCTGGAGTCTGATAATAGCACTGGTGCACATCGGGTCTGAGGCGGCTGAGAGCGAAAGGCCTTTAACGCGGAGTGGAAATCTGGAATCGCATACAGACGGGAAACCTCTCCTGCCGTCACACATCTGGATTGTGCTGCTCTTTCTGGTGGTTGTTTTTGTTTGGCTTTTGTAATCCCGCTCTCTCTCTCTGACACCAGCACAGTCATTAGATTTGAGACTAATTAATTATTCGAACTTCGTGATGTATTTATCATATTAAAGATCATATCTATTGAGCGGGCCACTTTGCATCATTGTCCTACATGACTGCTCCTGATCGACTCCATGAATCTACAGTCTGGGTTTGAAAGAAATCAGCCTCACATCTTGGTTCTTCATACCGTTGTATCTGTGGTGTTGTTTGACAAAATATCATATAAAACATTTGTTAACAGTTATAAACATCATACAGAAGTATACTGCTCTGCCAGCTTGTTTTCTACACCAGTAACTCACACTGTCATGTTTGTCTGAAATGTGAACAACCTGAAAACTTTTAAATAAATAGCCTAAAAATAACCTGAACTTTTTTAAAATTGCTCAGTCATTTATTATTCTGCAATGAAAGAATTCTGTTTTTTTATGGTTTTTAGCTGACCGTCAGCCAGCTGCTCTGTCTGGACAATGGTGGACCTGTTGTAGCGAACTGTACCTGTGTTGTTAGTCAGCTGTTTTTGCAGCTTGCCCAAAGCAATGAGCTCATCCAAACATCTCGTTTCAGCGAACTGATGGTGTTGCTCGTACGCCCACCTGCTCTCCGCCATGTATGGTGAGCCAGTCTTGCTCGGCGATGTCATCAGATGTGCTTCAAAGCGAACCAGGTCGCTCGGGAATGTTTAAAGTTTCGAACGTTAGGTCTGTGTGCTTTCTCCATACCACACTGTATGGTTTTCAGGTACAACTAGAGCCATGTCAGAATGGTGGCAAGGGAACAACTGCAGCCTTTGTTGGCCGTCCTGTGGATCTCACACACAGTTAATATCGACTTTTCCCACTGCCTCTGCCAGGAGTCTGAAGTCATTTAATGAAGTGGCGCTGAGTTTGGAAGGGACCAGTGTGCTGCTCGCCGTTGACAGAATGGAAAAGTGTCTGCTCTTTGTGTGTGTGTGTGTGTGGGTGTGTAGTGTGGGGCCCTGATAGCCAGTCACCTCCATGCTGCACAGCCCAAGAATGCTACTGAGGTTCAGAGGAAATCAGCTCCAACATGTCCACCACCATGTACTCACCCCACCCAAGAGAAAAAGACCTGGGTGCTCCGTGAATCCGGACATCATAACTCTGAGCTTGGACATACTGGATGTTGCATCAACCTGTTGTGTACGTACAGTAGTTATGGACATAAACTTTGACACATTTTCCTGTACTGTGAAAAATAAAGAAAACCACCACAGTCAAACAAAAACATTTGTAATGGAAGTCGAATAACAGTTGCCTGGTTTGAGCCTGAACTCAGGACATTCACATTCACTCTTCTCCCTGTCTTTCCATGAGCTTCTTTTGGGTTCTCAGCTTTCGTCCCGAATCCTTTAAGCATCCTGATTGGCTCCTATATCAGCAAAATTGCCCGTAGGTATGAAAGTGTGTGTATAAAGTGTCCTCAGGATAGGCTTAAGGTCCATTTGGCACCAAGATAACATGCATCCTGAAGATGAAAGAATGAATAAAAGACTTTAGATGAAGTATGCCAATAAAGTCTCCTAATGTTGCTTTGCAACCCCCCCAAAAAAAATCACATTTCATTCATTTTCTGAACTGCTTAATCCTAATTAGGTTTGCCCATCTCAGCCGACTCTGGGCAAAGGTGGGGTACACCCTGGACAGCCCGCAAGTCCAACACACACAACCATTTACACTCACTCTCACATCTAGGGGCAATTTGGAACAGCCAGTTAGTCTACTGTGCATGTTTTTGGACTTGGGGAGGAAACCGGAGCATTCAGAGAAAACCCATGCAGACACGGGAAGGACATGCAAACTCCACACAGAAACACCCTTGCTGAGCCTAGGACTTGAACCCAGGACCTCATGAGGTGGACATGCTAACCACTATGCCACTGTGCTGCCCAGTTTTCATTCAATTTATGTGTAAGTGAAATGTACACTCAAAGGTGTAAAGTGTAGATCAAGAATTCTGTTTTGAAGCTGCTTCAATGAGCAGAAAAGTTTTTTTATTCTGCCTTCGTTTAATTTTCAAATGTATTTTCTAAAACCAGATCAACATTAGCATTGCCTGTCATTTCATGCCAAAAAGTGCAGAAATGAAAAACAAACACTCAAAGAGAACTTAATAATTAATATTTATTTCCAATTTTCACAAATTATTTCACTAGAGGTGCAGTAATGTTTGGCATGTATAAACTGGAAACTGGCCATGTGTCCAGGTGGGACAAAGAAAAAGCACATTGCTTTTTGTTTGTAGTTTTTTTTTTTTTTTCATGCAGGTCAGGTAAGCCCCATGCACTCCACAAGTGCATAACTGCTGTCTACCTAATGCCATCTTAAACTTATTGTAAGCTTTACTATGCATTAACATAATGAAAAGCAAACTAAAATAATATTTTAGTCATTTATTTTGACATATTTTAATCATGACACAGGCAGGTCAGATGAGCTCTGTGTGTTCCTCTATCAAAGCTTTGTAGTTAATGGCATCTTTTTAAATCCATTCAGAGTTTTAGTCTATAATGCAGGAAAACATGCTTTATAAGAGCGTGTCTTAATTTAACATTTTATTATATACTACACGGAACTGAAATGAGATTTTTATGGTTTATATTTCCATTTTAAAACATGACAATGATGACACCTCCTGCTCTAGGTTACCATGAAAACCGTGAGTGTCCGTGATTTTGATTTCTAGCATTATCCATGAGAATGTCTTTTAAAACTTTGATAGCAGAACAATCATATTGGTCACCGTTCCTATGTAGCAGTGTTGGCTGAGTGTTTAAGGCTCTGGGTTACTGATATGAAGGATGGTGGTTCAAGCCTCAGTATCACCAAGCTGCCACTGTTGGGTCCTTGAGCAAGACTCTTAACCCTCAATTGCGCAGTCACTGCAAGAGTCACTCTGGATGAGGATGTTTGCCAAATGTAAATGTACATGTAGTATATACTAGCATCTAATACACACTAATAGATGCACAGGCACCTATTTACAAACAGGGATATTATAGTGACATCATTTCATTTGCTAAAATTTTGAAATACTCCAAGACTGAATAAAAGAATGAATAATACAGAAACTTTCATGAATATTTTATTGCTGCATTTTGGTAAAATGTTAGCAGAAGCCAGGCTTCCCTTCCCCACATCTTGCTAAGCCTTAAAGCAAATGCCACTGGGTATGAACAGTGTTCTTAAATTTTCGTGAAAGTTATATAAATGCTGTTGCAGATGCTTTATGACCAATTTTGGTTGTATTCAGTTTAATGAATGAGATCCAGTGATCTTGACTGAGCTACAATCTTTTGGGTGTTTGCTTATAGCTCAGGGGTTAGAAATGGAGACTGTAGTGCACATGACATCTACCAATCTGTGTTATTCAGCCAGTACCGATGATGTTTGCTTTGTTTCTTTTGCTTTTTGTGACATCTACCACCATCCTCACAATCTCCAGATCTCTAATCAAGCAGCTTGTCAGCCAAAATCTCTTTGCTCTACATACTTGGGTATCATCATCCGTCAATTTGATCTGTCTCTTTTCCTTGTCTTTTTCTTCTTCTCTCCGGAGCTGTGTTTGCTCGGGGATCGGTTGGGAGCGCTGTCGAGATGAGACTCCTTTGCCGCCTGTCTGAGAGTATGCCTTGTTCTCGTTAGTGCCCAAAGCTGCTTCTCAAATCCACACACAATGCAGTTTTGTGCGGCTGGCGATTTTCACAGATATGCTGAGACACATCTTGCAGAATATTGTCCTACGCTGGCCTGAAATCTGGACTGATTACCGCACCATTAATGATCTAAAAACAGTAAAACACGTCCCAGATCACCTCCTTTTCTCAGAGGCATTTTTCGTGTTAATGAGGTCATGGAAAGCCAGTTTTGTGCAATTCTGGCATTAGGAGCGTGAGTTCAGCAAAGCCACTCACCCCAATAGCCACAGGCAGTGTAGTGTCCCAGTGGCCTGGTATACATCTCACGACTTTGTTGCACTTAGCTCAGGTTATCAGGTTCCTCGAATGCGAAGGCCAGTTTGCTTTTTAAAAATGCTGGAAGTGTGCCAGGTTTTTATTGCGTTGACATTAGCAATGTTGATCCAGGAACCAGTATAAGATAAGCAACTGGTATATGCTGCAACCAGGTGGAAAACTCATGGAAACAGCTGTGTTCCAATGGTGCTGTGTTCCAACGGGGATGTGACCACTGGGTTCAGTTAACAAAAATATATCATCACAATACATTTATACAATGTAAATAAGTAGCATGATATACATATACAGTACAAATTAAAAATAATTCGTTGAATTAACTGCTTTCTTTTAGTTATATTTAGTTTGCAATTCTGTAGTTTTAAACAATATCTCTGGCAATCTCTCAGAAAAAGTGTATTGTGGTAAAATTCATCACAGTAGCAATATCATCATTGTTATTTTGCCCGGCTCTAGTAGCTACAGTAGTATATGCATCACTGTATACAGCAAAGTAGCTGTGCCATACATATCATACGCACCACATGTAAATATTTCTACCTCATCATCTCTCCCAGACACAGGTGACACCGAGTGTAACATGAACATGGAGCTCCGTGGGTGGTGTGCGTATTTGAACAAGGCCTCTGATTGATAAATAAAGGCTCCGGTCATGCAGGATACACTGTGCAGACACGGCAATATGCATCGGAAAATCTCATCTAGTGTCTTGGCATAATATTTTCCAGCCGGTAACTGGTGTCACACTGGTACGATTGACGAAAAAAAGATTATTCTAATGAATACGCACAGGAGACAACGTGGGCCATTGCTATGGAGACTGGCAGCGGAGGGCCACGCCATGCTGTCCTTCTCTGGTCCTGTCATGTTTGCAGAATGGATGAAGGCGAGAGTCTAGTATGGAAGTCCACACCAAACCATCTCTAATTCCTGTATAGTGAGGGTGTGCATTGATGTTCATGCTGATTTCACTTGACTACTTATCGTTCACATGTTGTTGGTTTATCTAGGGTGATGTTGTGAAATGTCACAGGAAAATGATAGATCTTTAAGGCTGTGAAATCTCAATGAGATTAATAATGTAGGATTTTGTGTGTTTGTATGTCTGGACGATGAGAGAGAGGAGTTTTAGTTCCATCGGTCACATGCATGGTTAAACATTCTTCAGGTGTATGCATAATTGTGCAACATTTCAGTTTCTACACAAATGATACATACGTTTATAGTAAGTTAGTATTATAAAGGCTTAAATGATAATAAACGTTATGGCCAATTAACTGAATATCTGCCCTGCGATGTCCTGGCAAGCTGTCCAGGGTGTACTGTGCCCTCGTCTGGAGTGTGTCCGGCTGAGATGGGCTCCAGCCTTCCCCGCAACCTTAATTAGGATTAAGCGGTTCAGAAAATGAATGAATGAATGAATGAATTACTGAATATATATTGCTGTATAATTACATATAATTATATTATGTAGTGAACTATGGCTCTGTGGTCAGCATGAAACTGGACTCTGTGGTGACGGTGGCAGAGTTGAGGACTCTGGACAAACTGCTGGATATTATGGACAATGCCAGCCACCCTCTGCACACCGTCATCTGCAACCAGAGGAGCCTGTTCAGTGAAAGACTGCTCCTTCCCATGTGTAGGAACAACAGGCTTAAGAACTCATTTGTCCATCATGCCATCAAACTCTACAACTCCTCACTTGGGGAGAGGAGGACACAGAGTACAGAGAACAGTAGAGAAGGGGGGGGTAGCCATTTACTTTTACTTGTACAACACATGCACACACAGAAATGGACACTTTTCCTTTGGTGCGATAACTCATCTATCATTTTCATTCTCATCTATAGTGCAATATTTTTTTAATTATATTCTATACAAGCCATATTCAGCTCTTTATATTTACTTATATTACTTAATTTTTATTCTTTTATATTTTGTTTATTAGCTTTATCTTTGTGCTGCTTTTTTTCTATCTGTACACTGCTTTTCTTATGTGCTGCTGGAAATTTAAATTTCCCTGAGGGAGTCATCCTAAAGGTATCAGTAAAGTTATGTCTGGTCAATATTTAAATTATTGTTTCTTATTTTATTAGAAATTCAAATATATTTTAAATGTTATATACAAATTTAATATTTTTGTATTTTATAATATAATAATGTAGTCTTTCTTATTTGATAATAAATAAATAAAATATTTAATTATAATATTTTTGTATTATTTAAATTATAATTTACATTTATTTTGCCAGTTCAGGCTCTTTTTTTTTTCTGATCACGTGATCATTTTAAAAAAAACCTTAATTTTACCTGCATATGTATTACACAGTGTATACTATAAACCTGTGTTTCCTTGAAATAGAAACCACTCTGAATTATTTTTATATTTCTAGTTAAATATTTAATGTATACATTAAATATTACATTACAATGAAATGTGTAATTAATCCAAATTTATATTTTACATTTACAGCATTTGGCAGACACTCTTGTCCAGAGAAACTTACATTTATAATCTTTTATACAACTAAGCAGTTGAGGGTTAAGGGTCTTGCAACTGTGGCAGCTTGGTGGTACCCCCAACCATTGGATCAGTAACCCAGAGCCTTAACCACTGAGCCACCACTATCTTATACGGGAATTTGAATGGGATTCTAGCCGTCGAATATCAGCTGTTTTCAGTCATACGCAATGTAATGTAGCTGCGCAAAACAACAGTATATCATGATAATGTGAGATCCGCTTATCTGTGCCTTTTATTTTTGTAGCGCAGAACTCTCTGACTTGCCGTTAAGTTGAGCTTAGCATTTGGAATGAATGGTTTCAGTGTTGTTGTTTTTTTAGCTTTGAGGAAGCCGCACTCGGAACGCATTAAGTTAAACTCTCCATGTTTAGGATATGTGCAGCATCATCAGTAACAACTTGTGCCAGTTAGGAGTGTAGCGATGACAGAAAAAGTTTCCGCTTACTCGAGCCATCGTGTACACCGAGAGGCTGAGAAAGGATGCTTGTGTCTCCAGCACCATCACGTACTGATGACATGACATGTTTTGTGTGTGTGTGTGTGTGTGTGTGTGTGTGTGTGTGTGTGTGTGTGTGTGTGTGTGTGGGACAGAAAAAAAAACCCGACGTACGCCCAGAGTGTGCCAGTTCTCCAGTTTGGTGGTCTTCTTTTGAAGGCTGTTAATTAGTGCAGAATTCAGAGTACAGTCACACTGCCAGCTCTGATGAAAGAGACGATGTGGCCGGGGGGGGGGGCAAGAGAGTGTGAGAGAGAGAGAGAGTGAGAGAGAGAGATGGAGAGATGGAGAGAAAGCGACAGAGCTGAACGTCTGCCAATGGCGGAGAAGCTGGGAGGGTTGCGAGAGAGGTTTAACATGCCTGTGATTAGTGCAGACACTTGTGTTGATGTCTTTCTGACCCAAGGAGGTTCCTTTCCAAACTCATACAAGAAACTCATATCTATCAGTACCACTCGAGTACTGAACTAATATACAGATTTAAGCACTGCATAAAAGTGGAGCATCTCTGAGATTTTGTGACTTCTTTCTTTTCCGTTCATTAATTTATCACTTGGTCTCTGTTTTAAAAATAATCAGTGAAGTCAGCAGAAGAATTGCCAAAAATACTTTATAAAATAATTTTAATTGGTTGTCATTTGGATGTTGTTCAAAAAAAGAACAACTTAGAAGTTTCCAAAAACTAAAATGGTGTTAGTATATATTCCCAGATGTCAGCATGCTTCAAGCTCCTGGCAGAGAGCAAACGCCAAACAGCACTGTGATGCCAAACAGCCATTCAACATCACAGTGTATAACAGCCAGTCAGCACTGCGATGCATAACAACCAATCAACATCACAATGCCCAGCATCCATTCAGCATCATGATGCATGACGGCCAATCAGACAGACGAATGTACAAGCCATCCAAAATCAAGTTAATGGTTTAAGTAAGGCACTCACTCCACTCATGCACCTATGGTGCTCTCACTTTCGCTGGAACTCTACTGTTAATGTTGACAACAATCTGGGGCAAAATACTGAATGCTCTCTCTTCACTAAACAAGCAAACAAAAAACCGCCACTAAACATAAATTTTCCTGAGATTGCCTAAGGATCATTCATCTGCCATGTCTGAGATTGACTCTACAGTCTCACTTGTTCTTGCTTCTTCATACCAGTATTTGCAGGGGGTAGTGGCATTTAGTTTTACAAAATCCAAAATATATAAACATAAACCAGTACAAAATTTTTTTTATCAGCGAACCAGAAAATCTGACCAAGCAGGCAAATCGCTTACGGATTACAATAGTTACAGGAATCATGTGAATGTGTGACTCTAGTGTAGAATACAATAAGCAGCATACAAGAACCTCCTCACACTCCCCATCTCCAGACTCCACACACAGACACACACACACACACACACACACACACACACACACACACACACACACACACACACACACACACACACACACACACACTTCTGCTGCACACAAAGGAATTCAGGACTTGTCTGAATGCCTGAGAAACATCAAAGGTGTCTCTCGTGTAGGTTGTGTTGTGATTTGTGATTTGTGTGTGTGTGTGTGTGTGTGTTCATTTGGTTATAGTGATTGGTGCTTAAATGTTTTGAGTTGATACAGTTCTTATTGTTGTTAAAAAATAAAATAAAGAAAAAGTTTTTTCTCGACCTGCCCTGATTTTTCAGATCAAAACAACTCTCTTGTTCGGCGGTGCTGTATTTGGAAAAATGGCAGGTCTCATGGCTTCACTCTCACTCCCTCTAATCCGCGAGATATAAATGACTGCTGGCAGCCAGACAAAGAAGTCTGCTTATACTTAAAGACCATATAAGCTTTTATCGAAAAGGAGGCCTACACACACACACATATACACACACACACACACACACACACACACACACACACACACACACACACTCGCACACACACACACTCGCGCACACACACACACACACACACACACACACACACACACACACACACACACACACACACACACACACACACACACATATCCAGTCCTTAAAGTCATAACAGTGGGAAGAAAAGACGGAGAAATATTTCTCCACTTATAGCAGCACCTCTGCCATCCTGTGGGCCTCCCACACTCAGGGAGAAAAGGTCAGTGTGATGGAAAATAGACGGAAAGGACGAAAAGGACATTATGTCATGGGCAGAGAATCGAAAGGAAAGTCGCCTCCTGTCTGACTGTTCCTTTGGCCTTTCTACCATTCTCCTTGACCCCCTTTCAGTGTAGATAATCTGCATGTTCTCCATGTTTATTCATACTTCACAACTTTGCCTTGATATTTCGTTATAACATTTATTCCTCGCTTCATTTAATTCTTGAATCAAAATGACGGACACCCACGGTTTGTCGCAACTGTTTGGATCAGGTGACGTCATCATTATTGCACTTAGACATGGAAAAATCAACCATAAAAGTCTCATTTTCATTTGTTTTTCTTGTATTTCCACACCTTTAAAGAGTGCAGTTTACTTATGTTGTTTAATACTAAACTTTGATTAATTAAAATATAAACAGATGCCGTTAGCTATAGCACTTAGCTATGTTTGGAGCACTTAGACCTCACCTGACCAGCCTCTGCCATGGTTAAAATATGTAAATATGAACTTTTTCATACTCCGACAGAAGTCTTGTTATAGTTTGCCTTTCATCATGTTTCCACACACTAAAACGCTGAATACTGTTTAAAGTCATACTGTTACATAATTCTTATGTACCAGTTCATGCATACACTCAGAGCTCACCGGTCATTAAAGATTTTTAAAAAATAAACCATAATAATTCTGTATTAGTGTGCTTTTTTTGCTTATGTTTCTATATAGTATATACTTAAACAATTATTCACCTCTGGGTTGGTGGATGTTGCTGAACTGAATTGCCTCTAAGATGTTCAGGAACTGTTGAGCAACATCCACATCGCCTTTGATGCATAATTGTCATAATGTAAAGGATTTACATGTAAGAAGTACTGATGTTCTTCTGATGCTCTGAGCGGGCATCTTGCTGAACTGACAGGATTTGCCAAACTTTTTGTTTAGTTGTAGTAGAGACCATCCTGAGTTCCCGAATAGGAGTTTAATGTGACAGTAATGTTTTTTTTTTTCCTCCTAGTTAAAGTACAGGACATAAGAATTACAACCTGAGGTGTAATTAAGTGAGGAAGCTACAGTTATGATCTCAGTTCAGTCTTATTCATCAAGCTGTTCTACTTCATCAGAATTTATACTTCATATGCGATTTTCTTTTGCATTATATCCATCACACAGGCTTTGTTTATATTTTCAGAAGACGTTTCTTCGAATATATAAAGAGTGTAATCATAACATACAAAAACCAGTGTCTAGCATCTCACAAATAAATAACACGCCTCATAAATCAAACCGTACACCAAGGAATTTCCCAATAAAGCTCCCTCCTCTTACATGAATAACACCTATCAGAAATGCTGTCAGTTCCTCCCATGCTTTCGTTCCGTGTTTGTCCAACCTGCTCTGAGAAACATAGACAAAGTCACATCCACAATGCAAAAGATCCCCAGCCTTATCATTTACAGTAAAAACCCTCCTGTTTTATATGTTTGTTTTCTTCCTTTCACTCATGTGACTATAAAGACTTGGCACTGGAAGTCTTGCCACTCTTAATCCAGACTTCAGACTGAACCATTATTCCAGTACATAAAAATGGATTTCTAAAAAAAAAAAAATGGAATCTTTCGCCAAAGCAAGCTGTATTTTTTTTCTCTAGTGTGCATTCATACTGTATGTCTGGGTTCCTACGTCACAGCAGGTGCTGCCGGCCAGGGAAAGAAAGTTGTGAGAAAAGAATACTTTATTGTTTAAAAACACCTTGATTTTTCTCCCTGACTTAGTCATGGTCGTCTTATGCGCTTAGAATTGTTTTTTTTGCAGTAGTCCTAAAATAGCTGTATGTTAAGCCCACAGGACTCCCTTATACAACCATGTATATAGGAAACATGCAACATTATCACGACAGTGGTATGTTGAGTCACACAGCATACGTACGTCAACCAAGTATCACAGGAGTATTATACAAGGATTTTTTGTCTTGCAACAATTGTATCAGTTGGATGAACATCGAATGATTTGACTTACAGAGCTGATCGATTCTCCCCATAAAAGATGTACAACACAGCCTTGCGATGGTCTGGCGAGCTGTTCAGGGTGTACCCCGCCTTCCCATGTGTCGGCTGGGATGGGCTCAAGTCTCCCCATGACCGTAGTAGGTGTAAGCACTTTGACAAATGAGTGAATGAGTGGGAGATGTACAACACATATTTTATATTTGAGCTATGCAGATTTCAATCCTCCTCATCCAAACCTACATCAGTCCCTCCTGTCATAGCTCTGCTACATTTGTTAGACTTAAAAAAACGTCTGTTTGTGAAATGGGCTTAACAAAATTAGCATTTTGATACGAAATATTGATTTAAAAATGGTTTCAATATGATTTTATTGCTTTCCTTAATGACACTCTCCTTAGCAACAGACTGTTTACCAGACTGCTGAATGCTATGATTGACCAATCAGAATTGAGTATTCAAATGAGCCATGTAATAAATGTATTTATTGTCATTTGAACTCAGCTATACGTCAGCTATTGAGTTTCATTCCAATCCAGACCGTCGCCAAAGCAACCGCAGCTATTACTTGGTTTATACTGACGGCCCACTAACAACGCTGATGTCACGGCATCTTGTCTCGTCTGGTCTGATCTGAGAACTGCATTGTATGAGAAATGCGTTCAGTCCTATTATATATCTGCTCTATAATGTCTGATGGTTCTATGGAACGTAAAAAGGCCATAATTTCTAACAGATGTGAAAAGTCTGGAAGGAATTGTAATGTTGTTCCTCGTCTCTCAACAGAGAGAATTTTCAAGTGATGTGGCGTTGCCTTCGCTGTGTTTTGTATCGTACCAGTCTGTGGGCTAAAGGTGTATGATTCTTGGATGCAGCCGAGCCTGCACTTTGCCGTGTTTTGGTGAGCTCACTCCAATAGAGCGCCATTGTTCCATATTCTTTATTGCTTGAGTAAAGAAATAGAGATGGAGATGGAAATGGAGGCGCGTATTATAGAAGGCTACTTTATGAATCATTTGTTATAAGCAAGAACCATCTCCGAGATGAGAAACAATGTTTATCTTAGATATTTGATATTTAATGTCTGAAAAGCCCCTTTTATACATTAGATCGACTCTGGCTTAATGCCCAGACACTGCTTCGTTAAGCATGCATATTACTCAGCAAACATTCAGGTGGTGGTGACAGGAAAGCCCGGTCTTCTCGCCTCCGCTTGTCTATACGAGGAAAGCCTTTTCTGACTCCTCACCTACACGCAGAAGTTCCTGTGAATCTATGAAGTTCAATCCTTCTCTCTTTTCTTGGCACGTTTTTTTTTCTTTTCTTATTTCATTGGTCTGTTACTGAACAACCTCTGAGGTTTAATATGAAGCTAATGAAATGTGACAGGACTGTTAGCCTGATGGCTCCGATTAGTGACCACTGAGATTATGAGACATATAAATGTCCTTTCCATTCATAAGACCTTCTTTGCTCGCTTCGACACCAAATTGCACAAGATTGCTCTCTTTGGATAGAGTGGGGTGTAATAATAAACTGAGGAAATGAACCATTTTGCCTCATTTCATGCTGAAAATATTCACAAGAGAAGGTGAGTTATTATCGTATGTGAATCAGTGTGAAGGACTTCGTCTGGATCTGGAAGAAGAAAAATGCCACCCACAGTGTCATCGTTTATGATCAAGGGTTCCTATGCAACACAATTTTACGAACATTGAAATTAAAGGATGAAAATGGTGGAGGACCCTCAAGAGACTCATACTGGATCAGCTCCGACTCATGGTTAGACCACAACTGGACCGCCTTCAGTTTGCTTACCAGCCCCATCTCGGAGTCACGGACACCATCATGTACCGGCTTAACTGTGTCTACACCCACCTGGACCAGCCAGCGAGCACTGTGAGGGTAATGTTTTTTAACTTTTCCAGTGCATTCAATGCCATCAGGTGGATGCCTCTATTTTGTCTTGCACTGTGGACTACTTGACCGGAAAGATCACAGTATGTGCGCCTGCAGCACTGCGTGTCGGACACGGTGGTCAGCAACACCGGAGCACCACAAGGGACTGTCCTCTCCCCTTTTCTCTTCACCCTCTACACTACTGACTTCAGTTACTTCACAGAGACCTGCTATCTTCAGAAGTTTTCTGATGACTCTTCTGTAGTTGGATGAATCAGTGGCGGTGATGAGACGGAATATGGTGTGATAAATATATGGTGTGAGCAGAATCATCTGCAGCTTAATGTGATGAAGACCAAGGAACTGATTGTGGATTTTAGGAGATCCAAAACACCAGCATCCCCTGTTTCCATCCAGGGCGTCAATGTGGAAATGGTGAAGGATTACAAATACCTTGGAATTCATGTTGACAATAAACTGGACTGGGTTAAGAACACTACTGCACTTTACAAAAATGGCCAGAGCTGTCTCTATTTTTTGAGGCGGCTAAGGTTTTATGAGTCTGTTGTGGCCAGTGCTATCCTCTATGCTGATGCATGCTGGGGCAGCAGGCTGAGGGTTGCAGACACAAACAGACGGGGCTGGTAACAAACTGATCCGCAAGGCCAGTAATGTTGTGGGGATGGAGCTGGACTCTCTGACGGTAGTGTCGGAAAGGTGGATGTTGTCTTAAATAAAGACAACACTGAACAATACCTCCCACCCGCTTCACAACCTGCTGATCAGTCACTGGAGCACGTTCAGTTAGAGACTGATACCACCTAAATGCTCCACTGAATGATACGTGAAATAATTCCTACCTGTGGCCATTAAACTGTACAACTCCTCCATATAGCAACGATATCCACTGTTATACGTTTGCATTTATCATATTGATAATATTGTACATTTTACTTACTGACAGGATTCATTCTATATCTGTTTATATGGATATAAGTAACTTCTAACTTTAGACTTACATATGTGTGTCATTCCACACTAATGATAACTAAAACAGGGAACTAGTGGACAAAAAGTTACAAAGTTACATTTGGACATTTGTATTACTGTTAATTATTGTGCCAATGTGTGTAGTTTACAATCCTACAAAAGAGAAGGCAGACCAACCTTCCACGTGGTCAATAATAGGGTGCAAATGTGCAGTGTCACCACAGTGTAACCTGTAACCTGTGCACACGGTAAAACTCAGATCTTATGGCCAATCTATCATAGCTTAAATTCAGAGTGTCAATTGAAGGTTGATGCTGTGATTTGAGGTTGATGTGGAGATGTTTCTCTTTTGTGATGCCGTAACACAGTTACATTCCATATCCGAACATTTTTGTGTTTCAAGCTCAGGGGAAAATCTCTGCCATAAAACTTTCTGTGTCCTGTGATAACATACTGAAGCTACATTCTTAGGTATGGTTGCTAGAGATAGGGAAATTACATTGATATAACTGCGTGACCTGTGACACGAAAAAGCATACTGCCATTGCAGCATTTGAATGTTATCTTTTAGAATTTAGTGATTCTGTACTTCAGCAGACACTTGAGGCATTCACTGAAAAATGGAAGAGTATATGTATCTTAACACTTAAAACACACATGGCATGTTGAACACTGCTGGTGTAACGAATGTGTCACAAGTTATGCAGGTACCCCTCAGATTCATTTCTGGGTTAAAAAAAAAAAAAGACCATACATTTTTACCAAAACTGCAACAGTGTTAAATTCATCAAGAGGAGTGGAAAAAGAAATAAACAGCAGGCCATTAGAAACTGTATACTATAAAAACGCTTCTCTTCCATGTAAGAGTACCAACTTGACTACGTCACAAGTTATGCAGTTACCCATCTTCGAAAAAGACAAAAACTCTTTACAAGATGCTATGATGTAGAAATATATTCCAAAGTAGTATAAGAGAAATAAATATATGCTCAAACACAGTCTTCATACTTTCAAAGAAACGTCTGTTTCAAATAAACTTTATGCATTTTATGTAACAATGTAACATGCTACACCACCCTCGAGTAACTGCATTTCAAGCGACACCGATTGTCTGACACATTTCAGCTTTGCAGGAATCATATCTGTTACGGAGAGATAAGGCAGATGGACCCAAAAAGCAAGACAGACACAGGAGTGGGCGAAAAGCAAGGTCCTTTTATTGAGGACAGCGTGAGTAATACGGTACTCGACCGAGAGATACTATGAGCAAAACAATAACGAGAGCAATAAGAGACGAGAACGCTGTGACGGCACAAGACGATCTGGCGCTGGAGCCATAGAGGTGCGGGGCTTATATCCAGGGCTGTGATGGGAATCAGGTGGGGATGATCAGGGCGGGGCCGGCAATCACCGTGGTGCAGGAGGAATCAGCTAGCCTGAGCAGGGAGAGAGCAGAGAAGAACATGAGACAGGATGAACACTAGGATATCACAATATCGCTTTAGCTTAGATTTAAATGCTTTAAACCAGCTTACTTTAAAATTGTCCATGATATACATCGATAGAAACCATTTATAGCATTCTTCTTTGTGAAAAGTATTTATTCGGCACACTGTGTAACATGCGACGCAAACAGTGTAAATGCATATGGTTAATCAAAGTATGCATTTCTCTAAACCACGAGGGGAAAAACGAACATTTTCATCTAAAACTAGATGAATAATGTGATTATGAGAACTTACCTTTACTTCTGATGCGGTTGTATTACTTCCGATGCGGATGTAACTGCATAACACAGCGACGTGTGTGACGTTATTAAATAAGTCGCTTGTACTTGTGTACGTTTGACACACTAAGTGTTTTCGCTTAGCAGACAACAGGTCCTCCGGCATTTCATTTTCGAAAACAAGCACGTAACTGCGTAACACTCGTGACAGCAAAATTTTTAAACTTTGTATAGGATCTTTTCATGCAAAGGGTAATGTTTTTAGCTGTACAGCTTTAGATTTTAATATGCTGTCGACTTTTGTGCCTTTTGTGTGCAATGATCAAAGTTAGCCCCTGACACCGTTCCCATTTTGGGCCGCCATTTACCTCCACCAAAAAGGTTATGTTTTCACCAGTGTTGGTTTGTTTGTTTGTTTGTTTGTCTGTCTGTTAGCAACATTACTCAAAAACCTATGAATGGATTTTGACGAAATTTTCATGATAAGAAATGATTCAAAGAACAATTAATTAGATTTTGGCAGTGATTATTACAGATTATTGTCTGGATGCAGGGAATTTTTAAGATTTTATATGATGTATATATATATAGAGAGAGTTCCATATGTATATTTGTATATATAAATAGAGATATTTGTACTTTTTCCTATATTTTTATAGACTTTTAGAGACTTTTATTTTTATCATATTCTATACTTGGTATAGAGCATATCAAAACTTTTGTGGGTCGATTAAAAAAGCCGATTCACTGATTCACTGGCTCAGTTATTGAGATCGTGGATATGGAGTCATGTATATTTGTTTTGAGCTGGATTGGCGGGTATCCAGTTTGCTGATGTTAGTGAACATAAGCGAACATTTCAGGTCATTCAGGTCATCACACGGGGCCCTGTGCAAAAAACACCCAGGCCTCTTGCCTCATACTCTTTAAGTTCACACACTGCTCATGAACATGCACACACACAAGAGCGCTGGCGAAGGCGCAACACTGTAAACATTTGGAGTTCTGGACGGTAAACAGAGAGCCGTGTGTATGGAGTCCACAGCCAGGCAGCTGCTGAGATGTGTCAGAGGTTTGAGCGCTGGATGATCTGCAGTCCTTGATTCATCATCATTGTAAGTGCTCCACTAAAACGCATAGCGAACGTGCTTTTCTCAGCCTCGGCGTACTGCTTTATCCGCACCATGTCTGCTGCTGACTTGGCGGATCTTCCTTTGGGAATGTCACCTACTGAAGCACTTTTTGACATACTTTGAATCATTAACATACTAAGAAGAGCACCTGAAGAGAGAGCAAACCTCTAACAAGCCCAGCAATCCCCCATATCCCAAAATGTTCAAAAATCATCCTCTTTCACAATGTTAAAGAATCTTTGAATAATTTCTGTGTAGTATATAGTAAAATAATTATTAGTCTCAGGCTCAGTGAATAACTGTTAGTTAACCATGTAACCAGCGTAGAAGAAATATTGACTTATTTGTAAAAGTACATGCATGATAGCCCCAGATTCTTGTTCTTGAGTAACAGGAGTGATGCTTGAGTTTAACAGCTTCAGCCTTATTTATTGCATTTATTGGTATTATTTATTTACTTTGGTTTTACTTTGCCTTTTACTTTTGTCCTGAGTTTTTTAATCTATGACTTTATTCATCCAAGTGATTTTTTAAAATACGTTTTCATTTCTTCTTGATTCGTTTCACTTTTTTTAATGATTTGACAGTGGACACCTGAGTACTTTTATCATATTTTTATACAATGTAATAGTTTTATTATTGTGTGGTGTCGTGTGTAATCAAGTGCCAGACGAGTAAACAAGTGCTCTCGCCTTGCTGCAAAACAATCCACCTAAATGTACCAAAAAAGGAACCTGAACCTGAATGTTGTGATTTCTGACATGCTTTTCTGCTCACCATGGTTGTACAGAGTGGTTATTTGTGTTACTATACTTACTGTACTCCCAGCTGCTCATAACTCCAAACAGTTTGGCCGTTCTCTTATATGTTCATATATGGTTGAGGTTTTGTTTTCTGTACCAGTCTGTGTAAACTCTTGTGACAGTCTTGTAGGAAGATAAAAGTTTCTGAAATGCTCAAACTAAGTGTGTCTGATTCTAAACTCAGCAGAATCACATTTTTCCACCTCATTCTGATGATTTGAGGTCTGAGCTCTGATGAGATTTGTATCTGGATGAGCGCTGCTGCAACATGATTGGCTGATTGGATAATTGCTTGAATGTGCCGAGTTACAAAGTAAGGGCTGAGAGCCACAGATGTGGATAAGGTCTAGGTGTGCCAGAATGGTCCCTTCACCTTCTTTTTTGACCTTGAATCATATCATGGTGGCCCACTGTCACCGGGTTGTCACTGCTGTTCCCCCAGTTCAGCTAACTGGGTAATCAAAGGCTGTGGTGAGAGGCATGTAAAAGAACCATTGCTGATTTTCGTCAAGAGTAGGCTGCATTGCCGTCAGTGTGTTTCTTCCCTGCGATGGCCTGGCGAGCTGTCCTGGGTGTACTCTGCCCTTGCCCAGAGTCGGCTTAGATGGGCGCCAGCCTCCCCGCGACCCTAATTAGGATTAAATGGTTCAGAAAATGAATGAATGAAGACCATGTGAACAGAGGAACAATCTTGTGCATACATGATAACTTGGCAGCGCAGCACTGATTCCTAGAAAGTGAAACGGTGTGTAAACAAAAATATGAATTCAGGAGAAATAAAAAATCTGGCGATGACTAATATCATCAAACTCGGTGCAGGATTAAGCAAATGGTTTTAGAAAGACATTGTGGCTGAGTCCATTTTATTTCCAAAAGAAAACACTATATTTCATGTGACTGGAAAGTGAATGGACACCTTTAAAGCGGGCTGGTGAGTGTGTGTGAGATCAGCTATGCTGTATGTGTGTTGTATAAACTGCTCACGAATACACATTTGGAATTGTCATTAAATATTTAAAACCCAGAACCCCATATAATCCCTCCTGCCTCCCCACCCAAGCCATTTTAAAACGTCTCACAGGCTGTACAGGAGAATTGTCTAATCATGCCAAAACAACACAGCACTTTAGAATCACTGGAACATACATTCGATCTTTTTACCACGTTCTGCTCGTAAACCCAGCACAAGTGCTTTTGTTTTTTTTTTGCCAGTGCTTTTATGTGCAGGAACGTAGTAATAGAGATAGCATTTTTTCGGGGCTTTGTTGGAATGTTCCAGAAAAGCATTACAGTTCATGTGTGCCACATTAATGCAGATTACAGCACTCCTAAAGCGTGGAAAAAACCTACACAAACACCAATAAACTCATAATGATGCTCTTTCTCACTGCCGTGAACACTGTTCGGCTTTCAATGAACAACAAAACTTTTCATGGCAGTGTGTGTCATTTGGTTACATTCACTATACGCTGGTCTATTTGCCTGGATTTCACCCTTTATTTAAAGACATTTTTTAATTAGGTCATATTTCCATTGGAGTCAGTTATTTCAGGTTGCTTTGCATCCATGACTGAATGTGTACTCGTTTCATGTTTCTCTGTATTGCTTTTCATGGATTGTGGTGAGGATCAGGCTTATTTTGCTGACACTGATCAGTCTGAGTGAACAAAATCTTTTTTTTAATAATATAGGATTGTATGTTATTCAGTGTTCTCAGTATTTCGATTTCCTTTTATCATATCAGGACAGACATTTCTTACAGAATGTGAATTACAGGTGGATTGAATTAGCTCTCTGGTCTGGGTAATGTTTAGTGACATTAAGGTAATTATTTGTTGATTTGCTCGTTAATTGGGCGGTAAGCTTCAATTACATCACACGTAGACCTTGTTGAGACACTGTGTCTTTTCACCAAGTGCCAGAGACAGAGTGGCACCATGATCAATGGACCTGCGTCATCGTCTTACAACGCATTTCCCATCCTGTTATGAAGAAATGGTCACTTGTTGCAGATTTTTTTTGGCTTACCCCCATGGTCCAGTGATAGAACCAGCAATCGGACCCTGTCCATCTTATCTCTTAAGCCCTTCAAATGCAAATCCAGATTCAAACAAATTCATTATAGGTGTTCAGTATGTTCTCTGGTGGTAGCTTTGTCTCCTTAAAGATCCAGAGCCTGTGGTTTGATCCTGAGCTCAGACAACCACTGGGCCTCATTGTGGGTTTCATCTGGATTCTGCGGTTTCCTCCTATCTCCTAAAAAATTCTAGTAGGGGAACTGGATACAGTAAATACCCTGTAAGTATGAATGTTTATTTGCATGGTGCATTGTCATAGGCTCTTGTGCAGAGACAGTAATTACTTAGTAATTAGTCATTATTCATTTAAATGACCACAAATGTCCCTGACCTGATGGGGTTCCTTAGTTTTAGTGGTGTGCACTTTTTCCTCTGTCCACTTCCATTCTGGTGATTTCAGGGGCATAACTCAGAAATAATTCACGCGTCAGCACGTACCAACTTTCAGAATGTTTTAGTATTTTGATTTTGATTCTTGGTTTCATCTGAAATCAATAAAATTTTTATACATTTTGGTCAATGTATCCAGCTATGAATTTGTTTACATAACCAAGATCTGATATCTGATACACGATAGCACTCATACATTCGTCCTTCCAGTTAAGCAAGCATAATTTCATGACTTTGCAGTGTGCCAAATCGTCAAAATTTCGAACATCACAGTCTGAATTTTGTTGAACTTGGTTAACTTCCAACATAATAACATTTTTAACAAATAGAATAAAGAGTTCCGTAGAAATTGGAGCTAGTCAATAGCCTCAGCTTGTTGCCTCTTAACAGAAAATCTGCGCTAGCTGCTAGCCTTAGCCCTTAGCCTCTCAACATCTACAATCCCTGTGTCCAGAATCGTTCACTACTCCCTATATAGTGCATTGTATACTGAGTTAACTATTCTGTTGTGGTGTCCAAATGTATAGTGAGAACTATATTGCACTCCCATAATGCTTTGTGAAAAGCAATATGTACCATCATGTAATATGTTTGGTCCAGTGGGGAAAAAAATGTAGAGGAGAACAGAACAGATGGGAGGAGAGAGGAGCGGGGAAACTTTAACCTGTCCTATAAATGTAAATTATTTTGCATTTAACTTCAAGTACCTATAAAGCATTAAGCCAAAATGTATAACACATTATAAACAGGGAGTCAAGGACAATTAAAAATAAAAAATAAGCCAAAAGGGGATAAGAGGTAATATATGTCTTAATAAATATCTTAATGAAATATATTATATAAAAGGCAGCAGCAAATCACTAGCTCACAACGGTGCTGAGGAGTGTCTGAAAGAGTTTTAACACCGCTGAGCTTACTCTATAGTCCTCTACATTTAAATCCCTGTGTAGTGATTAGGGGTAGTGAATGAGTGAGTGATTTCAGACACATAGAGTGTCTTTGCATGTTTGGGCTCTAGTTAGTTTAAGTATAAGTAAAGCTAAAAGTGTTAGTATAAGTAAAACTAGTATTAGAAAAGCTTAGTTATTAGTATTAATGCATTACTTAGTAATTAATCAGAAGTAATAGAAGTAAACTAATGTCCCATATAAAATACTGCATGATTACCTTATATGGTATTAATAAAGGTGGTCTTTGGGAAAATCATATCTGACCATCTGTCATTATTAAAAAACAATTGCTATAACAGTTTTTTTTTTTTTTTCAGGATCATAATGAATCTCAGTCCCAGGATGAAAATATATTGCTAAAATATGTGGACACCTGACCTTCCTACCTACTGTATATACCTCTACTGTGTATATGCTTGTTTGTTAAACTCCATTCTTTCAGCTGGATTCTGGGGGCGTGACCTTAAAGTGATTTGTGCTTATTCCAACATTGATTTGTGCTTATTGCGCGAGGATGCCTTGGGTGCACTTGGCTTTCCAGTTCATCCCAAAGGGGTTTGGGAAGATCGAAGTCAGGGCTTTGTGCTGACAGTATTGCAGCTGTGAAGGCATGGTGCAGTAGGGTGTATTCAAAAATACATACTATACAGTCATGTTAAACAAAAATAATAAGGCAGGTGCTTGCAGAAAATTGCATGTAAATAACAACACAGCTGCATTAAAAAAGGCATGACGCATGAAAAAAAGGCATGGCGCTCACGTGAAAAGCAAAGCGCTGCACCTTGATCAAACAACCTAGCTGGAACACTGTTTAAGTTTCTACCGCTCCAAATTTGGCACATCATGTCTTCATAGAGTTTACTTTGTGCACAGGGGTACTGTCATGCTGGAGCAGGTTTGGACCACTTTGTTTCAGTGAAGGATTATGTAATGACTCAGCATACAAAAACATTTGAAACATTTGTCTGCTTCTATTGTTGTGGAAGAACCACATACGGGTGTGATCTTTGGTGCTCACATACTTTTATTGTTGCTTGTCTACCTTATCAAGCATGAGAGAGTGGAGGTCCACTGCAAAATGGTGGCAAGCGTATCAAGCCATGCCAAGGGTGCCAATAGTTTTACCACAAGAAGGATTTGAACTGTTTCTGTGGCTGAAACTCAAATCTTGTGTAGAATGTAAACACACTGTGTACTAATCACGCTCTTCAACTCCAGTACGCTATGTACGGAGCATACACAGTGAACAGGAAGGATTTGGGATTTGGTTTAACATCAAGATGGCGGTTTGAAGATTTCACGATTTTGAAATCCATCAGATGTTTGAAAAGAGAACTGCACTCTTACTGAAGCACTTCCTGCCATGTGGTTGAGTAGAAAAGCCATTCTAGGCAGAGTTGGTTGTGTTTGACCAATTGTGTTGTTCCTGGACATAAAGCGTAGCCAAACCGAGCCTGTGTACTTGGCTATGGGGTAGGGTAATGGAGATACCAAGGAAATATGGCATCTTGGATGTATTACTGTGCCATAGTATGTAGTGCACACTCTGGGGTTTCACATGCTATCCGATTGCTGCTCGTCTTTTCCGTCCATGTTTTTCAGCTAAAGCTGAATGAAGAGTACGAGTGATTTAGTCTGAAAGTTTGCCCCATGTTCTCGGAGGGCCGTGCTCTCCAGCAGATGGAGATATGGCTTCCTGTTACATAATCCCTGCTCTTATAAATTTTGACTTCATTTGGTGTTTCCTGTGTGTGTGTGTGTGTGTGTGTGTGTGTGTGTGTGTGTGTGTGTGCTTGCTCTTGTGTCATTTGGGGCCTCAGAGCTGCTGGACATCGAGATGTCAGAGAAATTGGAGTGGAGCTTTAAAACCCTTCTTTCTTTCTGCTTCTTCCCACCTCCCTCATGTTTCTCTTTAGTTTACATTGTACCCTAATACAAAAAAAATATATGAATGTATTAAAATTATATTGCTATCTTCTGTTTTATAATCAGTGAAAGAAATTACCAGACTACCTAGAGAAACTGCCTGTTTTCTACAGCACGACTTTCTCAGTACTGTTCAAAAAGGTCTGTGGTTAATTAGCAAAAGGCAGTGCGTTAAATTTATTTTAATCCAAACACGTTTAATTTTTGCTTCTATATTTGCGATCCAAATCATTTCTGTAATGGCCAATGTTCTATAAATGTCTCTAGCATCATGTTTTTAGGATATGAATTAGGATAAGTCATACTTTTATACCCACTGGATCTTTACCCCTAAACAAAGAACTTTCCTGCTAACCTTTGCTAGCATCTTTAGCATTTTCTATATTTCTTTATGTTTAGCATATTGGCAGTAATATGTGTGGGTGAATATTTGTACTTCTGAATGACTATCTTTGACTTTTTTTCCATATGTACACTTAGTGTTGTCGAATTATATAATTTAACATAATATAAATTGTATAATTATAAAAGTCTTTAGCTACAGATAACCAGGATAACCAATAAACTTAATTTTGAAAACAAAAACTAAGAATAAATTTAAAATTAGCAGTGAAAAAATAATTTGGTTAACTAAACTAAAAATAAATGATATGTTTTTCCAGTAAAGAAGACAAAAATTTAATAATTTCTATGTAGAAATTCTTTTTGATGAGATGGAAACAGATTACTTCCATAAGGTGGAAATAATGGGCAATAAAATAATAAAAATCTAAAACTAACATTAAAACTACATGAAAACTAAACTAAAATTAGTTGATTTCCCAAAATAAAAATAC
This sequence comes from Neosilurus mollespiculum, assembly GCA_030014195.1. NCBI lineage: Eukaryota > Metazoa > Chordata > Actinopteri > Siluriformes > Plotosidae > Neosilurus > Neosilurus mollespiculum. The sequence continues at coordinate 28,962,844 of JAQMYF010000024.1, forward strand.
TTGTGCACTTGTTAAACTGTTTTAAATTTAAAAATAAAATAAAAGAAGAAAAAACTCTACCAAAACAATGAAAAATGTTAAAATTATAGTAACTAATAACTAATAAACTGTGATAGTTGTGCTATCGATGTGATTGTAAGCTTCTAACCCAATTGAGGATGGGTTTCCCCTGTGAGTCTGGTTCTTCTCAAGGTTTCTTCCTCGTGTCGACTGAGGGAGTTTTTCCTTGCCACTGCCACCACAGGTTTGCTCATTGGTCATATGTTGGGTTTGTAGATTAATGTTTAACTTCTTTACCAAATTTGTTTTTACTATGTGAAGCTGCTATGCGACTATGTCAATTAAAAAAGTGCTATACAAATACAACTGAATTGAATTAAACACAAGGACAATAAAAGGTAAAATTTACATTGCTGTGGAGATGCCTTTGTCCATCATAAAGCAGTCTGAAAAGCCCACACTGTTCTGATCAATCTTCGCTGTGTGTAATTCCATTTACAAAACCATACATATATATATATATATATATATATATATATACAGTACAGACCAAAAGTTTGGACACACCTTCTCATTCAATGAGTTTCCT
>JAQMYF010000024.1:28964930-28977044 GCA_030014195.1 Neosilurus mollespiculum
GGAGTCACTGCTTAGGCTGCTGCCCCCGCGACCCGACCCCGGAACAAGCGGAAGAAGATGAATGAATGAATGAATATATATATATATATATATATAAGTGTTCTATTTCATATTTAGAGGCTAGTATATATATAGTATATAGTATATATTTAAGCAACAGGTTAGTTTGATTAGAACAACACTCAATATTTACATCACATTTGAAACTTTAATATATTCAGTGATACTAAACAGTTATTGGTGCGCCCATATAAATGCAACAATACGTGAACGAACACGGATGTCTCCGTTTCCTGCACAGAATTCCAGCCTTGTGCGTATTGCTTCATGTCTTTCACTCCTCTGCTGCACCGACGGACTGAAGGTCCAGCTGCTTTTGCTTGGTTTGTGGGCAACGTGAACATCTCACTGAACTTGATGAGTAGTGTGTCACCTCTAAACCCTCCAGAAGTCATAAAGTAACTTTTGGACATGAATGGGTCAGTGTATGTCTGCATCATGTCTAACCTCTGGAGATTTCCTTAAGGCTATTCCCTTATGGAAAACTCAGAGTTGAAGTCCATGCATAACTTAGCTGTATTTTCCCATGCTGCCACGTCGTGACTCGTTGAACTTGAAATAAATAAAGCTTTTTACTGGCCTTGTACTTCAACACCCCCCACATGCCTTCAACCCCCAAGCACAACCCCCGCATGTTTTCTTTCAAATGGCCGACCATTCAGGAAAGGCCTGTATTTTTTTGTGGGTTAATCAGCTGGGTTTATCAGGGGTTATACAGTATGCAATGCCAACTCCTGTAGCAATTGCTTTCATTCCTTGCATACAGTGAAACCACTATACAACACTTATCAGCTCTAATCAGCTCATTATTTTACACTCAATAAGGTTTCGTGGGAAAAAAGAACCTGATTGGGTGCCAAGCACTTGCCAAGAACCCTGAACATCTGCCCTAACCGGTGCAAAACTGTATGTGTGTGTGAGTGTGTCTATGTGGCTAGATGTAAAAGGATTCTGTTGAATTCTTATGAAAGCGTCTGTTATGCCACATTACGCAGGAAAAACTCATTTACATTGACAGTAAATACAGCAAGCACACACGTCTCTCAATGCTGAAGACCTTTGGTCAATTACATACAGTCTTGTTCCTTCGAAAATTCCTTCGAGAAGAACCTCGTGAATGGGCACTCAGTGCCCGATCGCACAAGGCACACTCTCACCAAGCTGCCTGCCAAATATCTTCTGGCTGGAAAATAAAATGCAAAAATTATAAAAGAAAATGCAAGAGCTGAGAGAAAGGTCAGAGAAGAACACGCAAGAGAAAGTATCTTCCTGTATTGAGAAAGGGTTGCAGGGGAATAAAACCCCATCCTATTCTGTAGTACCCAGAAATTCCTATAGATGGGGTGCTGCATTCGCTGTTCAGTACCAACGAGGGATGGCTGAACCTCGTTATACGTGAGTGGAGTCCCTCTGTGGCACTGAATACAGCTTTGGAATTTAACCCACTTTGGTAATTCCCCTGTTCACACACATCTGATTAAACTTATCAGTTAATGAAGATGTTCAGTAGGTGTGTTCATAACAGGGAAATCACCAAGTTCGTGTCCTGACATAAAGGAAAACAGCTGATTAGAACACCTGATTTAAGGTTGTTGGGGTTTTTTTTAAATAAAATGTACATTTCTGCTGTGGTCAGATTAAAGTGACAATGTTTCTAATACAGCAGAACATCCTGTGTTAAAATCAAAATTATAAAAAGTAAGAAAAAACACAAAGATTCAAGATTTTAAATTTTTTCTCCTAATTTGGTAATATGCAAAAGTGCTTATACGCAAAGCAAACCACATCTGTTCAAACTGCTGTATCACATAGGAGACAGAGGAACACACTGGCAGGAAGGCACTATGCACCCACTTCTGCATACAGGAGTTCACCAATACTTACGATTGGCTAGCTCTGATGGATGTCGTCTATTATGCTAATTCCATGTCACTGTTCTAGAATGGTCAAAAGTCTAAACCGGCTTCATATATAACAGTCCTTTTAACTTTAAATTAATATCATGTAAGTGACAATTTGTGCACAATATATCCAAATTGACTTTTGTAAAGAATAGGCTACAATGCAATTCAGCTTGTTTCTGCTCTGCGATGGCCTGGCAAGCTGTCCAGGGTGTACTCTGCCCTTGCCCAGAGTCGGCTGAGATGGGCGCCAGCCTCCCTGCTACCCTAATTAGGATTAAGCAGTTCTTATTTTAGCTGTACTAGTGGAAAAAGATCCCATAGAAGCTGCATTCATTTTATGGCATGCTAGTTACTTTTTTAAACTAGGAATGTGAAGTTTACATGGCAGTCATCATATAGACATAGTGAAACATCCCAGTGTGGGTACACTAACCCAAGCACTTTTGAAATGTTGCTCTATCAATCAAATTAGTGAAACTTAATGGTGTATATGTAAGGAATAAAACACGTATTAGTATATAAGATCTGATTGGTTCACTTTCTTGGGATGATTCACAGTTGCGTATGTACTGGTATTTTTGCATAATTGATTATTAATACAATTCAGATACTATCATAATATTAATGATAATAATAATAATAATAATAATAATAATAAATATCACTACAATCAGCATTCCAGGAGGCAAGCAGCCCAGCATAACAGGGTCATCAGTGGCAAATTGACTTGATCATGCTTGACTCTAAGCACTGATAGGAATTTTATGTCAACTGACCAAAGAATGACTGAAACTGAGATATGAGCTCACATCCTTCTTGGCAGATTTGACACCATTTTCAGTGGGCTGTAATGGACAAACACTTTTGAAAATGAAATTATCCATCTTATAACCTTTAAGAATCTTTTACCAAGGATCATTTATGCCAAATCTGATGAGTGCTAGGCAAAATTTATGTCCTGTAATAAACAATATTAATAAAAATAAAATAATACCAACATCATACTTACACTGAAGGTATCTGTAAAGGAAAAAAGAGAGAAAGAGAAGACTTATAGAAAGAAGGTAGGAGATACATTTGTGGGATAAAGTGAGCTGTAAAAAAATGTGAGATGATTCATTGTCACTCTGACAAACTGAATTATTGTTGTGTGTGAAAAAGCTCAAAAGAAAGCAGCATAAACAGTTGCTCGGTGTTCAGGCAGCTGGGAAAGCATATCGCTGTGAGTCAGATGAGTTCATCTGAAAGCATAACTGATCGTAATTGGAGGAGTTATTTTAATCAATCATGTGAGGTAACTCGATGGTGGGCCACTTTTCATCCCCCATATGGCGCAGAGTTCTCCATATCTTCCCCATAGCTTAATTTCTGAAGTCCTCAACTGTACAATCAATAAACCCCCTGTAATTATCGACTTATTGAGTCACAGAGTTAGGTTCAACTGAGGGATTTGTATGAGAAAGCGAGGCTGGCGAGGGTTTTGTATACATGGCTGCGTTTGTGTTGACTCGGATGTCTGCTGGTGTGCTGTCGTTCTTGCTGGGGCTTGCAGGTGTAAAGCCATCTGGGCCCCAACCGTTGAGCTGATTTCCCGGACAAAGGCCTCATCAAGGCGTTCTCTGTCATCTCTTTTTCTCACTCTCTCTCTTTCTTTCTTTGTATCAATACACATCACTTTATGTTTTTCACTATATTTATAATTTCCACATCCCTCTCATGTGGTTCACTCCTTCTTCTTTTGTGCTTGTTTTTATTGAAGTGCTACATGCCTCTTTCTTATTTTTTTTTTGTATATTATATCCCTTTTACACTTGGATCACACTGAAGCATGTCTGCACAGGTTGCATTTTAGAAGAGCTCCTAAGCTATTATGTATGTAAGTCACTTTGTATAAGGATGTCTGCCAAATGCCACAAATGTGAAATGTGAAATGGGAAACAGTTGTGAAAAAGAACCATCCAAAAATATTAAGTTTAAAAAATATATATATATTATTAATTAATTATTATTATAATATATTTTTTTTACTTTTAAAAAGAATAGAGTAGCCAACTCAAAGCACCAATTAAATAGCCCAGCTCTACACAATATACATACATATCTGTACATATTTACATATTTATTCTATTACATATTCCATCCACCTGTCTAGAGCCAAACAAAGAGGCAACGTGTGTGCATGACTCATTTTGTGTTTTAACGTGCTGCAGGTGTGTGCATTAGGTGCAGGACACAGCCGTTCGTTGCCATAGAGATTAAGCTGGCAGCTAGTGACAGTTGCACATACATTTTTGAGTGAAAAAGGCAATGGCACACGTTTCAGTTTTGGATTTCTGATTTGAAAGCCGTATTTTCCATCACAATGAGGCATGGCAGCATTTGAGAGCCAAGAATTTGGAGAACGCGGTGATATAAATTATTTCGCTGTACTGTAAAAAATATTTAAAGCGTCATGATTTAAAATGACCCTCAAAATGATTTTAAATGATTTTAAAAAGCTTTATTTTGTATTCACTTCAATGTAGAATTTCCCAGTACATTCCTTAGTGATTAAGCTGGCAGTTAGCAACAGTTAATATAATATATTATTTAATATTATATTATAATAAATAATAAATATGCATAAGGCGCACCTCTCACTTTTGGATTTCTAATTTGGCAACCATATTTCCTATCGCAATGAGGTTGACACCATTTGAGAGCCAAGAATTTGGTGAATGCAATGATATTAATTATTTTGCTGTACTTCCAAAAATATTCGACTCGAAAGTTACATAGTCAGAACCAGCTCACATTTTCGTCCATTTTGATGAGTAAGTTAAAAAAACTCTTTTCCAAGATAATCTTCTCTTTTGTCACATTCTGCTGATGACATCACACACTCTAGCCCAAAATATTCCATGCAGAAGACACCCATTATAAATACACAAACTGACTCTGAAATCCTTATGACACTTGATCAAAGATTAAGACTATCAAAATGTCGTCTTCACCGTCTACGTTTTAAAAGTATGTGAAAGTATGGCTTCTTGGCGAGGTGTCAAAGTGAGATGAGTTTCATGATCGCTTGTCGGCCTCTCCCCATTCATTTCAATTGTTTTTTTGGCATGGATTTTGGCTAATTGTGTTGCCATGGTAACACAAAATGGCATTAAAATTAATAGCACACTTCACAGCATCGAGACACATGTTTTTATATATACATTGCATGGGTCCACTTTGCCGTTCGGGCTGCATTAAATGCAACGGAAGAAGAATAAAAAGAAGAAAAATAAAGAGCCCCATTTTTCTAGGGTGAATAGTGATATGTGTATGCTCTTAAGCAGCCACATAATTAAAATGGCATTAGAACTCTCAAACAGCCAGCCCTGAATGACCCTTAAATTTCACTACTTGCTAATTTGTCTGCTTCCTGGAGGATTAATTAAAACAGCTACCATATCCATAACAAAACTTGGACAACTGTACCTATGTTAGTTTTTCCCCAGAGAAGATTTTTCTAATTCCAGAGAAGCCTACTAGTTATTCATACATCACATAAGGTGACTGTGCTCTTTTTATTTGTTTTTTCTAGTTTGAATGCATAAGTGATAGAGAGCAAGCAACAGAAGCCTGCCTGCATGGTTAACATTTGTAATCATTAAACTCAATTAAATTTGCCTGTCCTCGCATGGGCAGTGAGCACTTTACATATCAAGTTTGTTTACCTTTCATCAAACAGTTTGGTGCTTCTTGTGAAAGCCCATGATACGGGCATTTTCACAGTCTCTTAGAGCAATCAGTCACAAAGGGGTCAAAAATAAAGTTTTTTTTACATTTTGGCTAAACATTTTTTTTCTGCGAAGTTATGGCCTTTGAAAGTATGCATGTCCAAAACAGTAAAACTTCTTTAAAAACTATCATCTTCAACAGTAGTAACATTTCAAAGTTAAAACCAATTATAGTTTATAAGTTTTAAAGCAATTTTTGCTATTTTTATTCTGTTATTAATTAAGTAATTGTTTGTGCACTGAGTCAGTGTACCAATAATTATATATTTTACATATGTAAAGTCTGCGATGGCCTGGCGAGCTGTCCAGGGTGTACTCTGCCCTCGCCCAGAGTCGGCTGAGATGGGCGCCAGCCTCCCCGCGTCCCTAATTAGGAATAAGCAGTTCAGAAAGTGAACGATGAATGAACATATATAATGTGGGATTCAAAATCACTTAAGTCTATTAGAAATAGTTTGAAAGTTGAATAACATAAGCAGTGACTTTTTACTAGTAGAAATAAATCTATAAATTCAGGGAAGACAACAAATACTGGGCACCTTAAGTTTTGTAACAAAAGGGTTCGGAGTGGACAAACTTTTTGACTTACTTTCAGTGTGGGCTTATATCCAAATCAGCAGCTTGTAAGATTCTAAATGTATAGTATATAAAATATGTAGCAAATGGATATTTTTTTCTGTACTTTTATTGGTAGAAATATCTTTTGTGTTAATTTACTGATGGTATAAACCTAGATTTTGTATATCCACAGTGCTCCAGAAGACTGTGAATAGGCTCGTATAAAACCTCCCTAAAATTGCCAGAGAGATAACTATAGCCTTCAGTCTGTAGGCTTGCAGCAGTTGTGTAAAATTCAGGGTAGTGTATGTGATGGGCTAGTTGTAAATTGGTACGGTAAGTACGGTACGGTAAGTAAGAACTGGTAAGTTCACATTCAACCACTTAGCCAATTAACTTCCCTGTTTATATAAGCAATGCTGTATGGATCTGAAAGTTTTTCTCCACTTTATCGAAGTTTCTGATTTGTTTTTTGAGACTATGCCACTGTTCTCTTTTGGCTTCTCATTTGTCTTTTGCCAACTCAGTGACTGTGCATCCAGAGAAAATTCATTGTCAAACAACAAGAGTAAATGGGACTATAACATCTGAATATCTGAGGTGAAACATTTTTTTTTTTTGGGGGGGGGGGGGATATATATACATTTACAGTTGAGCTTTGTAAGTGAACACATTTATTCCATGAAAATATTTGACAAATTCCACAAATCACATGCCCAACAGGAAGTCTCTGTCATCTGATATTACTGAGGATCATGGGAAGAAGAAATACATAGTTTTTTGTCAAATTATTTGACTGGTGAAATGCACTTTGAAAGTACAGCCCTGTTACATTAATTATACACTGAAAGTAAATAAATAATGAACAAACCTAATTTGTAACTCAATAAATGCTTAGAGTGTCCCTAATATCCCTATTATGCTAGCATGGATGCTAATGGCTGTAATTTTGGATTTGATTTGCTAATTCAGTGCTAAAACACTCAACCCTGTTTATGTAAGAGAAAAATGTAGTGAATAAACATTGTAAGAGATGTGAGTTTTGTTTAAAATGGATTTTTTTTTTTTTGATTCAGTGTGGAAAAAATATTTGAAACACATTTCTGAAGCATTATTTAAAGTAGGGGTCTAAAACTTGCGGCCCGTGGGCCAATGGCAGTCCGCATGACGATAGTTTGTGACCCCCGCCTTAATATGAAAGTTTAATGTTAGTGCGGCCCGCGAGTTTGATATGTATGGCACTTTACAGTGTTGTGGGCGGAGCTGAATGAACCTACCAATCACGGTGGGGTATATGGCTCTCGGGGCGGGACATCAGCCGGGTTTGATGGAAGCAGAGAAACATTTCTCACTGAGTGAAAGTTACAGCAGCTTTGCCATGGAGAGTTTTCTTCCGTGCCTGGCTGGCTGCCTCGTTTCTATTGGGCACATGTGGACATTCGGCCCAGCGTGCTGCGTTCACAACACTTCCAAAAAAAGTGTTTTTAAGTTGCTGCCCAGCGGGACATTATACATATATAAATAATTATATATATTTATACACACATGACAATGGCACTTAGAGAGTTAATATGAGGTCTCTCTCTCTCTGACAAAATAAATCAAAGTGATGCGCACGTGGCGGGATAAAAGAAAAGTAAGGAACTCAATGCAGAATGTGGTATGTCGACACCTGTCCATCAGCAATAACAGTCCCCGGTAACTGTTAACTAAAAAGTTATTTTTTCATCTTATTTTGTGTTAAAAAATAAAAATAAAGAGATTTTAGAAGATTGAAAATTTAAAAACAAAGCTTTTCTTGTGGAAAACCTGATGTGGCCCAGCCTCACCCAGACTCTGCCTCCAGCGGCCCCCGGGTAAATTGAGTTTGAGACTTCTGATTTTAAGGGTTGCAGTTGTGGGATGTTAACGTTAGTGTCCTCGATATTTGAAATATTAATAAAAATTGAATATAAAGACTTTATAATAATAATGTGAAGTCTGACTTTCTGTCATTGGCTATCACACACACACACACACACACACACACACACACACACTTCCTATCATTAACCACACATTTCATTAGAATGCTAGTCCAAGCGCTACATGCTAAAACACAAGTGATTGGTATCAATGAGAAGTGTTCTTGTGACTGGACCTTTGCTTGTTCATTAGTTCTTCTTTTTGTTTGTTTGTTTGTTTGTTTTTTCTGTCTGCTGAAATGCACTCAGGCTTTGTTGACCTTTACCTGAAGGGAAATCTTAAAGGCGGAGCCAAAGCTGTAGCCTGAACCCGGACACATGTCTCTACTTAAAAGCCCCTTTTTTTTACCAGCATGCACTTAAATGTACAGAGCACATGCAAGTAACAGATAAATGTGCATGCAACATGAAGCTGTGTAACTGAGGTTACAAACCAAACGCACGTCCTGTTCTCGGTATTCGAGTGATTCTTTCTTAGGTAGACTTCTAAGAATTTGAGGCAATCACTCTACGATTTATATCTTGTGAGCTTTGGCTTCCTTCTCTTTCTTGCACCCATATCTTTTACAGTCTCATCAACAAAACACAATAGACTACAGCTGACAGGCCACGAGCAACGTCATTAACTTGGGTGCCTTCGAAAGAACTCGCATGACCTACATGGGTTGGAAAAAAAAAAAAGCATGCATGCACACACATGCAAGCATACACACACACACACACATACACACACACACGTCCTTACATGGCCTTTGCCTCTGATCGCTCTGATATTTCAAGATAATGATTAATTGATTAATTCAATTGTTTATTCTAATAATATCTAATTACAAAGTTTAATAATAATTGATTTGATTATTAGATAAAGTTATTTATGCCGATTGGGGCGATTCCACGAGTGGCGTACGGGATATATAGAAATGTTATTGAACCCTGATTAGTAAGCACTCAACTTGGCAGTATTATTGTGCCCTATGTGTCCCCTTGACTGTTACTCCACCGTGGGTAATTTCCATTAAATATCAACTACAGAGAGGATATTATGAAAAAAAACTGCATGGCGTACGGGACGCAGAAAATGTAAGAATTTTTCAGGAATTATTTCAGCTCGAAAAGTCAGTGAGTTGGTCAGTGGAAAACTTTCCTCACCATTCTTAAAAAACAGAGTCTTAAAGCAACTAACAGCACATGGGTTCAAGTCAAACAATCCTTCTTTATTGGGAAATAACATCTTGCAAATTAGAAGTCAGCGTGGCGTACAGGACAGTGAAAATGTGGCATACGGGACACTCTAAAAAACTCCAACAACAAAGCTGTATACCAGTATTCTTTGGTAATGCGACAAGCTGTATGTAGTTTGATTCCCACAAACAAGTGTTTTAAAACAGTTCTCTCTATTGTGGGACAAAATGAAATACTTATTTTTACTTGATACACAGACCTGTAGCGTATGGGACAAATTGTATGGCGTACAGGATGCACTTGCTCTTGTTCCTGCCATCCCTTACTGTACATGTAACCGATAGGCTCTTTTTTTTTTTTTTTCTTTTTTTTTTGCAGTTGAGGTGTAGGATAAAAGTCTCCTACTCAACTTGGAACTAACCTAAATGTGAATCAAAATGAATTTGAACAAGTTCAGAAACATTAACACTTAATCTCAAGAGTTGAACTAAATGACAGAAAGCATTCTCTTCACTTTACACCTTAAACTATGTTTGGTTATGCAAGGCTACTGATAGTCTGAAAACGTTGACAGAATCCAACCAGAAGTTGTGACATGCACTGGAGGACCTCTTAGCTTTCTAACTACTGAACTCTTCTCAAAGAGAAAGACATCTTCATCATTAGGCCACTGAAAATTACACTGTAACCCTGTAACAACCATTTTCTATACTCAATACCTGGCCAGGAAATTCCTAATCTCCAACAACTAAATCCGTCACAGAGTTTGTTGATTTAATTGTTGGCGATTGTGGTGGATCTGAAGTTGCTGATGTATGGGATATTTCATATGTGGTAACCACCTTGGCGTGCTCATACAACTTCACCATCCCATCTCTAGAACAAGTAGCAAAATGCATCTTCTGTATGCCAGGAAATCTTTCCACATTTTCCCAGCTGATGATTTTATGGACTTTCTCATCTATTTCTGCTTGTGAAATATGGAGGACACTGTTGTTTTTTTAGGAAACGACCTGCAGTTAGTTCAAAATCTACTGCACAACTGTTCTCTTGGGGTTTTTTTTCACATGACTTCAGCCCTAACCATTGATTTTGCCCTCCCCCAACCTACCTTCTGTCAGTCCGGATAAAACAACGACCTACTTCTGACCTACTGAAGCCACCTCCTGTTTGCTTGAGGAATGTGAATTCCTTCTGGAAATTTCCACAATTTCTGCCCTCTATTGTTTGATACTATGGTCAATTAACAAAGTGACCTCAATTTTTTGCTTGAAATTATTCACTTCAGTTTGATTTCAAAATACCCCATCAAAAGGGAGGAAATGGTAGTGTGGCGTACGGGACAGGCTTTAACCAGTAATTACCACATTAATTAATGATTAGATGGCAAATTCTTCCTGGAAATAGATGCAACACTGCTCAAAGACAGAGAATATGGAGTATGAAGATTCTTGTTGATTAAATGTGGAAACACATAAAACTTTTGTTTTCCTGTGTGGCGTACGGGACATGGCGAAAAACGCCCGAACGATTATTGCCTGTTCTAACCCTCCGACTTGAGTTAGCTGATCAGAATTTTGCATGAGTGAAATAATCATCCTACCCTATAGACTACTTACAACAAAGATTCTGTGAAGGTTAAACAATTAGAACAATTGGAAGAAAAGTTTGCATTTCAAACTATTATCAAAATTTGCAAAAAAGTCCTGTTTATTGTTAAATCTACAATTTTTAGAAAAACATCAGTAGATAACAGGCAAACAAAAAGTTACTTTACTAAATTTTTTATTTTCTACAAAAAAAAAAGTGTTACCAGGATTAGTGTTTATCTTTTTATTGAAAATTTTTATTTCATTTTTCAAACATCTTTTGAATCCTTAAGTAAGCTTGTGGGGAGGCTGGAGCCCATCCCAGCCTAGGCAGGATACACCCTAAACAGCTCACCAGACCATCACAGAGCAACACACACTCACACATAGGAGCAGTCGAGAATATCCAAGTTTTCTAGTGTTCATATGTTTGTACTATGGGAGAAAACTTGAGTACCCAGAGGAAACCCATGCAAGAAGGGGAGAACATGCAAACTTCACACAGAAAAGCCCTTGCAGAGGACTGGGACTCGAACCCAGGACTTTCTTGCTGTGAGGCAAGAGTGCTAACTTTTACGCCACTGTTTCTGAACATGTTTTAAATTTTTCTTTTTAATTCAGACATAGACATGTACATATTTAGCATACACTACATGAAAATGAAACAATCTGATTGGCTCCCTATTTCCAAAAAAAACAACAATTGTTAAATGATGTGTAGTATGATAAGGAGAACTATTTGTTAGAGTGGTTGAATCCACAGAGGCCGATAGTGAATAGGGGTTGCTCCGAGACTGAATAAATCAGAATTCTTTTATTCTTTTAGTAATAATTCAAAATATTTTCAAAGAAGACATTGGCAATGCTATGTTGTGTGTACCAGCCATGCAATAACTTTTCATCAATCAGAAACAAGAAAATATTCATTCATTCATTTCCTGAACCGCTTAATCTTAATTAGGGTCACGGGGAGGCTGGCGCCCATCTCAGCCAACTCTGGGCGAGGGCAAAGTACACCCTGAACAGCTCGCCAGGCCATCGCAGGGCAGAAACACGCTGACGGCTATGCAGCCTACTCTTGACGAAA
>JAQMYF010000024.1:28991062-29021062 GCA_030014195.1 Neosilurus mollespiculum
TTAGCTGCACTGGGGGGACAGCAGTGAGAACCCGTCGATAGTGGGGCTTGAACCCCCGACCTTGGGATCAGTAATCCGGCACCTTACCACCAGGCCACCACTGCCCCGTGTCATGTAATAATAATAATGATAATAGTAAGCTATTTATGATGATAATAGTGCTGCATGGTCATGCAGTGGTCAGAGTGTCTGGCTCACAGCAAGAAGGTCCTGGGTTCGATTCCCAGGCTCAGACATTTGTGTGTGGAGTTTGCATGTTCTCCCTATGCTTGCATGGGTTCTCTCTGGGTACTCCGGTTATCTCCCACAGTCCAAAGACATGCACATTAGACTGAGAGGCTGTTTCAAATTTACCCTAGGTTTGAGTGAGTGTAAATGGTTGCGTGTGTTGCACTGTGATGATCTAGCAAACTTTTCAGGGTATACCCCGCCTTCGCCCAGTGTCGGCTGAGATAGGTACCAGCCTCCACACAACCCTAGTAGAATTAAGCAAATGAGTGAGTGAGTGATGATAATATGAGCTAAAATAAACTAAAATAATATAATATTATGATAATAAATGCACTCACAGATCTACTGTAGGTAACAAGCTCAATACTGTGCACAGTTTCACAATGAAAGAATTTTAAGGGAACTTGCAAGAGGGTTAGCTAGGCAACAAGAGCTGTTCAGTGGCAAACTGCTTTATGTTGGCCATTATCACACCACTTATTTATTTACGTTGCAGGTTACCTTCCTGAAATGTTTACTGGTACCCATTTATTCTGCTGGGTGTACAGAGGCACACTTGTGGTTAAAACCTTGCCCAGGGGTTTTAGGATGGTGGGGGGTCTAGTGGGAATTCGAACCCACGAACCTCTCGATCATGAGCCCAGCACACTAACCACTACACCACTGGCACCGCCATTCAGCGTCCCTGCACGCTACGAAAACCAGGGATAAGCTCCGGCCTGATGAGCCAGTAGGCTCGGGTGTAAAAAGCCCAACAGACTTTACCTACCTTACCTATTTATTTACTTAATATAAAAATAACGATAACGGTTCGTTCATTTTTTGGATTAGAAAGAAAAGGGTTTTTTCCTTTTCTTTCACTATCATTTTAAATTGGCTGACTGCAAACGTAACTCAAAACACATAAAGACAACCTGGAGAAGAGAATGTATTGTTAAAGCAGAATAAATCTTTCTCGGTTGTCTGAGCACATGCTTTAGTCCTCTGAGCATGTGTCTCTTAAAAGCAAACACTTTGTCTTGCCTTCCCATCCCTAATCTTGGTGTTTATGAGGCTTCGTATTTAGTTTGTTAGACAAAGGAATGGAATCGGGTGCAGGCCGTGGGTGGTCTTGGTGTGACAGTTGCCCAGTTACTTATGTATCCATCTTGTTTAGCGAGGCTTCGTACACTGGCCTTTTGAGACCCGCCTGTTCCTCCATCCTCCACGACTCAGATTTTACAACCATCTGCCAGTTTGCCTCACAGAAACGGCGGCTAACCTTGAAACTTCCTTTGAGTGCTGGCCTGCCACATTTGACTCATACTTTCCAGGTCATGACCTTCACCTTATGTGGCCATTCCGACAGCAGGGTTAAGTTTATCTGATACCCCCGCTCAGTCCTGCTGTGAAGGGCTGGGTTTCGGGAAGCAGGCCACTTAGCTTTGATGCTCCGGTTTCTGCTTTGACCCTGCACCATCCTTGCCAAGCCTGGGTCCATCTGGTCAGATCTACATTCAGATTCCCTCCCACCACCCTGACAGCCGAGGCCTCTTAACTTCGCCCCTTTCTTAACTTTCACCTACTTATTAAGTGTGCTGTGGAAATGTTACAAACAGACAATGGATGCAATCTCCTGTTTCCTAGTTCCTCTTTATGATTCCGCCCTGCAAGGATTTCTTGTTTTGGTTGCTGCGCTGACCATCCCTTGGGGGATTGTGTCAAATATGGGAGGTTCCACTGTCTGGACTCAGCTTCTCAGGAATTTGCTGGTGGTGCTGGGTGCGAAAGGGGAGTTCATCTGTTAGCTAGCTTCCAGCTTCCGGCCTTCTGCTTCGTGTTTCTAGGAACAAGCAGCATTGGACTTGCCTTGTCTGGATCAGATAGGGAAGGGAGGAGTGTATGAGAGGAAGAGAGAGCGTGAGGGAGAAAGGGAGAGGGAGAGGAACACTGTGCTTTAGAAAGACAGCATTACACTGTCAGACTAAAAGAACATCTGGGTTTTCCCCCTTGACAATGCCGACATGGATATGCGACAAGGAGGACAGAAGGACATCCGCTTTCTGGGAGAGAAGAAAGGTCATAGAGGAGGGAGGGAGAGGGGGGGAGGGAGGAGGTATGGCAGATTGTGTATTTATGGTAGTGAGACATCTATTTTTTTTTTTTTTACCAAGAGAGAGATTGAATAGGAATGTTAGCAAGCGTGAGGTAATAAAAAGAGTCAAAGTTGGAAGAAGTGTCACTTGCGAGAATGTGTCAGATGTCCACTGGATCAGAAAGCTGAGATGGCTTTGAACTTGAATTGGAGATCAGGGTTTGGGTTACCTGCGGAAGTGTGTCCATATATATATATATATATATATATATATATATATATATATGTGTGTGTGTGTGTGTGTGTGTGTGTGTGTGTGTGTGTGTGAGTGTGTGTATGTGAGCGGGTGTATGTGAGCGGGTGTGTTAGAGGTCTTCTTAGTGTTGTTCCTGGCAAGCAAAGCCATCATTAGCCTTGAGAGCTTTTCCTTGTGGGGAAAGTATTTGGTACGGAGCAAGGATGCAGAGTTGAGTAGCATACGAGTCGCAGGTGCTTCTTATCCCTCACTGAAGGACGTTCTCCCCAGTACGCCTATCACCTCACACACTGCCCACTCTTTCTATGTCATGATGGTTTAAAAACCAAAATATGCCTAGTGTTATTGCTTAATTTAGAGGCTACACTTAAACAACAAAAAAAAAAAATTAGGCTCCGCTCAGACTCGCATAGAATAAAAACACACAATCTAGCTCAGGTAGGCTATTCATAAACTTTCAGGTGAATAACTGTTTGTTGAGCAAACGGAAGTCATTAAATTGATTTTTAAACTAACAAGACAGGAAAATGAAAATGGAAATCAGGTAGTGAAAGGAAACATGTCCAGTGATAAAGCAGCGAGAATAGAAGAGACAGGGAGGCAGATACACCAATGATCTCGCAATAGCCACTTTATTAGCAGAACTCCCACGCAGCCACGCAAGCAAAGCATCAATGATAAGGAAAAATTGTCTAACCATCGAGTTGCTTTTGGAATGTCAAGAAAAACCTATGAAATAAATCTAGCTGTAAACCTAGCATATGTCCTCAGTCCCTCCAGTATACGTGTACACTTGGGAACCCTGTGTTATTCTTTGAAAATTTTATTATTATCAGGCTGTGGTGATACTAAAAATAATTGAAATACTTCAAAATAGTTTGTTTTTAATATTATTCTAATGCTCTTTTCACTAGTCTTGCTCAATTTTACACATTTTGCTCAAGAAAGTGCACCCGAAAGACTGCCCCAAAGACCAAAACACTGGAGAGTGTTACGTGCGTAGTTGATGTCAGACGTAGTGACACATGTAATGTAAGTACGTATACCACATACAAGCTTGAAACAGGAAGGGAAAATATTTATATGCAAAATACATATATAGAAACAGAATAAACTGTGAACATTTTTAATTATTAAAGCATCGACTCAGCAGGTTTTTTATCTTGAAAAAGGAAGAACGTAAGAAAATTTTATGGGAGAGAGTAATACTAGAACTAGAGGTATATAATAGTTGTGTCACGTGCTGTGATGTCACTGTTAATGATGTGAAATAAATAAACAACAAATTATATTCTTATTTTTTCTAAATCTAGGGTTTCTATATGGTGTAGTTTATATGTCGAGACTGAGATTGCATGTTTGGTTACCTCATTTTTATTCCCTTTTATAAACAAGTTATTATAAATTGAATAACTCTTGATAGCCGTAGGATACGTGTATAGGGTTTGAAAGTTCCCACAAAAAACTTGTCATGTAAGAAAATCACATGGGAGCTATGCTTTTAGACAGTGCCTCAAACTATATATTATTAAAGTGATATGGCAGCAACGATCAGGGCAGAGAGAAATAAGGCAGCAATACAATATAACAACATAAAGCAGTTAATCACTCAAATAAAAGAGGGATGAAAATATTAATAACTCAAACAGACTAGGTAGAAGAATTGTATGAAGGCTTGGAAGTGGACATGACAGGTGGTAAAAATCAAACCCAGGCTTGAACACCTATCAATAGAGACTTCTCTCGTCAACTCTTCACAACGTTTAAGCAGTGACTAAATCTACATTTTATATATTATATATCTATATATTAGATTATTTAACTTATTCCATATTTAGTCCCCTTTGCCAGACATTTTGCTGTCATAATAAGGTTTTGGGTCTGGCTGCGGAGATTTGTGTTCTTTCTGCTAGAAGAACATCGGTGAGGTCATGCAGTGATGTTGGGTAAAGAGGCTCTGGTTCCAGTTTATCCCAAAGATGTTCAGTAGGGTTGAATTCAGTACTGGAGAGTTCGTCCGCTCCTGTTTTGCTCAATCATACAAACTCATTCTATACATCTACAGTACTCTGCAAAAGTCTTAGGCACTTGCAAAGGAATAGTGTAGAACAAAGATGCCGTATATTTTTACTTATAAATAATGACACTAAAATTAAAGATCTCTACATAAAAATTCTATAAAGCAAAGTAAACAGTAATAAATGAAAGTATAACAGCATCAGGTAGAGTTTGTGCAGTTTTACAAGTACAGTATCTACCGAGTATCTTCCAGAACCAGCCACAGTTCTCCTGGAAATGTTGACTGTCACATTTGATTCTTTATTTGCATGTAAATGGCAGCAGCCTTCATTATATTTTTGTCTGAAAAGTGGTCTTTTATACGTAATATGCTGCTTTCTTTATTGACATACTGTACTAACAATTTTTTATGTCACATTTTATTTTGTGCTGGAAAACTAGTGTTTGGAAATCTGAAGTGTTTTTGTACTAACTTGCTAAAATACAAATTATAAAATAAAAATCTATAGCAAAGTTTATATAAAAAAAAAATAGGGTGCACAGTACTGTATGTGTGTCAGTCTTTGTGGTAACAGTTTGAACTCATGCATCTCATGATGGTCAGGTGTCCACATATTGACCTATTAAATACGTATTTCAGTGGTGAGATGTTCATTCATTCATTCATTCATTCATTCATTCATTCGCTCTATTAGGGTCACAGGGAGATCGCAGGTGACTTTGGACGAAGACAGGGTACATCCTGAACAGCTTTGCAGTTCATCACAGGGCCACACAGACACTCACACTCTCATCCACACCTAGCCTTTTAAAGGCCACACCAAGAAAACAGCAATGGGATTTATTTATTTTTTTAATCAGTTTAGGCAACAATAACAATAAGTTTATGTTTTTGTTCAAACAACCCCAAATTTTTTTTACATACACGGTGGAGATTAGTTAAATAAATAAATAATATACAAACAAAGTAATTAATTAATTTATTTATTTATTTATTTATTTTATTTTATTTTTTTTTAAATCATTGAAGTGTTCTACCAAATATTTACCCAGAATATTAAAGGGCTAGGGGCAATTTATAACAGCCAATTAGGCTAATGCGCATGTATTTGGACTGTAGGAGGTAACCAACGTACCAGGAGGAAACCCACACAAACATGGGGAACATGTAAACTCCACACAGAAACACCCTCACCAAGCCCAGGACCTGAACCCTGGACCTTCTTGCTCTAAAGCAACCAAGCTAACCACTGCACCACAGTGCTGCCTTGGTGAACTGTTGAGGTCAGGGAAATAATGATCATTATTTAAAATATCCTTTTGGTTTAATTCACACCCACTTCAGCTTTCAGTACAAACGCAGTTACAGATTCCGTACAATTAAGTAAATATGTTGACCTTCCAAAGCCAAAAAAAGATGAAATATTTACAGCATGGATTAACAGTGATCTCAAAACAATGTTGTACTGACATCCTTCCAATCAGCAAACAAGTTGCATGTTATGTTGTTGAGAGAGATTGCACACATCATGCTGATGTTGCCCAGATGTCGCTCGCTGTCTGGGATTTCTGTCCTTACTGTGTTCCAATATTTACGTGAAAGCATATATCTGAAAATACATATCTTTATCTTTCTTGACAGGTAATAATGCATATAAAAAAGACTTTCTCTGGTCCATACACATTTCACTGCTTTACTGCAGCAAGAAAAAAACAAAAAAAAACAACCTCTTTGTATTTTGGAGATTTTGCATTTCTAATCCAGTCTCTCATGTGGTGTAGTGCAGGGCTAAGAAAAAAAGCCCCCATCACCTCACAGACAGTCTTGATGCGGCGTTCTTTGTTTTTTTCCTCTCCATTGCTTGTGCCACACCAGAATTTCTAAGAAAAGATGCCTTTTTTATATTTCCTCTACTTTATAAAGCCAAATCAAACGCTTGCTGTACACTGCAGCCTCTTTATGTGCATGGGCTGGATGATGCTTCACTGGAGCCTCGAGCATCTGCTTCTCATCCACAGTGGCACACAAACACAACCGCATGTTTCTTACCTGTGCAACTTCTTTATCTACTTCACACTGAATCAAACCAACGTCCTTTTCCGTCCATCTCTCAATCATGTAAAAATAGCCAATGCACTGGGAGGCATATACAAGAAGCATATAAATCTTCCACTTCTGGTATATCTTATTGCTTTCATATAACGGGCGTGGTCAAAACAGATCCCAGATTTCTCGCCATGGGTGTCTAGGACATGGATAAAGCGAAAGGGAGAAAAATCATGCATTCGTTCATTTGCCCAACTGCTTTCTCCTACCAGGGTCGTCGAGAGGCTTGAGCCTCTCAGCCAACTCTGGGTGAAGGCAGAGTACACCCTGAACAGCTTGCCAGTCTATTACATGGTCAACACACACACACACACTCAATCACTTACACTCACACCTGTGGACGATTTCTCATATAATATCAGGATTGCTTATGATTTATGATATAGTATATCCTGTAAGAGTTTCTGCCAAGTCATATTAGTATATGTCATGCAAAGATATATTAAACTAGAAGGGCATTCAGACAGCACAAACCTCCACCAAGCTGAAAAAAATAACAGAAAGTACACCGCACCCCCTCCTCTACCTCCTGTGATACTACACTTCACATCTTATTTCACAAAGTTAAAGAATTTATAAAAAATGACTTGGTCCAAAATCTGATCCTGATCACCACTCATCACTCATCAGAGGTAATAAGGAATAAAGTATAGCAAGGTGCCATGCAAGCTGCTATGTGGTCCTGATCTCTCTGTTGGGGTTCATTTCTCAGTAATGACCAGCTTGCTGTGCATTATCCCACGTATTACACGATCACTTGCTTTAAAAAAACAACAACAATAATTTGACACAAAATATTGATCTGAAAATAATTTTATTGCTTCTGACGTTAAGGACAAGCTCAATAGCAACGGTCTGTTATACTTAACAATGGCATATTGTAAAGAAATACCAAACTGCTGAATGCCACGATTGACCAATTAGAATTAAGTATTCATCGACAAGGTGCGCGACTATCAACCCGGAGATTGCAAGTTCAAATCCTGATTGATGCCACAGCCATCCGTGACCGGGAGTCAATGGGAGCTAATTGGCCGAGCTTTCACGGGAGGGAGGGATGGCATACGCTCACTTCCCTGTCACTCACAGCAATCACCAGCCAATCATGGGCTTATGGGGCGGATAGTGCTTTTCCTCCGAGTGTGTTAGGCCACCCCAAAATACGCACGCAACAGTTCGAAAAGAGGTGGGCGGCAGCATCGCATGTCACGGAGGGGGCATGTGCTTGCTTACGCCCCTCACTGGTCGGTGGTGGTCGTGTGATAGGGAAGGCAAAAAAAGTTGATGGGTGGGAATTGGATACAACTAAATTAGGGGAGAAAAATGGGGAAAAAATCCAAAGAAAAAAAAAAAATAATAAAAAAAATTAAGTATTCAAATGAGCCATGTAACAAGGTTCCATATCATTTCAAGATATCATGCCTCTGCTACATATATTATGATTTTTACCATGTCATGGATATCTTGTTATGTTGTGTGCTGTCCAGATTTCATGTCATGCTGAGATATCATTTCGTGTGTTGTCATCGAAATATAATATGAGGTAACAGTCACAAAACAAGTTTTATGTCTTCATAAAGTTGCATTCTGGTTGTTTTGTGTGTGGATAAATTAAACAATGGCGGTGTCTATTCCTCTTCTTATCACAGGGGAAACAATTTTTACTCGCCGCTGCACCACAACTTCACTTTTCACTTAACTGCTAGCTTTCTGTCGCATGATTAAATCAATCTTTTCCCGTTGTGCTGTTTGGATTTCTCTGTTTCGCTTCTTCTTTAATATTCTCTTTTATTTCTCCCCCAACAATCATACTGATGGATTATCCAAATTTTTAGCGCATTTTCATGAAAAAAAGAGTAACAGATATTCTGATAAGGGTGTTATGATCAGGTATGTCTTGAACAGGAAGTTGATTACTGCACTGGCAGCTCCATGTTTTATTATCATTCCAACACAGACATGATAGAGGTGTCTTAGCAGGTCATTTTTATTCACACAAGATCCTGTTGCATTTTTTTAAGCAATTATTGTGTAGAAATTCCAGACAAAAGCTGTGCTTCCCGCTGGAGCCTGAATGGCATCACCACCCATCCTGCCTTCAGACAAGTTTAACGGTCTGACTTCTCACATTGCCTGACTTCTCATGTTGCCTTCTCATGTTGTTTTGGGAGGAAAAAAGTCTGCTCACAAAAACGTGTCGGAGCATCACCCCAGGATGGCTGCCTCAAATATCTGCTGTGTCTCTCTGGTGCGGAGGTCGACCATTCCGCATTCCTGACAACGGGATAAAGCTTCTCTAATCCGTTTTAACCAGGTAGCCCATGTTGGCAAGCACTCCCTCGGCATTCCAGCGGCATTCCGAGTCGAGGAAGTTGTCAAGGGCTCTGGGCATGTGGTGTCTCATAACAAAGGAAGAAGCCCCATTCACAGAGAGATAACCTTTTAAAGGTTTGGTGGGAAAGTCGGCAGTGCTGAAATCATTGTTGTGCCGAATTTGGGGCTGTAAGCAATCTGAGGACCTGATGGTATTTAAAGCCAAGCGCAATACAAGGCAGGCAAGGTGCATTGTTTTGGTGCAGTAACACAGTAGACCAGGTTGTGTTTGATTTCATAATGGGCTTCAGCACAGTCCTTGTAAATTTTTTTATGCTTTAGGATTAAATCTGGCCCCAGGACATATTCTCTTTTAACTTGGACATGTCTCAGGCACACAGTATTTATCGCTGCATAATGTTTGTGTTGATTTTCTGTCACTTGTACAAAGTTTGACAATTCTGTCTTGTAGAAATTGCCTAATCATTGAAGGAATACACAAATAAAGCCAGCTAGTGGAAGTAAAACTTTGGCTTTAAAAAGGATTTGATTGTTTTCAGTCTCACTCTCGGTTTCATTTGGACTCAATCCTTGATTTGGCCTTGACTTTGTGAATACTCTGTCTTTGCCTTCAGCTATTCTCAGTCTTTTACTTGTTAATGACAGTCTTGACTACGGCCCTGTTGATCCACCAAGTAAAATGAATTGTTCAACGCTCAACCAGATCCTCGGTTCATGGGTGTCATACATCAGGGGGTGGGATATGAAACTGTAAGTGTTGCGTGCACTATACTTACAGTATCAAGGTGCATCACATGACTATAAACTTAGCTACATACCACATAAAAAAGTATTTAGGAAGTGATTTTGTGTGTGGGGGCTGGGTGTTAAACCTATGTGTCTAATAACCTAATACAAATAAAACAGGAATCAACTCTATTCCTGACTTCAACGTCTGAACTCTTCATATGACTTCATATGCGTCTGTAAATTTTCTAATTTTCATAGTTCACAAAGAAGGAAAACTGAAATCACTGAACGTGTGAATAAACTGGTGAAAATATTACAAAATCAATTGTTTAACTGGTTAAAAACCTTTATTTTTCTGTTTCAGTGTAATTTTAAAAACATATTGCCTCACAACCTCAACATTTTCCCAACTGACTCCTTTCCAAAATTCATCACTTCCTGCATAACTGGCTACTGAAAAGATATGACATAACAGTGGATAGATGCTATTAGTATGTTTTCCTAGAAGGTGTAAAAAGTTCTCCAAGCAGCAAACTGCAAGGAAGAAGGATGCTCTGAATATAAAGCAGTGCTGTACACATACATTTTATTTTATTTATTTATTTTTTATTTTTATTATTACCAGAAATACTCAGACAGTGCAAACCTTTAGAGCTCATTTCCCTCCTTATTTTCATTTCTGCTTAGTAATGAAATAGTAATAGTTCAAAATTCTGGATCGTTAGTTCTGGAATGCTTTTCCAAAGTTCCTGACCAAACATCGGTTTGTGGTAGATCTTATGTAGATGTTGTATGTAATTTTTGTGGAAGCAGTGTCATCTTTACTTCAAGGAGAATTAAACCCAAACTTAATAAAAGCTTGTATATGTCCTATGGAAAAAAGAAAAAAAAAACAGTAACCAAAAAAACCCCAAAAAACTGAGTAATAAATCCTCCACATGAGGTGCCATTAAACTGAGAGAAGTGACATGTGACTGACGTCAAAGAACTGTAAACACAGACATCTTGTGCATTTAAATTGCACTGAGCTATATACCCTAGGTTCATGTCTACGAGTAGATGCTTGTGTAATGTATGTAAATGAAATGTAGTATTATGTGCAGATGTGTCTAACTTTATTTTATTCAGAAGCACACTAGTTTGTATCTGATTTGTTAGATTATAACTTTTATATTGTTATTTTTGCTGTTATCTTACCTTATTGGAACTGATGTGTCCACGTCCTATTCTCGCGATTTCACATACTTGTGGGGGTAAGACAGACTATAAATGATGGCCCTCTAAAGATCTATTAAAATCTGTTCATTACATATTAAGTAAGATTCCTAACAAACAAACAAACAAATGTTGACAAAAACATAACATGCATTGGCGGAGGAAAAACTCAGCATTTTATGGTTTGAAAATGGCTTAAAACACCATCTACTGGATATAATAATCTTAAACCTTGCAAGGCACGTACTGAAGAAGAGTCGACCGTTTGGTACTTTTCTCCATGTGCTTTCAGAAGTATAAACTGAAATATATGCTGATCAAGATTGGAATGAATGATGAGTCTCGAGTCCTGCTCCCTCTTCAGCCCCTTGCCCACTTTTTATAATTTTTTTCTTATGATGGGTGGAGTTCTACTTTAAACACCAATACACTAGGCTTCATATAAGCATCTTAAACTATTTCTTTTTTTCAAGCTATGTAAACCATTCTAATATTGATTTTTTTTTATTAGCTTGAAGTGGTGCTTTTCCTGAACAAAGTATCAAGTTTGAACAAAATAAGCTTTGTTACATTACAGTGACTGTGATGTTCATACTGTAAGCGATCAGCAGATTTCCAGAGATCTGTGCATACATGTGTTATTTGTTTCCGAATAGATCTAAACTCTCCTTAGACCCCAGAGCTGCTTTTCCTGACAAGAAACACAGCCGTATTTAAACATGACTTCCAGCACTTCTGTCAGAGTTAATAGCAGATACAGTGAGCACAACGACGAGTGCTAACAATAGCAGTGTGTAATCTTTTATTTTATGAAATAATCTATTAGGGATGTCCAGTCATGTGTGTCACACTGTTTTAAAACTATACCAGAGATAATCTACCAGTTATTGTACATTCTTTTCCAGTTGCATCAGCCATATAAGGATCCATTGAGAAGAATGAGCCTTTCTGCTCTCTCTCTCCCTCTCTCTCTCTCGCTCTCTCTCTTTTTAAAGAGGATATCTAATTATCTTGCTGTCTGGTTCCTCTCGAATACTGAATAAACATCCGTTCTTCATGTTAAATTCCATTTAGGTTGGGACACAGAGAGTCTGTGTGAAGGAAGAATGCACAGTAGGAATTGCGTTTCACAATTTCTGATTAGGAAGACAAATTCTTCAGTGAAATGGGTGATTGTGTCAAATGACCAAACACTGTATTGCCACAGCATACAGAACATCTTGGAAGCTCAGGACATTCGGGGTTATTGGGTGGTATTTAGCTGATCATGCTGCTGTCTGCTTTTTAAACCATTTTCCATGAACATGATTCCCATTTCGAGCTGTCTGGGGCTGTACCTCGCCTTCGCCCAGTGTTGGCTGACATAGGCTCCAACATCCTCGCAACCCTAATAGGATTAAGTGGTTTGGCAAATGAGTGAGTGAGTGAGTGATGATGATTCCCGTTCAATGCTTGGCATAAAGAACCTGGACAGCTTTTTAGCAATGCAGCATCAGTTTGAGAGGCAGAACCGTAATTCTGTATTCCATAATAGGGTTTAGGGTTATCTGGTCCTTTGAATACCTTTGATGCTTTTTCAGGAAATTAGGTACGTTTTCATTTTTTTTTAGGAACTTTAGATTCATTTTACTGTGCGAACTGAATCAGGAACTTTAGGTGCGTTTCCACTGTGGGAACTGAATCAGCAACTTTAGGAGCGTTTCAACTGTAAGAACTGTATCAGAGAACTTTAGGAGCGCTTTTTCACCATAGGAAGGTATCAGAAACTTTAAGTGCGTTCCCCTTTACGAAATGTTTCAGGAACTTTTGGATGCATGTCCACTGCAGGAACTGCTTCAGGAATTTTAGGTGTGTTTCTACTGTGTGAGCTGTTTCAGGAACTTTAAATGCTTGCCAACTGCAGGAACTTTTTGAAGAAGCTTTCATTTTAAGCAGTTTTTCAGGATCTTTCTGTCTGTTGTTTTTTAAGGATGTATCACTATTATAAAAGTTATAATGGTATCATGCCATTATTGTTTTTTAATTACTTTCACTGTTGTTGTTTTTTTACTAACCCTCTGTTTGATGGTTAATTCATGTTACTTAATGATTTATATATCTTTTGTTATTACCCTTATTATCTCCATATTATGTCACTAATGTTAGCTTCGCTGCCACAATACTGATTTCCAAAAATATCCTGAAAACTACCTACACCATTCTTGTACATTTTAAACACTGATCTAACCTGTAGAGAATTGGAGCTGGTTTTGTTGTTTTTGCTGGCCAAGGAGCGGGAAAAAAACATGAAACAGCATTATCACTATGAAGCGGATGCTGAGAAACACAGCTGACTAACAGCAGTAAAGCTCAAGGACCATGACACACAACCAATGACATCCATGTGAGATTCCTGCAGTTGACTGTGTCCTTAAACAACGAATTCCCAGCCAGGTTAATGCTGTGAGTCAATGCGGCCCTCGGTTCATTGCTAAGTTCATTCAAGAGTGTTTGGTCTTTCTTTAACATGGTAGAATAGAGAGACTCTGAGAGAGGAAGGAGACTGGGGCTTTCTTAAATTCTCAGCACCAAGTGCTCCTGCACGTACGGCTAACGACTGGGATAACTCCACTCCTACAAATCGCGCATAAGTACAACTTTTTCGGAAAACATGTGTGACTGTAGCTGGAGTGGAGAGATTCAGGTTAGGATAAGGATCAGTGATACAACATGCTCTTGTTTTTCAATTACAGCACGTCCTGAAGTGTTTTTAGACAGGCCTCACATGGGGCGATTCTGACAACGGTTGGACCACAGTGAAATTGTCTTGACACCGTGATGATGTACGCCATCCACCAGTACTGACTGCCATAAACGGCGAGATTTTTAAAATGCGTGAAATTTCACAACGGTTCTGCATGACCATCCAGCTGCTTTGTGGCTGCTGTTTTGACACCTTTCGCAACCATTCTGATCCGTGTTCAGTACAACCTCATTATAACCTTATTCACTCCCTGTTTTCACCTGTTACTCACAATTCTTTTGCCACACTGCCCCCGTGTGAGGCTGTTTTGCCACACCGCTGACATATTTTCATGGTTAACTGCACTGAATCGCCATCAGAACTGCCCTCATGTGAGGCCTGCTTTATTCCTCTCATGCCTCAACAATGATACGTCATACTTTTTTTACCCAGTTATACTTACATTTAATGTTGTAAAGCTTCTACAGGGCAAATTAATTCCTGTTTCTGATTAGGTTCTAGCTACGTATAAACCATCGACTTCTTTTTTCTCCTTACTTTTGAAGTTAGGAAGAGGAATGTGCAGGTTTTCTTATTGCAGACAAAGAGCCGAAACGTTTTTATAAAATTTTTTTTTATTTTGTGCTTTTTTGAGGGTTTTTTCAGGAAATTTAGGCATGTTTATGATGCATGAACTCAGGGACTCAGGAGCTTTAGGCACATTTTCACTGCAGGAACTTCTTATTTTTCTACCTTATTTTCTCAGGAATATTAGATGGTATTTCCAGTAGAATAACCTTTTAGTGGAGCTCCTGAGTGGAGACCCATAGGCATGGAACATTACTTGGACGCTTGTCCTGAGTCTGTGCCGCCACAGGAAACTCATTTATTAAAAAACAGATTTAATAACCAAACTGAAACCCAAAAAGTTAAGGTGCATACACCACCACCACTCAGACTTGCACAGAATTAAAACAACAAAAAACAAAAAACATTCTCTAATTATGTAGGCAGACAAACTTTCATCAAGCAAAACAACACCAAACATGAACGGTAGCACGAAACATGAACTCTAAGTGAATAGTTACACTAACAAGACAACAGTGATAGAAGTGAACATGGAAATCAGTGAGTGAAAGGCGATTAAACAAAACTCAATGTTAGCCTTTCCTTCTTTCACTCAAGACAACCTTATTTCATGGAATTACTGCGTTGGCTACTTTGGGAATCTTTTCACTACAGGAATGTTCTTTCAGAAACTCAGGTCATTTAGTAGTTTCCATTCTACTACAGGAAATGTTTTGCAAACTAAAAACCTTAGGTTTGTTTTCACTGCTTGAACATTCTAACACAGAAGTATAAGGTGAATTTTCAGTTCAGGAACTTGTTGGAAATTTAGGCTTGTTTTCACTGAAGAACCACTTCAGGAATTTTACATGCTTTTTCAGTTGCATCACTTTTGAAATCTTAGGGAATTTACCTCTTCATATATCTGAAGGAAATCAGAAACTTCAGGTGCATTTTCACTACAGGAACCTTTCCAGGAACTCAGGAACTTAAAGTGTGTTTCCAGTGAAGGAACTGTTCTGCCCGGGAACATTTTCAGGAATAAAGCTGCTTTTTCATTATTTTTTCAGGAACTTGAAATTTGTAGAATTTATAAAGAATAAATATGTTTTGACTGCAAAAACTCAGACACTTTAGTTTTGCTTTCAGCACAGAATCCTGGCTGATTTGAGCCCCAAGCCCAAGTTCCAGGAACTTTTTGTGCTTTTCTAGAGCAGCCCAGCAGGACGAATGAAGCAGAATATTTCTACATTAGCTTCATTTCATCCGAGTTCTACATCAACGCTCTTGTTCTTCAGGGACTAACTTTTGAGAGCCACTGGACTTTTCATATCAACATTGTAGCTGTGGTTCTTATGTAAAAAGATCACGCTGGTCAGAAATGTCAGCTGTTTGAAGGGGAAAAAGAGAAAGAGTGGCTTCACTGTGCTTTAATCAGGACAGGAAACAAAAACGTCTGGAAGAATCGGAGGAGCCAGTATTTGTTTTCTGTATTCCAAAAGAGAGACGTATTCATTTCTAGAATTTAAGAAGAAAGAAGGACGAAGAGAGAGAGAGAAAGAGAGAGAGAGAGAGAATGAGAAAAGACAGAAAGGAAGGTTTTCCCACACAGGGACTGCAACAGCACTGCTCATTCCCATCCATCTCACTGTTTCACAGGCTGGAAATCCCCGTGCTGCACAAAGAGGCCAAATTTAATCCTGCACCTCTGCAGGCACGGGAGGCTCCCCTGGCCAACATCCATACGAGAGGCACTTTTGTCTTGAAAGCCTTAAGGGAGCAAAGCAATTGTTGCGGTCATGCAGACTCTTTTTAAATGATTTTTTTTTTTTGGTTAACTTAATCCAGTGTGTTACTTGTTGTTGATTAAGAGGAAACATAAACTCTGGTTTGCTCTCCATTTCTTTCCTTTGTGAACGTTTTGGTCATATACTCACCGGATAGAGGTTTTTGGGAATGTACAGTGTGTTTAATAGATTCTGGAGAAGCTGATATTCTTTTAACCTGAATAGCTGTTTGGATTTTTAGTCAATATTTGCATGGAATTGCGCAGACGAGAGGTCACTGTTCATTTTTTTCTCTGATTCACACATAATATTTAGTTTGTAGTGCAGATAATATCTATTATTTTATTCATTCATTTTCTGAGCTGCTTAATCCTAATTAGGGTTGTGGGGAAGCTGGTGCCTATCTCAGCCGACTCTGGGCGAAATGTCTATTAGTATTTATTTAAAAAAATTGTTTCTGATTCGTAGAAACCCTGGGAAGTAAATATTATTGGCTTCCTCACCAGAACTCAAACAAAAACAAAATATGGAAACTGCGATGAAGTAACTCAATCTTGGTTGATTGATCACTGGCTACTTTTGCTTTCAATACTGTAGAACTTAACATACTGATCCTTGGTTGTCCTGCAGACAATAATTTTATGAATATCTGGTTGTCCAGCCAGGATATCAGTTGTCTTGGAAACCCGCTTATTTTGAACACTGTTAGTATATACTACACAAGAACAGTGCAGTCTGATTAGTCCACTATCTCAGAGATATTAGCCATTCTTCTGAGTGGATCATGCTTGAATTGAAATGACGGACACTTGAGGTTTGTCACGGTCTCTTGAAACAGGCAACATCATCATTATCAGTCATTAAAATAGTTAAATAAAAATCTAATTTTAGTTTATTATTTTTTATTTGTCCATATTGTACGGGTATATACATGATACAGTATGTAGTTTTCTTGAACTTTAAAAGTAGTTTAAAGAGATGCTGTTACACAGCTCTTATGCACCTGCTTATGTAGAGTTCACCAGCGCCTCTCATGAATTAAAAAATGGCACATTGACAAAATGCGCTGCTATCATCCTGGAAATTGTAAATTCGAATCCATGTTGATGTATGCAGTCATCCAAGGCTGGGAGTTCATTTGAGCTAATTGACTGAGTTCTTAATAGAGGGAGGGGTGCTATACGCTCACCTCCCTGTCACCAGCCAGTCATGGGCTTCTGTGAGCTCATGCATACAAGGGGCGGATGGCACCCTCCGAGTGTGTTAAGCCACCCCTAAATATGCAAGCACAGCAATTTGTAAAGATGCAGGTGGCTAGCATCCCTGGTTGGTGGTGGTTGTGTGATAAAGAGGCAATGCATGAATTAAATGAATAAATGAGAGGAATTCTGAGGGAAAATCATAAAGATAGATAGATAGATAGATAGATAGATAGATAGATAGATAGTGACTATCTTGTTTTAGTGAGTTTTTTTGCTTAGTATATACTAAAGCAATTGTTCATGTCAGACTTGGCGTCGCTAGATTGAATAATCAGGGACATCTATCTCACCTTGTAGTATATACCAAAAATATTATCCACCCACTCACCCAGGATATTGCCTGAATCAATAAAAGATGTAAAAATAATGAAAAAAGGTTTTATTTGACTTTTCTTATGTTTCAGTGTAGTATATTGTATACTAAGGCAATTATTCTCCTCAGGGTCGATGGATATTGATGTGTCATCTCAGAGAATTGTTGTATACCCTCTTTAAGTGAATAGAGGGGCAAACTTGTTTGGTAGAGGGTCCAGAACAGGAAATGGAATCATGTAAAATATGATACAGTATGCATGTCCTTTAGTAAATGAAATATTTTATTGTATTAGGTAAGTTTTTCACTAAGTGTTGAACATTTGGTGACAGCGGCAACTAGTGGTTCGCCATTTTCTTGATGAACTTTCTTTGAACTATTCACCAAGTATTTGTAGGTCAGTGAGACATTAATTGGCAATTTGTTAATGACTTTGTAGTCACTTTTTGGTGATATTCTGGTGAGTAGTTGATGAACAGTCACACACAGCTGGTGAATCCCTATGAACAGTCAGCGACATTGCATTTTTGGGGGGCAGCCGCAGCCTAATGGTTAGAGAAGCGGCTTTGGGACTGAAAGGTTGCTGGTTTGAGTCCTGAACCAGCAGGAAAAATGTGTGGGGGAGTGAGCTGCACCTTCCCTTCCTCCACCTTCATGTCTGAAGTGCCCTTGAGCAAAGCACCTAACCCCCAACTGCTCTTCGGGGCCCCCAATGTGTGTTCGCTCACTTTGGATGGGTTAAAAGGGGGAGGCAATAATTTCCCTTGCGGGAATAATACAGTATAGCAAAAGAAAAATCAAAAATATATATATCGATCACATGATGGTCAGGTGACCAGAGACATTTGGTAACTGTTGCAGTTTGCAAACTGTTTGCCAACTATCTTCATCAACTTGCCACATTCCTGAGGGAGGTGAATGATTAAAGATTAGTTTATGACCACAAAGAAGGTTTGCAGATCTTTCGGAGAACAGTTGGTGACTGTATTTGGTGAAAATATATGTTCGCCAAAGATTCCTCAAAATTCTGTACATGTTCAATGTACAAAATCCCTGGTGAATAAAAGTGATATCTGTGAATGGATTGAGAACTTTGCGAGTACGTAGAGACTATTTGCAGAATTTTTGCAGAATGAATGGTGAATGTGGCGAATGTCCGTTCACCAAGTGTTCACAAGCCCAGTGAGATACACCTTTTAGAGAAATAAAACACAGCTCACTACTACTGATTATTTTTCTGTAACAGCACGCCTTGTAAGTGATCCACTTCTGTTACTCTCCGAACACAGGGATCATGTGATCCTCTCCAGAGAGATCCGGAGTAATACATGCTAAAAACCTGAAAACCTCAGGGCTTTATTGCTAATGGGTATGAATTAAGCTTATTTATGTAGTTTTATTAACATGTACAGTGCAAGTCATTTTTAAAGCATCGTGCATGTTAGTGGTAACTTTTGATGAATCGTGCTGTTCCCGGGTTCTCCATCAGTGGAGTGTTTGCTGTAGGCCCGTCTGAAACAACCCGCCTCAGTCGCTGTGTGTTCCCTCCCGTCCCTCTCGAGGCCCGCACATAATGAAGCTCTGTGTAGTGCTGTGGTTTTTGAACGCACATCAGACGGCATCTCTACATACAGCTCCATATGCCCGGGGACGCCGTGCTCGCCACATCATATTTCCAACCCTGATGAGACGGGCTCCAGCCAAATGCACACACAAACAAGCAGTCGAAACAACAATTTAAAAAGTGGGATGGTTGCCATGGTGCAGGCGGTTTGATTACGGAGGGGAAGTGAGCGTTTTTCTCAGAATCGCTTATACCCGGCACCTCTTTATGTGGTTTAGAGGGTTGTTTTTTTTAAATACATTTTTAAAGATTTTTGATGCCAACCGCTAAGTGTTACTGCGATGCTTTCGATGCATGGATTACGCTTCAGTTTAATGTTAAGTGTTTTTTAGTGATACGGCCATTTGTTGAGTTGTATTTAATGGTCACTACTTATCATTAAGCACCATGTGGTCTAAACTGAGTGTTTAGTGCTCAGGTTGCGCTCCATTTCAGATTAATGAGTTAAATGGTGTATTGTTGAATTTGGCACAAAAAACAAAAAAGAGGGAAAAAAGCGCACAGACAATCAGGACCACTGGGTAGATGGTAAAAATTTTTTTTATGTTGCTTCAGTGATAGCGTTTCCAGACATTCCTGCAATTATCAAACAAGCAAACGAGGAAAAACTGCAGGAAAGATTTTCCAGTTTGATAAAAAAGTGTTTTTTTTGGGGTTTTTTTTTTACATTTCTTAAAAGTTTGGACACATCAATCACTTCCAACATGGAGACATTTTCTTTCAAGATGGACATCATGTATATTAAGCTTCTGAAATAAAAATTATGTTAAAGCTTCCATAATGTTTATGAAACAATCCTGGCATAGCATAAAACCTGACTAAACAGTCAGGCTCGCTTTTATTATAATAATCTTTTTAGGTCTTTGCCAATCTCTGATTTATCGGTTAAATTCATTCCAGAATATATTTTAAACTTAAACATGGTATGAAATCCTCAGTGCTTATTTTTCACTGAGCATTATCTTACGTTGAACAGCCGTGCTGGCTATTATGCAAATGATTATTTTTGTGTGCATTTGAGTATGGTTTTTACTTCCTTTTCTGTGTTTATTTGCCTGGGGCTTGAAATTTTAGGGGAATTCTGACTTGCTGGTTCTATTTAAAGCACGCCTGTCAGCTCGTGCATGGCTTCTGAATGGCCGTTTACTACTCATGTGTGTCTCTGCAGTTGTTCTGTTAATGCATCACCTGCTTGTGACCAACCGTGTTTCAAACATGCCACCAGCAGCTGCGTGTCTGCTAGCGACCGAACCTCAGTCCGTTCCTCCATCTGGTGTGTTGGTGTGTGGTTGTAGTTTTCACCTGAACATCAAGTGAAGAACGGTGTCTTATCGCCACATTTTGAGAAATAAAAAACATGAACTGTAGCACTACTTGTTACTTGGGTGCTCCCTTTATCTTTAGGCTTGAAGTGTGAGTATTCTGTACTGTAGTGTAGCTTTTAAAATGTAAAGAGACTAAAATTACGGATTGAAAGATTTGGCGATATAAAATCAATAATATGATCAATTATGTCATGATACAGTGATGGCTCAGTGGTTAAGGCTTTGGGTTTCTGATCTGAAGGTCAGGGATTCAAGTCCCAGCATCACCAACAGGGGTGGGAATTAACACTAGTCCGCTGGCCCGTGGCGGACAAATCCAATAGGCAAAGAATATATAGTGTTCCTGACCAGTAAATATGAAAGAGGACTAGTAGTTTCATAATTACACTAGTCCTGTTGGCCAGTAGCTTAGTTTTGCTAAATTCCACTCCTGCACCAAGCTGCCACTGTAGGGTACTTGAGCAAGACCCTTAACCCTCAGTTGTGTTACTTATGTTTCATGCCATGCTATCGCTGAAGTATCAACTCAAAGTGCAAACTGTAGGGCATGCAATAAAGATCTTGCAATAAAATTTATATCCAAAGTAGAAATTCCTGTTTTTATTACTTTGTGGACTGCGACTTGCACATCAATTTACGGTTCCGTGCCAGGAACCGACCAATTTTTCCTGTGAGGGGTGAGGTTCCACGTTACGACCTTCACTGTACGACTGAGTTTCTCCTGAAGTGTATTTATTTCACACGTAGTCAAACAGTAATTCATTTATTCACCAAAAACAAATGGGATGAATTTGGTGTCCATGAATTTGAAGATGAATCTGGTGTTACATACAGACTTATTCCTGTTTGTTACTAAGAAAAGTGCAGTTGTGTGCATGAAGTAGTTCTCTCCCTGTCTCTGTAAAAATGGTTTATGAATTCATGGTCAATATCAAGGGAAATAAGATGGATTACGTTGGAATGTGGACATTGTGAAAGTCACACTTTATGGTACCAGTTTCAAAGAATGATCCAAATGTGAAATGTTGTAAAAAATAATGTTTTTTTGTTTGTTTGTTTGTTTGTATTGTTTGTTTGTTTGTTTGTTTGTTTTTTAAAGGCAACATTACTACAATGCATGAGGGCTGTACAGAGAAATCTTAGCTCAAAGTCTATAGAAGAGTAAGGCAAGGTCTGTGCAAAAAGACCAAGTGCTGAGAATTATCTGTACAGATCAGACAAACAAGGTTAATAAGTAGTTTATTATGTGGCATTTTAACAGCATGGATTTCTCACACTTTTCTCCATCAAAGCACTTCTCTTAAAGTTTTTATTTTATTCTTTGAGGAATAAATGAACTAGTCATGCATGAAAATGCAAACAGAAAAATAAATCTCGTTTGAATTTGTTTTGCTTGTGTTTCTGTGTAGTTCATACGAAACTTTTGAATGAGTTTAAAAAAGCTGTTATGGAGCTTGGCTTACTAAGATTTTTGTACAGTATATACTAAAGCTAGTAGCTACACAGCGGTTAGCTCAGTTCGAAGCGCAGTGCTCCCCTGACCTGCCTCGGTAAACATCCTGAAATTGTTTTCTTTTTATGTTCCCATATAGTATATACTAAAACAATGATTTACCCCAGGCTCAGTGGATGTCGACGTTCCTCGATGTTCAGTCTTGGGGACAGCCACCTCACCTTTGGTGAATAATTGTTAATTATTGAAGCACAGAATAGTTTTGGCAGATACTGCACTTGCTACAGAGGAAATGTATGTTTTAAAATAAGAAAACATTTTTAGTTGTCTATAAACTTGAAATAACCATGTTGGCCACCTTGGAGTCGCCTCTTTTATGGATAATGTCTCAGCTTCATTCAGATTGTCTAGTCACGTGTCTATTTGAACAGAATTTATTGCTGTTTTTATTGTTCTGTTGTGAATATCCACCAGAATTCATGGCCGCCTCTCTGAGTGCTCTTCTGTGGTTGAGGCTGTGCAGAGTCAGGTGGCTTTTCTGAATGGCCGCTTAGTTCCTGCACGTGTCAGATTGAAGGAAGCAGGACTAAGCAAGGCCTTGTGCACCATACTTCCGCGTCCTGCTGTATCCCCTGTCGACCAGATGCACAGCCGCCTCATGCATTTGTTACAAAACCCACTGGAATCTTCTTTGATAGCCAGCAAGAAATATAGCAAGACCGGGACATGGGGCAGGAAGCCTGGGTGAAGGCAGGCCCTATTTTGACTGAAGAGTCCCATTGTGCGGAGAAAGGGAATAGAGGGAGGACGCAGGGAGGAGAGATTGGATAGATCTGAAGGTCCCTCTGTCCCTTTCCCTGGACGAGGCACAACGCAGCCACAGTGGACAATATGGCCTCCTGAGGGACTGCCGTTATGTAAGCAGCTGCCTTGGCTTGCTGATGCACTCTATAGTAGGTCAGTGTGGCTTAAATACCAAAGGGTCACAAGAAAGCATGCTGTATGGCCCATTACGGCAGATTTATGGAACCAGTGAAGCTACTGGTATCATTATTTAAAAGCGCAGTCTGTCTTGTACTTAACCTTTGTCTTATAAAACTTATTTCAGTATTATAACTTGGTGAAAAAAAAATCATCTTTCACTTTCAAGACGTAGCTTTACAGTAATTTCTAAGCCACAGCGGCGTATGTAACCCACTACCGTATCAGGGGAATTCATCATTCAAGGGAAACTGCAAACCAACCTGTTCTCGTCTCTCTCTCTCTCTCTCTCTCTCTCTCACACACACACACACACACACTCTCATTCTCTCTCCCACTCTGATGGGTCTGGTTTGACTGATAGACACTTAATAATAAATATAGACAGCATGTCTCTCACTACTCTTTTCAATCAAACCAAGTAAAATCAAGCTTTAAATAGACACGAACTTTACCACTGAACATGTTACACTCTCACTTATTATGGTTCAGCAGGGAAACGTCCTCAGTTAAGCACTTTATGTGAGTTTTCGTACCTCATGCCAGTCGAGTCGAGTTTATTCCTCAGCTGGAGGTATTAAGAGATAAATATATGTGACCCTATCTAGTGAACCCAGGCGCTTGACGGCAAATGAAAGTGAAATTGCAAACGCCGACTTGCTATTTGATTGTCCGATTATAAGGTTGATACCGTTGCTGTGAAGTTTGTGGAAAAACAGTCGGATAATCAAATGCTAAGTCAGCGTTTGCACTGTCGGAACCCTTCTCTCCATGATGTAATTTGCCCACAAGCTGCAGATTTTGCTAGATCGGGTCACTTATACCTTCAGGGCACTTGTACAGCGAGTAACAATGTCACCTCACAGCATCAATATCTCTGCCTCCATCCTGAGCTTGTGGTTCTGTCTCCGGGAGATTTGCATCTTCTCAGTGTGCTTGTGTGGGCTTCTTCAGGGTTCTGCAGGTCTACCAAAAAACACTGCACGGTTGATTAGCGCTTCTGAATCACTCCTCAGTGTAAATGAGTGCATGAAGGCGTGTGTGTGTGTGTGTGTGTGTGTGTGTGTGTGTGTGTGTGTGAGATGCCCACCGATGGGCCAATGTCCCATTCAGGCTGCATTCCCGCCCCATGCACAACGTGCCCGAAACGACTCTAAACAAAACAAAGCGTTTAGTGAAACTGAATGAATATTCACATATAAATCAAGAACTTTTTGGACTGTGTAGTGTATCACCTTATAACATGCTCATCACCCTCTAGTGGTTGGAGGACTCATTGTGCTCATTATCTCTATAATGTTTGTTAGCAACTTTATGCCAATAGTTATGAAGGGTTTTTTTTTTTTTTTTTAGTTTTACCTGAGAAACACCTCATTACATTTCGGAAAATTCTGAATACATGAATACTAAGATGATTCAGCTAAAGTTTGAGTTTTGTTGTTCCACTTTGGCGGAGGTTTACACTCTCCGTCCTCTTACAGTGTGATGTATTACGATTTAATGACATAGTGTGACAAAAAAACAGCAAATCACAGTTCTTCAAATTCAGAGCCCTTCTTTACACTGATAATCACCCACATTATCGCATGCATAACTCAGGGTTGCTCTCATTTAGCTTCCGGCCCTGTCAGAGAAATCATCATCATCACTGTAATCATCACCATCATCATCACCAACATCATCATCATCACCAACATCATCTTTGTAATATTAATCATCAACATCATTGTAATCATCATCACCATCATAATCACTGTAATAATAATCATCATCATTACCATAAACATCATTATCATCATCACCATCATCATCACTGTAATAATAATCATCATCATCACCATCATCATCAACATCATCACCCATCATCATCACTGTAATAATCATCATCATCATTATCACCATCATCATCATCACCATCATCATCATCATCAATGTAATTATCGTCATCACCATCATCATCATTGTAACATTAATCATCATCGCCACCATCATCATCATCATCATCATAATAATCATCACCATCATCATTGTAATAATAATCATCATCATCAACAACATCATCATCATCACCATCATCATCACTGTAATAACAATCATCATCATCATCACCATCATCATCATCATCATCATCACCATCATCATCATTGTAATAATAATCATCGTTATCATCATTATCAACATCATCATCACCATCATCATCACTGTAATAACAATCATCATCATCACCATCATCATCATTATCACCATCATCATCATTATCACCATCATCATCATCATCATCATCATCAATGTAATCATCATCATCATCATCATTGTAATAATCATCATTGTTATCATCATCATCGTTGTAATCATTATCACCACCACCATCATCATCATCATCATTGTTGCAATCATCACCATCATCATTGTAATAACAATCATCATCACCATCATCATCATCATCATCAGCAGCACCATCATCATCATCGTTCCAATAATAATCATCATCACCATCATTATCATCAGCAGCACCATCATCATCATCGTTCTAATAATCATCATCAGCACCATCATCATCATCGTTCTAATAATCATATTATATCATCACCATCATTATTATCACCATCATCATCACCATCATCATTGTCATTGTTGTAATCATCATCATTGTAATCATCATCATTGTAATCCTCATCATTATCAACATCATCATTGTAATCATCATCGTCACCATCATCATCATTATAACCACCACCATAATCACCATCATCATCATCATCATCATCATAATCATTATCACCATCATCACTGTAATCATCACCATCATCATCCTCGTCATCACCATCATCATCATTATCATCACCACCATCATCGTCGTCGTCATTGTAATCATCACCATCATCGTCATCATCACAATTGTAATTATCAGCATCATCATCATCGTTATCGTTGTAATTATCATCATCAGCATTGTCCTTACACTTTTTTATATTCTATAAATTATAATTTTTCGGAACACAGATTGACTTTACTTCCTCATTGTCTGGAGTATCCTGCGTCTCTTTGGTACATGGGTTGTGCATTCCTTTTGGTAGCAAGATTAAAGCACTATTGTATATACTGCATGCCATCTTGTCCAACGAGGACAAAAGCCATGAAGGCATTTTTGATTTTTGACCATAATAGTCCTTTCCCACTATCATGAAACTTGAAACAGGAAGCTGTATAACTTTTCACAGTTTAATCGATCACAATGCTTAGCATGCAACGCCGCTATCTTCCACCGTTGGGAGCGAGGCCAGTTTTTTTAATCGGTCCTGGGATCGATACTCTGGATCACCAACTGATTTAAAAAAGCTTTCACATGACACTAAATTCACTAAACTCAAATGCCAAACAATCTGAGTATGGAAAAATACAAAAATGCATGTATAAAAAGCACAAATGTGAGCCTGTCACCCCCTAGTGGTGGGAGGACTCATTATGCTCATAAAATCCTGTTAAATAAAAACTTTTGGTACAACTTTAGTGGATTAGAACACAATTTCAGTGCCATTATACAGTAAAGAAAATAGTGTTCACTGTCATGGAGACAATCAGAACAGCAAATGTTTTCTGGCTTGGACAAGCAAGAAATGCAAAAAAAGAAAACAGCATCTGGGTAGATGGAGAGAAACGCAAACAGCTGTCCTAAACAATGGCAGTGTTAGTTCAGAGTTTAGTACAGACGACAGCTTTCAGCGAGGAAGTGAGAGAGATGTAGGGCTGAGATGAAGTAGCGAAGGAGTGGTATGCGGTTGGAAGATATCCTTGGGAAAGTTTGCATCTCTCTTGCACTATCTGAAGCTCAGCTGGGGACAAATACCACACAACATCGAGAGGAAGGCTGCTCTCGCACCAGAAGCCTCACGCAGAAATGTTTCTCTCCAAATAGTAACTGCTCGTTGCTATTATCTCTTTCCTCCTCTCCTCCTCCTGTTCTTCCATCGTCCCTGGTGCAAACTGTCAGAGCTGGAATGAGCAGAAAAAATTATTCTGCATAAAAAAAAAAAAAAATCATTATCAGAGCAAGAATTGTTTCCCAAACAAATTCTATTTTTACATGAATGACACTATTTAGTACACAAAAAAAGTTTACGTGTTCTGTGTGTGAGTAAACATAAATAACTTGTGCTATGAAATTCATTCATTTATTTATTTGCCGAACTGCTTAACCTTACCAGGGTTGCAAGGAGGCTGGAGTCTACCTTAGCCAACTCTGGGCGAAAGAAGGGTACACCCTTAACATCTTGCCTGTCCAACATAAGTCCAACACACACAACCATTCATGCTCACATTCACACCTATGTGCATGTCTATAGACTGTGGGAGGAAACTGGAGTACCCAGAGGAAACCCATGCGAACACGGGGAGAACAGGGAAACTCCAGTCAGATATACCCTTGCAGAGCCCAGGACTAATACCCAGGATCTTTTTGCTGTGAGGCGGACGTGCTAACCACTACGCCACCGTGTCACCTGGTGCTATGAAATTGCGCTCAGTAATGATTGCTACTGAAACCGAAAATGAGATGGGAGTTTTCATAACAATTTGTAAAAACTTTTAGTTTAATTCATATCTTGAATCCACTGAATCCACTTGAATCCACTGTGTCCCATGGGGATGTAGGGAGACTTTATTCATATACTTCCCTTGAAAAAGAGATTATATCTATCTATCATGCAACTCTGAGGTCTCCAGCTGTACACTTCTACATCACTTCCTGTGGAGGATCAAATAGCCCATGTACAGTTATTGTGTTGCTCTCCGTCAGCAGACATATGACAGATTATTTTACTGCCGGGTTAGCTAAGAAACAAATGCTAATATTAGAGTTAATATAAACATATGGGTTGTTGAGATTGGCAAGACAAAATCATTTGTGACTGGAGAGAGAGCACAGGACAAGATGAGCGATACTAACCACCACTCCCTGAACTGATGACTTGTTTACTGGAATGCATCAAACCATTTACACTACCAATGAGATAAGTTCACTGGTGTCTACTGGTGACCCGATCACCAAAGACACATTTACATCCAAGTGTAAACAAAATATTTATGTACCAAGACTTTATACAATAAAAAAATTCAATGTCATGATCACAGGCCTAAAAGATATCAAGACACCTGGAAGTCTTTTCATTAAAGATAAAAAAAGATTTTGTGTTTCGATATTACTGAGATTAAAAGGTAGTATAGTTTATAGAAATAAAAAAATAGTGATGACTGTATAAATGTAATAGTATAAAATTCATAATCATAAAATTTGAAAAACTATAGTAACAAAATAATAATAATATAAAATAATAACAAATAATAATGAATAAAGTGGTATATAAAATAAAAAAATTAATCATAAAATAAATAAAATAAATTTAAGTTATTAAAAAAATTAAATAGTAAAAAATTATAGACAGTG
Source organism: Neosilurus mollespiculum (assembly GCA_030014195.1). Classification (NCBI taxonomy): domain Eukaryota; kingdom Metazoa; phylum Chordata; class Actinopteri; order Siluriformes; family Plotosidae; genus Neosilurus; species Neosilurus mollespiculum. The sequence goes on from JAQMYF010000024.1 coordinate 29,019,505, forward strand.
ATGGCCTGACGAGCTATCCAGGGTGTACTCTGACCTCGTCCAGAGTCAGCTGAGATGGGCGCCAACCTGCGTGCGACCCCAATAAGGATTAAGTGGTTCAGAAAATGAATGAATCAATAAAATTATAATAAAACTAATAATTAATTGTGTAAAATTTATAGTAGAAATGTATTATAGTATTGTGATTTAGCAACAAAATAGGTATCAGTTCAAATTTGTGAGGATGATGTGCTGTATGTTAGTGATGTTCATCTCCTTAAAAGAAGAAAAATAAGACAAGTCTTTAATCAGAACATTTAATCTTTAATCTTTATCAAGAAAAACCCACACTGTTCAATTTATTCAAATTATTTTCAAATTCATCAGTGATGATTCGCCCTCATCCTAAAACAGCGTTACCATGAAAAGCAGAGGTTAAGGATTCTCTCTTTCTTACATTCTTTCTATCTTATTATTTTTTTTAAAGAATTTCTTTGTGTGTTATCTGAGTGCTTTCCTCTGGGGTCAGAGAAATCTTTGCCCACTGCTTCCCAGGCAGTGGATGACCCCTGGCCAACTTCAGGGGAGGATTCCTTATGAAGACGCCACGCACTATCACACACATGCCAGCCTGAGAACTTGGGCCCCGAACACACCTCGAAATATCATTGTACTCGCGCCACTTTCTGTGGAAGAAAAGTTCACCTTGAGACCATCTATTTTTGTTGCTCAAAGGCCTCTTCTGTTCTCTGCGCTATGTAAGATCCGAGCTGTGGGAACAGCCACTGGAAAGTCTTCTTCATTATGACGGCTCTGTCTGATCTGGTCCTGGAACAATGTTCTGAATTGTGTTTGCCTCTGGATTTGTTTATTTGTTTGTTTATGTGTGTGTTCTTCTTGATTAGGGTCATGTTGAACTTTTTTTCTTTTCCCGAAAGCCACGTGGTGCCTGGTTTGTGGTCTGGTCGAGTGACAGGCCCAAACGCACCGCTATCTGCAGCAAGGAAAACCACCTCACCAGGAGAATGTGTGCGTGTGAACAAGTGCACGTGTGTGTCAGAGCATGCACAAGGTGTTCGTGTAGTGCGTCTCTCGCTTGTGAGAACATTGGAGACTCGTTGCTGCGGCGCTTCTCTGTCTTTACCTTCTGATGACGACACTCGTTTGGAATTTGCCTGCTTGTACTGGTGTGTGTGTGGGAACACACACACACACACACACACACACACACACACACACACACACACACACACACACTGAGTGAGTCCCCCCACAGCTGAGGGACTCTAAGGATCTCTCTGTTCTGCTGCTGCTAACCAAGACCATTTGGTGCCTTGTTTTTACTTGCCCTCTATCTCTCCCTCTCTCTTTTCTTTCCCCACTCCCCTTCCTGTCTGAGTTATAGCAATTGGACGTAATTTTGTTTTAGATGGGCTTTTTTCAAGGGGGTTTGAAAGGGGAAGGGGGGATTTTTTCTTTTCCAAACCTGTCGGGAGGTAGCTGTATGTGTTCACGCATGACCGTGTGTGTGTGTGTGTGTGTGTGTGTGTGTCTTTGCTTGTACTTGAGGACATTTTGG
>JAQMYF010000024.1:29026062-29044103 GCA_030014195.1 Neosilurus mollespiculum
TTGACAAATTCAAGGAAATGCCAACGTGTGTTTGATAATCGAATGTTCATGAATTTCTTGATCACCTGAGGAAAATCTGTTCTTTTTTTTATTTAATACATGAGCATTAGATGTGCTGAGGTAAGCTTTGGGCCACCAAACTGTTTGATGATATTTTCACTCCATAGATCTAAATTCAAATGCTGTTACTGTTAGAACTTAGAGTCAGTTATTTTCCAATGACAGCATCACAAAGTGTCCAACATCCACCAAGTCTGGGACAAATATAGTATATACTACACAAAACATAAATATAAATAGCAAACTAAATCAAGATTATATATATATATTTATATATAATGATTTATATACAGTAGTTTTCTCATCCTGAAAGTGCATTAGCTGCTAAAATATACTAGATGAATAAATGAAGTAGTCACTGTGTGGTTTAGATAGTTTCTATGTCCACTTGTGCTTCACTTACGGGTAATAACTGAGAAGAGGAAGTCCCCATCTCTTTGTGACTCATGTCTAATTGTACTATTTAATCCTGTTTTTTTTTTTAAAGCCTACGTATATGACAGTGTGTGCAGGCTATAGGACAGATGTCCTCTTAATCTCTCCAGGGTGTAGAGGGTAAACACCGTGTTTAAAATTCACGTCCAGACCACACTCCTGCTGACTCATCGCAGATAAAGCCAGTGCTTGGGATTTTTTGAATTGTACAGAGGCAGAACAAAGAATTTCTGGTATCTGAAATCTACAGGACGAGTGGAGAACCGATATGAGACGAGATGAGATACTTCCAGACAGACTGAAGAAAGTATCATCTCTGGTGTGGAGAAAAATACCAAGACTGTTGTTTTCAATAGAAGAAATGTAACTGATGTATTCGGCAGCGCTCCTGAATTCTGAATTCTGATTGGTCAGAAGGTGGTGATAGTGTTAGTATTTTAATAATTCTAATAATGTACTTCTAATAGTTCTAAAAGTCGAATTTGATCTCCCCTGCAGTCTTCACACTTCTTCCATCGGTGTTGCAGCACTTGGATCCCCTTGTTATAGAAGCCCTCAAGTTTCCTTGCTCACGCATTACTCCTTCTTAACTAGCTTATAAATGTTTCAGCCCACCCTCTATGTTAGCTTTTCTATGGTAACACACAGTCTTGAATGGTTGCTGCTCTGTGTAATCTAAGGCAAATAAAATATATAATAAACTAGAAAAGCACTCAGAGAGCGCAGACCTTCGCCAGAGCCGTTCAGTACCCCCATATGGTGTAGTAAGAAATGCAACATTTTTATAAATGCAACGTTTGTTTATTATTTGAGCCCTACAATGTAAACGTGCAGCCATTTATATGATTGCATTGTGTACAAGGCCTGCCTTGAATAAGAGGCCTTGCGCTCAGATGAGGAAGTATTAATAATTAGATTATTTTTGTAATAATTGGCCTAAAAGTTGTACAGACAGGTAAAGGAATGAGATAACACCATCGAACTCAAGCCTGGAAGTTGCACTTCTGTATGGTCCAGGCACAGATGACTACGTCATCCGCGCTAAAAAATCTTAAAAATTCCCTGCATCCAGACAATAATCTGGATCATTGCCAAAATGTAATCAATTGTTCCTTGTATCATTTCTGACTCATTCGGAAAATTTCCATCAAAATTTGTTCATAAGTTTTTGAGTAATGTTGCTAACAGACCGACAAACAAACAAACCAAGGCGCACTTTTCCCTTTTGACCACGCCTTTGCTGCGTTCATTGAAATCTTTACTACACACTGCGCTCTTCATGTTCTTCTGTGAGTGATAGGGCTCTTCACTGGAGACTCCTTCCAGTTAGTGTATATCGTTAATCAGTAAATGTGTTGAATTGATTTTCAGTGTAGACTGCGTGAGTTCAGAGCTGTGTAATGGCTATATTTTGGGAAAGGAGACATGTTTAGCTTGCTGTTTCCCCCCTACTCCTCCATACCCCTGCCCCCTCTCTGCCTGTGTCTCTGCAATGGCCGCCTCTGACGGGGCTCATGGGGCCTGGCGTTCTTCGGCTGCTGAGGAAATGAGTTTTGCCGTGGATATTTATTACCAGCGTCACCAGCATGTGCTGCGGCTCGGGAGGAGGAAAATCGGCTTGGCGTTGGATCTGTCACGATAGGCTCAACATATATACGAGAAATATTCGCTTAGCCGCTGTGATCAGCACTGAAATTGGGTCCTGATGTTTCTCTGTGGGAACCACCAGCGCTGGAAAGAAAACTCCCATGCTGCATTGCAAGCAGCCCTGCCAAGCTTTAAAGAATGTACTCTATACTACAGTGAGGATGAATTCTCTCTCTGATTGGTTGTTCAAACAATATGTTTATATTAATGCACAAAAAAAACTGATTTTTTGATTAACAACAAAAAAACCCATTCTTTTGAAGCCGTGAATTATTTAGTTTTGTTAGAAGACATTTATAGAAGCATTCTGCGAAGTCCATGCTCTGTAACTGTCGCAGTGCTTTCACAGTATGTTAAAGTGCACATGACAGAAGAGTTTACACTTTCGAGGTACTCAGTGGTGCCCCTTTCACAAACCTTCTGCAATTTTTCTTTGTTGTACAAGTTTAGTGGGGCTATGACAGAAGGGACTGATGTAGGTTTGGATTTGAAAGCTGCGTAGTAAAATGGTTAAAATATGTAGTGGACATTTTTTTTGGGGCGGGGGGTTTTCAAACAAAATTGATATGATTGCTGCACAAAAAGATATTTCTGTGATACTCAGATGTTTTATAACAACACTTTGTATGTAACATGATGTAAAAATGTTGTTAGTTTAACATAGAACATTCATGGGACTATTGTAAGAAAACTGATTTTCAATTGACATTTTTTTTATCCATCTGAGCAATTGAGGGTTAAGGCCTTGCTCAAGGGCCCAACAGTGATGGTACTGGGGATTGAACCCTAACCTTCGCATCAGTAAACCACTGCCTTAATCACTGAACAACCACTTATATATATAAATATGTATATAAAACAGGAGTTTTGTAAGACATTGCCGTTTTCTGTCGTGGACCTGCTGTGTACTTGTTGTGTGATCTATGTGACAGGGGCTTTAAGTAAATGACATGCTGTGCTTTTTTTTTTTTTTTTTTGGATACTGAAAATTGTTTTCTGGATGTTCCACAATATTACAAGTACCAGCTGTAAAAATGTACATGTGATGTTTAGGGATAAATTTAATTGATTAATTGATTAATTAATTCGTTCATTCTTTCATTCATTCATTCAATAATTTTATAAATAACACACATTATACTGTGCAGTTATTCTGAAAAGTTGTTTTGCGCTGTGCCACATCACACTGGTTTGGAGTATTTTTTGCATGGAACTTGTTTTCTCACCCATGGAGAGAAAATGTCACATCTTCATGACAGGAGATCTGAATAACGATTAAATAGATCACAATCGTCAATTGAGGGATTTATGGGTCTGACCTGAATGATGTGGTCATTAGTGTTCAAAAGAGCATGATTTAAAGTGAGCATACGTTTTTTACCCCTTTCTTTTCCACAATTTATAATAAAACAATCTGAAACTGAAACATACCTAAAACTTAATTAAAGGAGCCGTGTCATTATATTCACATATATTTGTTGCCAGAAAGTTGTCTCAATATGCCATGATTATCCAAAATACTTGCCAATATGTGATAAATAGCCTTCAGCTTGCTAATTAAATGAAGTGAGAGTTTTTTCAGCTCGATATGGAGCAAAAAATAAATAAAAAATGGAGTGCAGCCTGGATATCTTGATGGGCTGAACAGTTTTCCGAGCTTGAGATTGCATTGCAGAACCTTTAAAAAAACTTGATGTATGAACCCAGTTCATGTTTAATATCCTTCTTAAGCCAAATTACCCTGTACATCAAACAGACATGACACTGCCCCTTTAAGCTATCACAAATTTAAAATCTTTGGAGGGTTTTTTGCAAATGTTTAATATAATAAATTATATGAATTCCTTTAATTTCAGAATTTTGCTCTTTTGTGTAGATTTCTGACCTCTAATCCCAATTAAAGGGGAAGCAAGTAAAATAAATAAATGAATAAATAAACACACACCTCCCTTCAGTGCTCCTTCATAAGCTCCGCCTCACCAAAACCATGAGCACGGGTTACCAAGGCTATGACATTAACAACATCACCCCATCTCCTCTTCATCCAATCAGCAATTGGGTGCTTTTGTGTTATGCATGAGCAAAAAATGCAGCCTATTGCTGTTTGGCTAGAGTAGTGTTGTGTGGCTCACTCTGAGCCATTTTGTTTGTTTTTTATCCACAGAGTCAGGGCAATGCATGAACCACAGGTTTTTTCAGCATGCACATACACATACACAGAATAGATAGGTAGCACACCATAGAGAGATATTTGCTGAATTTTATGAAAAGGTCTATTAGATTAGATTCCATTTCAGCCCTATGAACATGTGGAAAAGTGTGGAAAAATACGTATACAAGCCACTCTAATTGCATAGCTCTTTTTTGTGGTATTTTCTACAATACACCCCTTCTCGATTCTGGTCTGCAGAATCTCTATCCCTTCTTCGTGACAAATGAATTTCGTAACAAAGCAAACATGAAAATATTGAAACATGGCACCAGTTCCTCTGATAAACATTACGTGATTGAATATGAGTGTGAACCACATGAGTATATCCTGATGGTCCTGCAAAGAGCTGCAGTATGCCACAGATGGAATACAGGTGTGTACAGGAAGTATAAAGTGTTCCTCTGTGTAGCACATAACTGCGTCTGTGTGGAGACAGATGCAAGAAGGCACTGCACAGGGACATGGCACAGGAAATAATGTCAGTACAGTAAGCGGGATGATGTGTGTTTTGAGTGAACTTTGTGTTTATTTGAGGCAGTGCAGAATGACTTTAAATGATAATTTAATGATAATTTAATATTTAGGTACATTTTTAATATAGTGCAGGGATACAAACATACAAGAGAAATGAATGAGAACATGATCTTCTGGGTAGATGACAACTGTGCAGCTCTTTCTTGTCCACTCTTGATAAAGACTTTAATGGAGAACGTTGTGTTTGTGACCTCGACAAGTGTCAGGATGTTTTGGCTGTGAGCTGCACAAGTATAAATATTATTCAGGTCTGATTTGCAGATTTATTTCCTCTTGATATGTCTATTTACAAAGTGACTGTGCCTTTCCTCAGCTTTTGCGCAGCACTTTTCCCACTTGGTTTCATCTTCTTTCCACATACCTGCATCTTCCTGATTCTGGGAAGGTATGATCATCCAAGTGTCATCTGTACATGGTAATTAATCCAGCTGTCAGCCAGATGTGTGTGTGTGAGTGTGTGTGTGTGTGTGTGTGTGTGTGTGTAGTCAGTCCGTCTAGAATTTCAGGCTCTTTTTTATTTTTGTGGTCTAAAATTGCAAATTTTGTGCCAGATTTTCATTTATTCACTCATTCATTTTCGAGAGGATTGGTTGAATTTGCGTGAATTGAGATGATTGCAACATTGTGAATTCCTAGAGGGACTGCAGTGATGGCGAGTATCGGAAGGAAGCACTGTGGCATTGAGGTGCATCAAACACTCATAACGTGTCATTATGTTGTAAACATAGCTACAAAATGCTTTGTTTTTTCTTTTTGTCAGGAAAGAAAAGGGTATATTTTCTCTCTCTGTCTGATGAACAGGCAGAAGATAAATTGCTTGCCTTGTTTGGGGGAATTTTTTGTAACCTGACCTATAACCATGTGTAATAGTACGTAGTATATACTGTATGCCCAGGTCAGCCATTATGAATTATGGACAGGGAGACAAACTATTCCAATTTGCACTCATACCAACTTCCATCCAATTTCCATCCATACCAACTCCACATTTGGTCCTATTTAAAGGTCAACCATAGACCTTTGTATGCATTCCCTCCTGGGCCTTGGGCTGGAATTATCTATACCCTTTGACCCAGACCTCAAGGCAGGCCTGTGTATATTAGAGGCTTGTGCATATTATATACTATAAACCTCATTACACAATCCACCAGGAAATGGTGATGTGTGTAGCACGTGTTCTAGCTGACAGGATAACACTGAGGTCAATTGTTTCAGTCCAGTGGGACCCCTGAAATAGTTGTCTCTTCATGTGGACAAAGAAGAGGTCATAAGGTGGGCCTGTTGTCATGATTACCTGGTTCCAGAGGAAAGGCATTCTTGCCAGAGTTCTGGAAAAGCACTGTGTCTTGCCAAAGTACCATGATTAGCACCCAACCCATTCCTGTGTCAATGGTCAGGGCATGCTAGAGACTCCAGAAGCCAGATCTATTCTTAACCACTGGGATATTTTTGACCCAAAAAGAAAGGATACATATTTACAGCAGCATCCAAGAAGTGTGTGTCTTCAAGGGTGGAGTGGGGTTTTTCAGAAAGGGTGATGAAACAGATGAATAGGGTATAAATAGCTTGGAGTCAGGAGATATACGGACAAGGTTTACTTAAACACACCTTTAACCACAGGTCCAGCAGGAATGTTACAGTTTTGATTTTCCAGCATGTGCCATCCACATGCCAGCACTGCCAAAACAAGCATACTAGTCACTGTTTTGGAGTATTGGTTTATCTTGGCCATTAGCTGCATAACAGAAGCTTATAATTATCCAGAAAATGAGCTCCACTCCACAATTGTTGGACAAATAATACATGGAAAATATCCAGGTTTTGCAACGTTGGGCTGGTGGCGCATATGGAGCGACGCCTAAGACCTTGGGCTGCTCTGTAGGGGGAAGCAGTTTGAGTGACGCACTTGCAGGAGTTGCAAACCGGTCCAAGCTTTATTGAAAAAAAAATGAATAAATAAAAAGGCGGAACATATAACATAATTAATTACATTCTAAATGCACTCTTTGTTGTTGTTGTTGTTATTGTTATTTTAATGAAATCGGGGTAGCTTATAAAATTTTCCCACTCATGTGTTTGCTTTTTCATATGACTCAGCATTATCTGTCTCGTGAGGTTTTCTTTACATATACCCAGACATTATTTTTGGCTTTTTTTCAACCTCTTCCTCCTCCTTCTTCTATGCTGGCTGGAATTGGACCAGGAAGGCCGAGGAAGCCTGGCATTCTCCTGCAATCTGCAGCCAGCTTAGGGCAGCTGGGATCTGGATATGCTCCCTGCAGTTCTGGGGCTCTCTGGCAGTCCCCTCCTTCTCCTTCACTTGTTTTCTTCTTTCAACTGTCAGCCAGATTCACAGCACAATACAATGCTGCTGAACACCCACAAAGAGCCCCAACCCATATACACACTCATAACAAAAAACTCATGTGCTTACAACAAGCATGCATTTCCACCAAATGCAATTCAATAGCAGCAGCAACAAACTTCTCAGTTTCTCCACCAAGTTTGGTGTGACTCTCGAGATGAACTGGTGGTGTTAGGTTGACTCGCACCATCCTGCAGTGCAGCCTCAGGGCATGAGATGTGGTGCTAAAGTAGAGGAAGTAGCCTAGCCTCAGCTTCTGTCATCCATCTCTACAGAAACAAAAAACATACAGCAAGACACTGGCAAACCCTGCAGCTGCAAATACAGTCTTTCTCCAAACATACTACCACATCACTGCCCTTGTGCATGTTTTCTCAGCTGGATTCTATAGAGACAAAGGACTTTTTATACACTCAGAAGTGTCACGTGAAATTCTATGTTTTAAAAGTTTCGGCCATGGACAGGTAGTGCATCGAGTGAACCATCTAGCCACCCCAAACAGACCTCCCATCATCGGCCCAATAGGCAAGTCTGGTCTTCACAAGAGCCAGGAGAAAAAGGAAATTCCTTTCTAATGGTCCGTGCAAGCTAAGATTCACAATTTGTTATTGTTTGAACCCTGGCAGTTCTTTCTGTATTACATCAGCATTGTGACTTTAAGAAAAACCCATCCATCACAGTCTGGGGTTTTAGGATTTGACTTTTTCTTTTCTTTGCTGAGAAACACAGTCTGACCATCTTGCTAAACCTTTCATGCTTGACAACAAGGTTTGGTAGCGCTACACCACACCAACATCTATACACATACATGTACACTCTTTACTAAAGACATGATTTAGAGTCTGTGCTGGCAAAGGCGTGTTCGACGGTGTTTCTAAGACTTGGACCTTGTTCAGGTAAATAATTGCCTTTATTATCCCCCGTCATTGTCAGTTATGGTGACAAGCTGTTTGCGAAGGCCCCGATCCGTCTGATGCGCCCCACGCCATCAGTGGCAGCATCAAATTCCCAACAGGACCCATTTGTGCCAGGGCAGAGATGCCAACTCTGTGCCCAGATAGTGATGAGCCCAGGCCAGGGGCCGAGCATCTGTCGCATGGACACGCCTCGTTTCTCGCCTCCGTTGAAATAAAACTGGTTCAAAGAGCACATTCCTTTCTTCACGGCTGAAAGCACTTGTGGTGTGAAAGCTGTTAGATTGTTTCATTTTATGGCTCTCTTTTATCTGATGAGAGTGTTTGCATATGACATGCTGTGTTGTGGACTGGGGTTCGACACTAGTTTAAAGTTGTTGTAAACAACTTCAACAAGGCTGTGTTTAGTCCGTGTGCAGAATTGCTGATAAACTCACACTGAATACGCTGGCTAGTGCTCCATTGATTACTGACCTGAAATGTTTTGAGAGGGATATTTATATATCAGGATTTCTGATATAATGGCAGCTGGGTGGAGTAGTGGTTAGCACATCCGCCTCGCAACAAGCATGTCCTGGGTTCAAGCGGTGTGCCCAACAAGTACTCCTTGTGCTTGTGTGGGTTTGCTCCAGGTGGTCCAGTACCCCGCTTTTGCCTGGAATCAGCTGGGATACGCTCCGGCCTCCCGGCAAGAGTTTTATTTCTCTTATACCACTACAATTTGCCAATTTATTGCAATTTTATTTATTTATCAAACATTTTATCTGTTTATTGTTGTATTTATAGTTGTCAATGACACTGAACATTAAAAACATTGTGAACACTGACACTTAAAATGAATAACATTGATGATCTTATTACAGTAGCATCTGCCAAGAAGTGGGATGTATTAGGAAGAAAATAAACAATTAATTCTCAAAGTTAATGTGTTGGAAGCAGGAAAAATGTACAAGTGTACGTATCTGAGTGACTTTGATAAGGGTGACGTTGTGATACTAAAAGACTAGGTCTATTCTTCTTGAAAATGGCAGGTCTTGACAGTATGCAGTAGTAAATGCCTATCAAAGGTGGCCAGGGAAGGACAATCAGTGAACTAGAGAGAGTGTAATGGGTGCCCAAGGCTCAGTGATGAGCATGGGAAGACCAGCGAAGGCTAGTGTGTCTGGTCTAATCTCACCGTAGAGCTACTGTAGCACAAACTGCTGCAACTGTTAATGCTGGCTCTGATAGAAAGGAGTCAGTCCACATAGTGCATTACAGCTTGCTGTCTAGACACAGACCAGTCAGGTGGTGTTAATGTTTTAGCTGATGGGTGTATACAGCATTTTAAATATTTAAATGAGTGCAGTGATTTATATTACATCCCGAAGTATTGTCAGAGCTGCTGTTTTAGATAAAGAACACCTGACCAATCAGATACAAGCAATTATACCACAGTTGGTGGGGAAATAGGGATCCCTTCTGTCAGAGGTTATCATATACAGGGCAGGCATCTCGAAACACAAATATGCTATGTGTGCAAAGGACAGGATGTTGAACATTACCAGGGAACTCACTGTTCTATTTAGAACACATGGAATTGTTTCATCTTAGATCAGCATATTTTTTTCTTTTTGTTAAAGTGCCTGCTGGAGGGCCTCTTGGACAGCCGCTTCGATGTGGAATGTAACCTAATAGCGCTTCTCCACCAAACAGCGTGGCTAGCCATGGTTATCCTTATCCTAGCTGTGTGTCTGTGTGTGTGCGCGTGTGTGTGTCCCTACACATAATTCTATCTGTGACAGTAGGAGGAATTTCTCTGGAGGTTATCTGGTAGTCAGTGATAGGTATATATATATATATATATATATATATATCAAAACCACCATTCAGAATTGAAAAAAATAAACTTGATTTCGAAATAAAAGCATACGTCTCTTGAATCCGGGCCTGATTTTACATCTAGCTATCTATCTATCTAGTTTTACCCTAATGTAACACAGACCTGAGACACTATCCTGTATGGTCTTAGTTCAATGAACACATGATTTCAGATCGGAAGCCCTGTGACTTATTCTCAATTCACATGCCCATAAATAATGCCATGTAATCTGCAGTGGAGTGTTAGCTATGCAGCAAGAAAAACAGTAAACACAACAATAATAATATTCAGGATTGGTAAATTAGTGATTTACTTGATAATTGGGATTCAGTTTGAGCAAAACTAGAAAGAACCCACTTTCAAAATGCACATGCAGGAGGCTTTAAGAACAGGTAAGATGTCACCTTGGGATTATAAATGTGTGTTCAAGAGCGGTCTTATAATGTGAACATAGCCAATATTGCTACACAAACTCTAATCCCCTCAAACACACCTTTAATCTTTGGTGACAATACATTACCAAACACAAAAAGCTGTGCGTCTTTAACTGAGCTGCAGATATCATTCTACACTATGTCTGAGGGATACCAGGTAGGGCTTTATATTATATCCTACATTAAAAGTTAAAGTAAATAGAAATGATTGTTTTTTTTGTGGCCATTTGTTTTTGGGTTTTTTGTGTAAAAGATGCCAATAAAGCCAGAATTACAGTATTTATTACGATGTCTATGTGATAGTTTAAATGATCAATAACTGCTGCCCCACCATCATAGTGAGCATGGGACTTTAAACTTTTCTATTTGCATATAGCCAGCAGTTTCCATGCCCATAACATTCTGTATTGCTGTCAATGCCACCTACCCCATCTAAGACCACACAGCACTATTGAAGCGAGAGCATCAACATTTTGAGTGGATGTTAACTGATTTCTTTAATATATTTTCATTTGGATGAGCTAAAAGGTAAAAAAAAAAAAAAAAAAAAATTAACTATTTTATACTGCTACATATATCTTTATTTGAATGAATAATATATCATGATAGTTTGGGACAGCTAGCTTGGCTGACTAGTGCTTAGCATAGTTTCTGAACTAGTTTTCTTCTAAGTTCATATTCTGACACAAATTACAAAGATCACATAGAGATACTATAAATGTTTACATTAGAGTGTCTAATGAACTAAAACAGATATATCTCATCTTCCATCTTGACACCGTCTTACGCCTCGGTTGGCCTAATCTGACCCATGGGCAAATGCAGGGCCAAAATCCTCAGGCCTCTAGCCTCGAAGTAGCCCCAATAAGGCACGATCAAGCCCAGTAAATGGTAATGGCCTTGGCTTGCACCAATTTTTAGTCTCGCCAATATGTTCCTGATTGGATTAGATGGTACCTGGTTAAGAGGTGTACCTGAAGCTAGCATGGGTATTTAGATATAGCATGTCTTACTTGGCAGTGGAAATGCTGACAAGATGAGGGTGATCCTTGCAGTATTGCCTGGTGAAAAACCTATATAGGAGGTATTCAGGAAAGGAGAGAGTAGGAGAGATGTGGAGGAAGATGAAGGGGAAAAAGGAACAGGAAGTCCTCTCAGGAGGCTCATCAGTCTGGTTTTCTCTTCTTCTGTCTGCATTCTTTACCAGAAACTTTTTTTGCACAATTTTTGCTCTTGGCCAAACAAGCGTGGGAACTGACCGGGGCCATCCAGAGGAGCCTCGTCTGCAGCCTGTAATGATGGAACCTCAATGACATCATATGCTTTACGGAGAAGGGCTCTGGTAACTGTGCCGTGCGCTTCATCCAAATACCAGTGGCTAGGCGGAACACACACGCTGAGCTCGGCAATGGAAGTCAGATGCGCCAGGCTTTCTTTCTTTCTTCCTCTTCTTTTTTCTCCCCCACTTTATTCTCCTCGGAGCATGAACGCGATCGAGTTAGGGAGGCTGAGGGGCCTCCATGAAGCCTGCCTCAACTGTAAATGTCAAAAGAAATGAATGCAGGCCTTCGTAACTAAGTGGAATCTGATATAATTCACCCCAGGCTAGCACGTTTGATCTGCACCTACTGCACTATGCTTGTCAGAGCCTTTAAAGTAAAAGGCACGCCCCATGCGCCAGGGTCGGAGTTTATGATCTGACATCATCCATGATGAAATCTGCTTTTGTGTGTGAGACATATTTTGAGACATATATTCAGAAGCAAACCATCTTCTTTTTTTGTTTTGTTTTATTTGTTTTATGTATTTAAATCACATCCCTCATAAATGCACACAACTTTTTTAATATATACAACTTTATTACAATAAAGATGTCAAGCTCATCTGTACAGTGGTTTTCCTCACTCTAGCATAATACAAACTATTATTAAGCCAGCATACAAATATATTATACAATTATACAAATAAAGCACTTTCTGTTAGCTGTCAGTGTTTATCCATTGTGCTGTAGAATTCTCAATTCTAATTGGTTGGAAACTGTCGAATGATTGTCAGTAGCAGCTCTGCTAATCACAGTCTAGTACAGCTACATATCACAGTTGTATAGCTGCTGTAACTTGTTTTGCAGAAATTTCCTTACCTTCTTTTTTTTGTTTTTTTTGACTTTGACTTTGACTTTGACTTTTTAATTTTCAGTTGTATCCAATTCCCACCCAAGTGTAACCTCCCTATCACATACAACCAGCACCAACCAGGGAGGGGCGTAAGCATTCACATGCCCCTTCCATGACATGCAGTGCTGCTACTCGCCTCTTTACAAACTGCTGCGCATGCACATTTGGAGATGGCCTAACACACTCGGAGGGAACAAATGAGCTCACACACACCCATTGATTGGCTGGTGATCCCTGTGAGTGACAGGGGAGCGTATGCCATCCCTCCCTCTCGTGAGAGCTCAGCCAATTATCTCCCATGGACACCCGGGTGCACAATGGCTGCGGCAGCAACCCAGATTGGAACTTGTGATCTCCACGTTGATAGTTATGCACCTTGTCGATGTGCCACTTGGGAGCCCTTTAATGCTTACTTTGCTGGTGTTTATTCAGTTCACTTTTGTTTGCTATTGTTTGTAAAAGGTTTATTTAGCTTAGTTTTATTTGCGGATGCTTTTTTAATGTTGAATTCTGTTTGATTCATTATTGGTGTTTGCTTACATTAATTTCATTTGCTGCTGGTAAATATTCATTTATGACTGCCCATCACAGATACTCTCGTTTTTCTCTGTCCACTTCCAATCTGGTGGTTTCAGCAGGATAACTCCAAAAATAAGTCACATATCACCACAAAATGTTCAGAATCTACTCAAAATTCCAATCAAGTTTAATTGACCCGTATGTGGTAACACGCCGAAAGAATTTAAAACCAAATAACAGATATAAAAAAGCATGAGATGTTTGAATGTCTGTATTATTGGTGACTGTCTGGCAAACAATAATAATGTGTATTTGAAGGTTATGTCTACAAATAATTTTTTTAGCTATCATGATTACCAGTGATAAGAATACAATTAAAAAGAATTTCATCATCTAAACAATTGTTGAAATATATTTAATGTTTTTGTAAAAATGTTAAAATCCTTAATAGTTCAGAGCAAATATTTAACTGAAATTTACTTATACACATACAGTATATTTATATATAAATATATGATGTAATATTGATGTTATATCATCATATTGCTTAAGACGAGACAAGTCCACAGCTCATCAGTTATAGTTATAGTTATAGAATAGTATAGTATAGTAGTTATTGTATAGTTATAGGTGAGATATAGTTCCCATCATTGTAGCAACCATAGAGAACCAGTAAACCTTAAGAATTTGCATTAGTGAAAGATAAAAAAATTATAATTAATTTTATTATTTTCATTATTAATTTACAGCATAAGTTCTAATGATCGATGCCTGAGGTGGTGACATTTTTAGGCAGCACAAAAAAAGACAAATTAAACACGTTAAACATGTCATTTGGCTTTAGGAAATTTTACGAGTTTTCAAATGAAAAAACAGACAGCTTTGCAGAAGAGCAGGTTCATATTAAAAGAGAGGGAAAGGGTAATAATGTTTTTTCTGTAAGTTATTGGAAGTTTTACTATGCCAAGATCACTTAAGAGCTTGTGCTCATAAATGACCAGAGACAGCTAAATGGTTGATGTTGGAATACACCACCACTAACACAGACCCTAATAGCTTGTATACCTCCGCGTCATGTTACATACATGCCATACGTCTCTCACTATAGCATGGCACAAAAATAAATCTGAAATAAATACCAAATTGTATGCATAAAGCTTCATTTGATATGTAAGAATTAATTAGAGAATTGACAAATGCATGGACTGCAAATGAACCATTTAGGTTAAAGGCATGCACTTATAGCCTACATGTGGCCTTTATTGCTTAGTCCTAATGTAGTAGATGATGCCTTTGTGTATATCAGTCACAGTATAAGAGGTGTGGCCTCTGTAGCTTAGTGCCAGTAAAGTAGGTATGGCCTCTATGAATGTCAGTCTCATTGAAGTGGCTCCTGGCTCCTGTGGATGTTGGTTCCTATTAAGATATTGCCTCTGTGGAGGTTGATCTCAATGAAGGTGTAGTCTCTGAGCCTACAGTTTACTGTGAGGAAAGCTTGGCTTTTGTGCCTGTTAGTCCAGGTGAAGTAGGCGTGGCCTCTGTGCATGTCAAACCCAATGAAGGTGTTGCCACTTTGCCTTAGTCTCAGTGAAGGAGGTGTGGCTTCTGTGGATGTCAGTCTTTGTAAGGGAGGCGTGTTTCTGCTCATTATGGACTGATCATCTTTAGTAAAGGAGGTGTGACCCCTGTGGATGTCAGTCTCAGTGAAAGAGGTGTGGCTTGTGACGCCTATATTTGTGCGTGTGTGTGGGTGTGTGTGTGTGTGTGTGTGTGTGTGTGTGTGTACTCTAGTGGTTTCTATCCAGAGCCTAAATATTAAAAAAGAAATTACACATAAAAAACACAATTCAATACTTATTATTATTATAATTTGTTTTATTTATGGCACACTTGTTTGCAAGCATTGTGTTTCCAACAATCACCACATCTTTCAAGCTGATTTCTTCCTCATGCTTGTGTATCTCTACTGGAATAACATAACAATGCGAACAAAACCTGTGTAACATAATGATCTCAGCCTGTACTCTTCTACAGGGACGGATGATTGCGTCAAGATCTGATGTGTTTTAAAATAAGGTCTCAATTACCCCAGCTATATTCAACACACACACACACACACACACACACACACACACACACACACACACACACACAAGCACATATGTGCCAGTAACTCATACATGGCTACTTTACTAGTTAAATTAAAGTCAGATCACTATCAGGGACCTTAGAGTGGCCCTTTTTGTTGAGTGCAGATCCATTTCCTCAGCCAATCTGGTAAAGTTGCTCTGCTGGGAGGCCTTCAGAAGCCACTATTTATTTTCTTAGCTTGTTAGTAATTGTTGGGCCTTTGGAGCCTGTGTGCTTAGAGGGTGCATGGCAGTCATGTGTGACCATGGCCATGGATTGGTACTCTGTATGGCTACCATTTGCTATAATTTACCATACGGCCCATGGCCGGAGGCACAAGTAGGGAAAATGGGTCGAGCAAATGAGCTGTACCCCAGTTCCAATTATAATAGTGACAAAGACAGATCCACTGAATGAAGTGGGGGTTTTAAAATCTTTAGCCTGGAAACATCAAACTTCTACAGTTTCCTCCCACAATGATTGTGTCTTGTGTGTCCACTCACCCAGAACAAGCTTCTTACAGGTGGGCAGGAACATTCAAGGTCACAACTGTAACTAAACCACAATCTGTGTTTCACCTTTCATCTCTTGTCTCTACAGTGCAGACTCTGACTCTAAATTTGACAGGATGGCGATTTTGCTTTTATTTCTGTAGAATGGAAGGGCATGGATCCACGGCATCTGTGTTATATATTTAGAGTAAGATAGAATACAAAGTCCAATATTTATGTCAATTCTGCTTAACCTATGTCATATTTCTTGTTAAATATATTCCCTCAATAACTGAGTAACTTACTGCACTGATGATAACAATATAATGTACATTTCCTAGAGCAATATACAACAATGGCAGCAAATAAACATGTCAAAATGTATGTCCTTTCTGTAATAATGATTTACCTGCAGATTCATGTCAAGCCTACAATTCTTTTTAATGTTAAGGACAGTTTAAAATAAGCAACAACTAGTTTTGCATCCATTTTGTTGAGGATGATTTCAAATCCCTTAAGAGGACAGAGGGCTGAAGTGGACCTTTGGGATTGGAAGCTGACCTGGAGAACAAAAATTGCCCAGGGCTAGTATATTAAGTTTGTGTAGGAGCCCAGAATTTCTACTGGTGCCACTGATTGTACTTTTTCCACATGGTCAGATTAAAAAGTAAATTAAGGAAGAAAGAGAACTAGAGCAGCAACTTGGAGTTAAAACTAAACCTGTAAGGAATAAGGCTTGACAGGAAGTTTTGTTTTAGGAAAAACCCTCACTGACAGGGTGTGTAGTGATTTGCAGTTTGCCGAAAAAATTCATTCATTTTCTTTATTAAAAAATAATAAAATAAAAACAAGTAAAAAATTACTTCTCTATAATTTTTTGGTAAAAATGTATTGAACAATGCTATTGTAGGCAATTAGAATTAAACAAATAATTCCGACAAGTATATTGAGGTAAAATTATGGCTAATAAACAAAAACACTGAAAATACCAATTTTTCTGAAAAATTGACAATCTCTTTTTTGAGAAAAAAAAAACTGTACCTGTATCAAGAATTCATTCCTGCTGTGCAAAAGTCCAAAAAATAAAAATGTAAAATTTTTCTGAAAACAGTTTTTGTTTATTAGCCATACTTTTACCTCAATATACTTCTCGGAATGATTTTTTTTTGGTTCTCATTGCCTACAATAGCACTGTTCAATACATTTGTACCATAATGTGGTGGTGTATAATCTTCACTACACACTACTGTATGTACGCAGTATGTGGACTGTAAAAAGGCATGTAGACTGTACGGTGGTATATATGAAGGTATATAGATTATACGATGGTATGTAGAATGGTATGTAGACTGTACAATGGTATGAATGAAGGTATGTAGACTGCATGAAGGTATGAATGAAGGTATGTAGACTGTATGATGATGTACGCAAAGGAATGTAGACTATGATAGTATACAGGAAGGTATGTAAACAGTAAGACTGTATGTATGAATGTATGTAGAGTACAATGGTATGTATGAAGGTAAATAGACTGTAGGATGGTATGTACGAAGGTATGTGAATGGTACGATGGTATCTATGAAGGTATGTATACCTTGCTATGGTATGTACGAAGGTATGTAGACTGTACAATGTTATGTACAACGGTATGTAGACTGTACGATGGTATGTATGAAGGTATATAGACTGTATGATGGTAGTTGAATGGTACGATGGTATCTATGAAGGTATGTATACCTTGCTATGTTATGTACGAAGGTATGTAGACTGTACAATGGTATGTACAACGGTATGTAGACTGTATGATGGTATGCACAAAGGTATGTAGACTGTATGATGGTATGTGAATGGTACAATGGTATCTATGAAGGTATGTATACCTTGCCATGGTATGTACAAAGGTATGTAGACTGTATGTACAATGTAAGTTCATATAGAACAACAAACACTGACACTGTCAGAAAAATATTGTAGGCTTTGCTGGCAAGAACAGCCGTCTTTAAACCTGTCATACAATACATTCCATTTAGGAACCATGACCACAGAAATCGCCACGATTATTTCACGTTGGTCATCTTTTGTCTGGGACAGCCCAAAATCATACAGTGTATACAGGCTTTAAAGGAATGGTCAGAATTTTGAAGTCTTTTATTGTTGCGCAGAACCAAGGACTTATAGACCCAAAAGCAGGACAGACACGACGTGGTAGGAGAAACCGGGAATGTTTATTGAATGATCCGCAAAGAACAAGGAGCATGAGCCGCT
>JAQMYF010000024.1:29098384-29125958 GCA_030014195.1 Neosilurus mollespiculum
TTTAGATAGTGTTCATCTATGTGCTGCTTCTTTTCCTCTTTTTCACTATAGCCTTCAGTATAATGCATTTCTCACTCTTTCATTGTATTTTAAGTCCACTCAAAGTCAGGATCATTAGGGACAATTTCGTCTGGTGTGTGGGCCAGAGAGCCACAGAGACCGTGGGGAGAAACCTTTTTGTTGATGATCTCCATCCATTGGTTCGGCTGGTGTTCTACATACTGTGTAAACTCTCTCACACACAAGGGCTCATGATGAATGGTTTGATGGTTAGTGGACTTTTTAACCACCTTAATTATGGACTGCTGAAAGGACTGTAGACTGAGGTTTATTTAATGATGTACAACAAACCTACAGACTGCTTTACCAAGCACTGTACTTTAAATGTATTTTTTAATTGTTTACTGTTTTGACTGTAATTTATTAAAATGATACTGCACTGGAGAATCAACTACCTGTTTTATTGTTTAAAATTAAATTGTACCAGTTAAGTTCACCTTTACCCTGATCCACAGCTATCAAAGTTATTCAGTAATTAATTTATTAATGAAGTTCACACTATAAGTTTGTTAATGGATTTTATGGTGCATATCTTGTATGGATTTTAACAGTAGCAGCATGGTACACTATTAATGCAAGAAAGCATCAATGGAGGTTTTGCCTGAATTTGTAAATAATGTTAGCTTTATACAACAGTATACATATTTATAAAATATTTGAGAACTAAGGATGATGTTCATGCAGTCTCCCTCTTCTACAACCAGATGAATGGCATCAAATCTGCTGCTCTGTGAGTTTTCCCCTCTGTTGGTGTTGGTCCATCAGTTTTCAGTGGATACCTTTTCAATTTACAGTACAAGCACGTTAGGTATATTACCAGCAAATAATAATGTAGTAAATAAAAATTGCAATGCATTTCTTACAAAGTGATGCAGAAGCCTTCAAGCTCTGAAAACAGGTGTTCTGGTCAAAGCACAGACAGGACATCTGATTTCCTGAAAAACATTACAAACATAAATTTAAAGATAATATAATTAGATCCTGTCTCAGTTTAAAGCCCTCTCACCATGATAAGGTTCAGGACAAGAGTGGGAACACAGGAAAGAAATATTCCAATAAAAAATAAAGTTCAAATAAAATAACACATGGTCTCAAACATTACATGCAGAGCAAGAATCACACAACACATACAGTATTACCTGTACCAAATATAAATAAAATAATCCCATATAAAAAAAACTTACATAAATCTACATTACTGATTTAATCACATTTAAATCCCCTAGAACTATAAATCTGCATATATAATTCATTTTAACTAAACAAAAGAAACACATAGCACCTTCTAGAGTGCATTGT
The DNA here is from genome assembly GCA_030014195.1 of Neosilurus mollespiculum. Lineage (NCBI taxonomy): Eukaryota > Metazoa > Chordata > Actinopteri > Siluriformes > Plotosidae > Neosilurus > Neosilurus mollespiculum. The sequence goes on from JAQMYF010000024.1 coordinate 29,099,744, forward strand.
AAACATTATATTTACTTAATTTTTTTTATATACTGTGCTTTAAACTTGGAAACCATCAAAAAAACAAATATTTACCTACCGAAAATAATTAAGTTAGGTGGTGATGACACTGTTAGCTCCATGCACACACCTGCTGTCGCTCACTTTGTTCCAGGGATCAATTAAATGTCAAGCTGTCAATTAAAGCCAGACACACCCGCAAAATATGCAAATTGGGGGTCTAATATCTTATTAATTATGGGACTATTAGAAGAAAAAAATATGAGAAGGATATAACTTAGCAAACTAACCAGAACGATTTGTGGAGATAAATCTATTGCTTCAGTAATTTAATAATTAAGCCATATCTGAGCCTGGTCAATGAAAGGAAAAAAATAAGATGGGCAAAAGAACACCGACATTGAACAGAAGAAGAATTGGGGGAAAGTACTATGGACAAAATCTAAGTTTGCTATCTTTTTGTGGGTTACAAAGAAGAATATTTATTTAAGGCACAGAACAAAGGAAAAGATCATAGAGGCTTGCTTGACACCATCTTTCAAGCATAGTGGGGGAAATGTGATGGTCTGGGGGTGCTATGGTGGTGGTAGTGGAAGATTTGTACAGGGCAAAAGGGACCTTGAACAAAGAAGGTTATCACTTTATTTTGCAACACCATGCCTTAGCCTGTGGATGGTGCTTGATTGGACCTGGTTTCCTCCTACTACAGGGCAATGAGCCAAAACACAGCTCCAACCTATGCAAGAACTATTTAGAAAAGAAGCAGTCAGCCGATATTCTGTCAGTAATGGAGTGGACAGCATAGTCACCAGATCTCAACCTGTTTGAGTTGTTGTGGGAGCAGCTTGACCACATGATACATAAGAAGTGCCAGTCAAGCCAGTCCAACTTGTGGGAGGTGCATGGGGTGACATTTTTTATCTTACCTTGACAAATTGACTACTAGAATGCCAGCGGTCTGCAAGGCTCTAAAATCTGCAAATGGAGGATTTATTATTTTTTTAACAAAAGCGAAGTTTGAAAGACAATTATTATTTTAATATCTCAAATATTATCTCATAATCTTTATTTTGAATTTTAACAATATTTGATATTAATTTTGCAACTAAGATGATGTGTTTTCATGTGAAATGTGAAATTTTCTGGGTGGTCCCAAACCATTGAAATGTAATGTACTTTTATGGGCTGATTTTTGTTTATTTTAGAGAAAATTATGGCTGTGTAAAATCAGGTTTTTCGAAATTATTGTACTGAGGTTAATAGAAAGAGAACTGAGTGTGCACACTGTATTACATCATTGTTCCAGGCTCTACAGGCTTTCACATTCAGTCTCTGTACCCAAGGAATTGAAGTACGTATTGTCCTCTCATAAGCCTCTATAGGATTTTTCTCAAACAGCATAATTGCAGTAAACCTGCTTAGCAAAGGGACCTGTAATCATTACTTTAGCAGAACTTTACAGAGTAGGTCATTAGCTCTGTACACATCCATTTACAGTACTGCCACACAGCAAGAAACTCAATGAAGGCCTTCTATCGGGGTTTAGGTGGGATGCAAACTAACTAGTATGCAAGTCAATCATTTCTGAAGTCACTGTTCTTACAGCTGCAATTTAGGAATCCTTTGTTGATCTAGTGTCACGTAATGTAAATGTCCCTGTTTATGCATAAACGACCAAGGGGAAAGTACTACAAACACCACCACTATGAAGGGCATGGTTGTGTTGCCTAAAAGAGTACTTGGGTAGATAATAATACACTTGGGAAAGTTTTTGTTTACTGTCTGTCTTGTTAATCACTAGCACCATAAAATGTAATTGACAAGTTTAGTATGTTTCTGTGTGCTAGTGAGACTAGTTCATCTCCTCAGATCATTAAGCTGTATACATGCCTGATAAGGGTCTTGTTTCTTTTCACTGGATAGTCTGGTTCCCTTTCATTGTGCAGAGACATGCAGACCAGGTTAACAGATTTATCTACATTGTCCATAGGTGTGAATGGTTTTGTTTCTGTGCTAGTCCTGCAGCGGCTTTGCTGCTTGTTGAGGTTGTTCTCGGCCTATTGCCTAAGGTCAACGGAGATTTTCTCCAGCTTCCCTTGTGATAAGCAGTATAGACAGTGAAAATATCTGAAAGATCACATGGTGTAATGTTGTCTTACTATATTTTCCTTCTATATATGGTAGCATACTATATATAGTAAAAGATGTAAAAACAAACCCTAAAGTATCATTTTAGTTTACTTTTTCCTTATGTTTCCATGTAGTATGTACTACAAATTGCCCTAGGCTTGCGGTTCAGGCTCTGGGCTATTCAGTGATATCCACCTCAACTTCAGTGAATAATTGTTATATAATAAATAGTAACAGTTATAATGATCTTAATGAATGAGTTGAATATTGATGAATGAGTAATTGTTTAAATATTGTGTAATATTTTTTCCCTGTGTATCTCTAACTCCTGGTCTGTGTTTATTATTCTGTCTAAAGGAGAACATTCTAGAGAGGATCCACCTCCATATTGTTCCTGACGTTGATACAGATTCCTGTACATCCAAAGACTGCATCACTCATCAGAAGTTTGCCATGACACTCTATGAGCAGGTATTGCCCAAAAAAGTGAACATGCTGGCAGAAAAATGATCAGTGCTTCAGGACCGTGTTGATTTCCTTTTAGATTTATTCGTATATTTATGTCTGTTGTTCAGATTACTGTTTACTGATATTACGTTTCTGATATTTGCAATGGCAAAAGCTGATTCGTGCTGTATTCTACTGTACATGCAGTGTTTACAGAATAGAAAGTGCTTGGTGAAGAAACCAATTTAATCTTACCTAAACAACTAAGTCCCCTCCTGTGGTATAATGACATGGCTGCAGAAGTAATTAGCATTTAGCAGTTGCCAGGTGGCGCCTAGCTGAGAATGTGTTTGTGTGTGCGTGCCTGTTTTCGGCAGGCTGTATGTCGAAGCTGTGGAGCCTCGTCTGACCCTCTGCCCTTCACTCAGTTAGTGCACTATGTTTCCACCACAGCTCTTTGGTAAGCTGAAATTCTCTTCTGTATGTGATATTAATGAGATGGAGCCAGAACTGAACATTTTTATTTTAGGCTTTAAACATTCAAAGTGACTTTTAAAAATTTTATGATGAAGATATTTGTCGCATTTTGTGACATTTTTAAACACCTTTTAGTCTGTTTAGGCTCTTTAGACTTAGAAATTTACTAATTGTGTGTGAAAGATAATTTTCCTTTCTTGATCCACTCTCTCCTCACTCTTTTCCTGCTTAGCCAACAGTTCTTTGAAAGGAAAGATGAAAGGCCACGTTCTGACATGTTTGGTGAACTGCTGCAGGCAGCTAGCACGATTGGAGATGTACGCGACTGTCCAGTAGGTGACCCTTTGTATGGCTCATGCTTTAGATAAACAAAAGTTCAGTAAGGATTAAAACACAGTGGAACATGCTTATACCGTGTGAAATTTGTAGTAGCAGCAATATTCTGAGGTCTTTATTTTTTTTATTTGTTTTACAGCAGTTATAACTGTGGATATAGCATTTTCTAAATACAATTTTTTTTACCATTTAGTTTTTTTATTTTTATTTTTATGTTGTACAACATTTCACAAGACAAAATGTCCCATTATAGCAGCTATAAACAGTAGTTCCCTCAATACCCTTTGTTTTTTAACCCTCCACATTCAAAAAAAATGCTGCTTGTGTAAACCACATCATCCTCTGACCTTCAGGTTTTCCCATGGCCGAAAGCATTACTCACTGTTACAAACCACCAACACCCTCATAGGTTTCATAAACATTAAGTTTTTTGTTAAAGATGTCTACCAAGCCATATCATATAAAATACACACTTTTTTTTGTTGAGTTATTTATTTATTTTTTTATATTAGATAAGGATTGCACTGCAGAAATTAGAGAAATTATCTTGTTGCAAGGACACATTATTTTAATTCACAAGACATATTAGTAGAAGTTAGTTCCAGTCTAAAAACAGGTTTAATAATGTCAGATTTGATGCCTTATAATATTCTATTATGAAACTGTTACTAGCTGTTACTGTAGGAACTATAGTGTATATTAATAAGCACAAATATTAACCGATCATTATATTACAGTCTGTACTATTATCATGCTCGCAGCAAATGCAGCACCAATCTGACCAATCAGATTTGAGAACTCATCAGCACTGTGGTATAAATGTAGATGATGCTCATCAATTCTCAACCCTGCTGGATAAATGATTGAATTAAGGGAGGTGTTTATATTTTAAATAATTTATCTGGGTAGGTTATTTAGTTGGCTATAGCAGCATTTGTAACAATGCATTGTAGCTTTATCTGGAGTCAGATTACAGCATTTATCAAAGACCTAATGCCTTTCAGTTTAACATTACTGCATGAGAAAGGCGACTTGTCATATGAGATGACGTCCATTAAATATTAAAATGAGGCATGAAATACTTCAGCTTAGAATGAGTTAGGACCATTCCTGGTTTTTTTTATTTTTTTATTTTTATTTTTTCCATTTTTCTATGGTGACATTGAGGTCACCATAGTGGAAAAAAAAACCGGGAATGGTCCTAACTCATTCTAAGCTGATGTATTTCAAGATAAAACCAATTAATTTTTTTATTTCTATTTTTTTTTTTTTTTTTGAGAATTAGACACTCCCCACCTAACGCAACTTTTTCAAGTGATATTTTCATTGTGTAATAAACTACATAATCATGTATCAACATTCCTCTTCTCTTTTTTTAATTGTGTGTCTGCCTGCATGGGAAGATTTTATAAATGTTTTATTTTTTAAAGTGAGATTTTTGTTTTAACAAAAGTGTGTTTCCTTCACCAGAGTAAATGTGGTCAGGTGATCAAGATCCGGCGTGTGCTGATGAACTCACCTGAAATAGTCAGCATCGGTTTTGTGTGGGACTCGGAGCAGTCTGACCTGACTGAGGACGTCATCAGATCTCTCAGGCCACACCTTAGCCTCTCAGGGGTAATACTATGATAACACACAGATTCAGAAAGCCTGCTTTGGTTTGATCAAGTAGCTACAACTACATGAGCTTTAAAGGCAAACTAAAGTTCATGTTTATTCTGCCCAGTGCCTGGCTGTGCCAGCAGATTAGTCCAGTATGAGTATGCTTAAAACAGGACAAGGCCAAAAGACACTGCAGTCAGCAACTGATCAAATAAAACAAAAACTACTTTTGTTAATGGAAAGTTGTTGTTTTTATTTTGCATAGTCTTTATAGTGTACATGTCTCCAGAGCATTAAACCTATTATTTACAGTCAGAACATGTTTTCCTTAATATCTATAACAGTGTTTGTTTGACAGTGTGAAAGCTCCGAAGAAGCTTTGACTGCATGAAATGCTGTTTATTTTGGTACTGCCAAGCATATGTGAGACACTTTAACTTTATCCCCTTTATAAGACTGACGTTGTCAGACAGCTTCGTGGGTGGAGTTGGCCCACGCTGATGACCAGCAGATGATGGAGGGTCATCTGGTGTGTGTTTGTGTCATCTGGTGTGTGGGTGTCAGCCGCTGTCTTTTCTTTTCTCTATTAGGCTTCAGTTCTTTAGCTCAGTGTAGCACAATACTGTGAGGCTTGGCTCCCGACAAGGTCTTATCACAGCTGTATGTTCTTAAATATTCCGCCTTTCAAGGCAGTGGTTCCCTGATCAAAACATATTTTCCCCGATCGCAAGAAAGCACACATTCTTCTCAACGCCCTGTCCTCTGGATCCGAACACACTGCGGTAGTGGGTTAGTCTTTCAGGAAACCCACGGGTGGCTACAAAGACTGCAATTCATACTTCAGCTGTTCATGTGATGCTGGCGGGTGTGCAGGAAAATAGTTCCCCTCCTGCGCCATGAACCATTGTTTAGGACGATTCAATAAAAATCAGCACATGGGGAACTGGTGCTGGAGGACAAAGTGACCCTGGCCTTGTGCAAGCAGATTTTACCCTTTTCATTACAGGGATTAAGAGTTTCATAATGGAGCCAGGACCTTAATCTTGTTGTTATTAAAGACGATTTATTTTTCCTGCAGAAAAGCAGTTGTATAGACTAGGGCTTGCACAACAGTTGAACTAAAAAGTTCTATCTCAGTTGGTTTTATAATGCATTTAAATTCAAGAACAGTGATTTTTGGAGAGTCTGAAGGGATTGATGGGGGTAATGTGTTTGAGATGCATGCATAATCGCTTAAAGCTGGACGGTGATACAAAAAAGAATTTTAAAAAACGTAAAAAGGGCTTATTTGTAGGATATTAGTCTTATTTTACCACAAGTGCCTTATATGTTGTTATCAAAGGAGGAACAGAAGCAATGCCATAACTAAGTATTTAACCTTAGCTCTTAATATTGGTGCCTCTTTTTTTGCTTTGGATGACACATTTCCGTCTTGCCACCTGAATATAATTCACAATTAATTAAGCAGTGAGTTTTGTCTGCTGAAGCTTTATTAATCTAGTGCCATTAAGGCAAGCAGTCATTCACAAATATGTGCCACCTTGTTATATGTAAAGTACTGTGCAAAAGTCTTAGGCATCCAATTTTTTTATTATAAACTTTGCTGTAGATTTTTATTTGACTCTACCTGAGACTACTGTATATTTAAAGCCAAGTGTCATCACCCCAAATATTAACTGTTTTTATTTATTACTGTTTACTGTGCTCTGTAATTTTTTTTTAATCTAAAAATATTTGATTATTAACCTGTACAGCATGTTTTTACATGGTATTGTACACTCTTCTCCAGTAGTGTAAGAATAAAATATGCATACAGACCACAAAGTAGCTCTTGAGGATCTAATTAAAGTGAAGCTAAGTATAAAAACCACACTTCCTGTTTCATCAAGAAGTATGCAGTGCTGTACAAACACACAATTATCTTTATCAGATTTTGAAGACAAGCTATAACATCCTTGTCCCCCCTCCTTTCACACACACCCCCATCCCCCTCTTCAGCTTTTTTACCATGTCACAGATAAACAAGCCAAAAAGAGTGACCTGCAGCTGGTTGGGATGATCTGCTACACAAGTAGACACTACTGTGCCTTCGCTTTCCACACCAAGTCGTCCAAATGGTTCTTTTTTGATGATGCCACAGTTAAAGAGGTATGTGCTTCAGTTACATAAAACCGATTTGAAAAATATTGTTCTCCTTCATAGCAGCATTAGAATGATTTTTAAAAATTGCTCATCATATTGCATTGACCCTAAAATAAATCACATTTGAAAAACATTTACCGTCGTCCTTGTGTATACCTGCTGGTGCTGCACAGTGTCCCGTAACACTGCAATTGCAAAAGAGACTTATTTCTGCTAATGTGAACATTTGGTAAATAGACTTGGTAAATCATGAGCTGAAAGTAAACCAAAAACAATTAACTGCAGTCGTGACCAATCAATACTTCAGCAGCTTTGTATATTTTGTCCATATCGCATGTGCACATATTCCATAAACCCAACCCATTCCCCTCTCTTGTCACAGCTCCGCTCACGTCTCACACAGCACACCTGGGCTTTTATTTTCATTTAGTTTCTGTAATTACACACTGGACGTTTGTTTTCTCTCATGCACAAATTACATGCCCAGCTGGTTACTTCTCTCACCTCCATGTGGAAACTTAATTTCGAAACCATTTTTAAACCTATTACCAGTTTTCCATAAACATTAAATTCTTATTCATTTGTGGGCGTGGCAGATGTCCATGTGCTGAGATGCACAGCTGAGTTGGCTGGCTCCGAAGCTCTGTATCAATCTATCAGCAGTGCAGCGCTTGTGCTGTGTGTGCACTTCCGCGCTTGCCTGGCTGGAACTGCTCACCTCCCAGAAAAGATGAATTACCCCATCTCTCTCTCTCTCACTCCCTCTGTCTCTTTCTATCTCACTCTCACCCTCTCTCTGTCCCTCTCACCCGTTCACACACACATACACACACCCCATCAAATAGTGCTGCCTGCCTTAAACAGCATAGAACAGGTATTTTTTTTAAAGCAGTAGAGAATTAGAGAGTCATTCAATGTCTAATTAAATTCTTACACTGTTTCGTTGCATCTGAGTGCCTTTTAGCATTCGTGTGTGTAATCGCATTGCCATATAATTCCCCCACAACTACTCTAGAGGCACTGTGTGTCTTTAGTGTACATACCCAGGAGTATAGTGCTTGCTAAAGATAAATATTTGAGAATAGTAGATTTGCTATGTAATCGTCTCTTGTTTTAAATGTGTCTGGATGCATGTAAAGGTGGGCTCTAAATGGAAGGATGTGGTGACTAAATGCATACGAGGGCACTTCCAGCCACTGCTCTTGTTCTACTCTGACCCTGAGGGGAGTGCTGTGAGAGCAGCTGAGGTCCCTCGGCCTGACAGCTCTGCTAGTCATCACAAACCCTCAGCGAACGGAGAAATCCAGGGTACAGTATCGCATACCAAACACTATTCTGCAGTTTTAACATGATGGTTAGGTCCACAAAGCAAAGAACCAACATTTGAAGCACTGAGAAAATATTACCTGGTATATTACAGTGAATATCTTTAACAATATTTGAGCATTAGAGAGAATTATACATTTGATATTTACTAGTTAGTATTTTTGAATCCTAAATTTGTGCAATTATGTAATTAATGCTGTGAATACCTGGATACACTGGCGGTAAAAGAGTGGTCAGACTTCACTCTCTGACAGAGACTCAAAGATGGTTATTGTCACAGTCTTGCCAGCAAAAAATAGCCCAGGATAAAATTCTGACAGTGTGACTCCTGGTACAGCAGCATAACAACTTGTAGCTTAAATATTGACCATCATAGCTTACGATTCACTAGGTGTTATCATCGTACTGTCAACATACGTCACACTTTGTCATGCCCAAGTTTATTAGATCCACATTGCACAATTAACTTGCACGACTGCTTTAAAGCACTATAAAATAAGACTGTTGTTTATATCAAAGCTCTGATGTCCTGATCTGACCCCAAGCATCCCAGCAGCTTGCTGACCTTTTTGAAAAGCGTGCAGTATTTGTACTCAGCTGGTGTGGGATGATAGTAGTTGCTGTTAATTTATGCTGATTCAACCATGCTGGTTGGTGCTGATGTTATTGTTCTATATGTTTCTATGATATATTGCTGAGCCTCAGAATTAATAAAGCATTACCCGTTAGGAGAATCTGGTGCAGGTGGTTAATAAGAGCTTGACCGTGCGTGTGTGTGAGTATTAAGAAGGACAAACAGTGCACAATTAATCTGAGCTCATGTATCGATCATACAAATTGACTACTGTAGTCTACGTTTGGTGCCAGTGCAGTCAGTTCACATGATCTGATGCCATGTGCAGGCATTCAGAAGGATTTCATGTTCTTGTATAGTAAATGTTGGTTGTTAGATTTTTTTTTTTTTTTTTTTTAACGGTAGGTACTGTAATTATACCATATGAACCCGACTGCATGCTTTGCTCTTGATTAATGATAAAGATGACATGATACTGGTGTCTGACACATAGTGTCTATGAGGGTTAAAGGTTTATTTAAAAACCTGTGTCTGCTTTTAAAAACACACACATGCATAATGCTGACCTGGACAGAGTGCAGACCTAAAAGCTGACGTACCATGCGCTGAAAGTGCTACCGCAGTCATTTGGAAGTAATGCGTGTTAGTGTTCTTAGTACTTTCAATGAGAGATGAACTATTTGTTGACCTTGTATGCCCTGGACGACAATTTGCTTAGTCATATACTGTTGCACAACAGTACATTTCCAATTGAAATCGTTCAGTCTGCCTGTCAAATAAATTAATGTCACTAGTGGCATGCTTTGACAATGGCTATGCAATCATTTGTGTTCTAACATCTTGTTGTTTTCTCTCTCTCTGTTTGAATACACAGGCACCCAACAGCCAGGCACAAAGAAGCTGGAACTGACCCGAGAAAACCTAAGTGCTTTTTTGTCAGGTCATGGTACTTCAAAGCAGAAGAGCCAGCCTCTGTCTCCATTCAAGCGTGGCAACAACCAGACCAGCGGTGGGAGAGGACCAGGTAGAGAAACAGCAGCATACAGATTAATACTAACAGAAGACCAAAACTTATTAGTTGGAGTGCCACTGCAATATGTACCATATATTATACAGCTCCTCATAAGATTTTTGAATTGTGTTTCTTTTCTGTTAAATTGATTCCAGGTATTTGTTTGCCCAAAATACTCAATGCTACTAATGCATGGATTGTTTGATCAGCATTTCTGGCTCTGTAGGGGAAGAAATACAGATTTCTAACAATGTATGATATGACTAGGGGCACTAAAGTTATAAAACAAAAGCTTTTATGTTTATGGCGTTATTTAAAATTCATTTTTCTAGTTTGCACGCAGCCCGCATTACCATCTCAGGCTCTCATGCTTTGTGTCTGACTGCCAGACATATGGAAGAATGGATAGACATGTGTACAGTTTAATGAGGCATGAAAAATCAGGGCAATGCATTACCATATTCTCTAAAGTATGGCACCTCCCTCTGTGCACTTCATGCCAGGAGGTCTGCTATGAAACAGTGCTCTCTCAACACAAGAGTACTCTGAGAGCACAAAGCTTTGCCAAGGCTAGTAATCCCCATTAGAACCAAAATGTCAAAAAACTATTTCGCAACGTTAAAGAACCCTTCAAAAATTTCCACTATCCCAAATTTTATCCGGATCGTCACCAAGCGTCTGATGGACCCGTCCTAGACCAAAGCCTCATCTCTGTTGGAAAATTCATGAAAATCCACAAGCAACTTTTGGTGCAATCCTGTTTTTAAACAAATGCTTAAAGCAAGGGTAAAACACAGCCTCCTTGGCGGAGTCATTTTGCCAGAGTAATTTAACCATTGCCCTGGGTGGTAAAACGATAGCAGTATGTGTTGTCAATAGACATTTCATCAATAGCATGAAGAAAATGGCTTGATAAATTCGAATTAAGTAATTATCCATATAGCCTGAAATATAAATTTTATTGTGATAAATATTCCAGCTATATCATCCAGCCCTCGCTTCACTCTCTTCATGAGTGGGCCTTGACATGAATCTTCTAGTGGGCCTTTTTTGCTTATGTCTGTCGTGCAATGAAGGTTCAAGGACAGCAGTTGTCTTTCTGTCTGTAATAACCTAAAAGGCGTTTTTCCACTCAGTGTATCCTGAAGTTTTTAGTGGAGAGGGATGGCTTAAGGAAACATGACCATCCAAGGAGCTATTTTTAAAAAAAAACAACAGACTAGAGAACGATAGCATCTTTTATTATTGGACATTCTTGTCTTATTGTCACCTGTAATCAGATTAGAGCTTCTCTATTTCTGTCAATATTATTCCGCTACCAGAAGCTTTCAGCTACCCCAGTTATGTTTTTTCTGACCTCATGCTACTACAGGTGGGATCTGTTCTGGTTCAAAAACAGAAAACTGATAATGGAAGGCTAACTTAAGCAGGGTTTCGGCAGTGTAGGAGAAAGGTAACTGCTGGATTAGATGCAAAGTTTTATAATAGTATGATTACAGTCCAACGTTAGGCCATCAGATGACTGGCCTCGCTCTGAGTAGAAGGCTATGGTTATTTATACATACTATTTTTCCTATATTTATCTGAAATCTTGTGAGTAGACAACCCACAAGTTCCTTTTTGTTTCCCCAGTGCTTTTAAATATCTATTTTAAGCATGATGTAACTGTAAGTCTGGAAGGGCGGAGGCTAGACATGCATCGGCAACCAGGTTCATGGCGTTTGCTGAAACATATTTCGAAATCTTGTATGACCTCAGTATGTTAAGAGAAAAAAATGCTGTTTGACCGGCTGTGTAAGTGCAGAGCTGCTTTGTTAAGAAGCGTACACTCCAATCCTGTCAGCACACAACACAGCTCATGTTTCCCCAGTGCCCTAAAATATTAAATATTTTAAAACCCTCTCCTCCTGTTTCCTCTAGTGTTTTGGTGTTGAGAGGTGTTAAAAACAATGGTACAATTTCCTCATTCCTGCAGTACTTTGCTTGGTTTTCTCATACACAGTTTTCTCATACACCACACATACACATCGATCCTTTTTTAAGTCTTGCCAGGCTTTCCGAGTACCCTCAGGGGTGCAGTGAAAGATACTGGTACCGTATATATTTCTTCCTGTTGTCCACGTAGTGTTCAGTGTAAAATGTACCATAAATGTTGTGTAAGATATACAGTGAAGGCATGAAGATGTTGCTCGTGAAGCTAATGGTACAGCAGTGAAATAAGTAGTCACCTAAATATGTATATAAATATCTGCGTGGAGGTTTTTGTTGGCTTAGGTTTATGAGTTTGTTAGCAGGATTATGCAAAAAGCTATGTGACACATTGGACAAGGAAGACTTCATTCGATTTTGGAGATGATCTGTACACATATCTGTATTCCATCTCTTATGTTGTACTTTATGAGCCTTTCTTTGGGGAAGTGGTCTAATCTCTTCTGCTGGCCATTTATTTTGTTCCCTCAGTAATACCACATGCTATAAATTACTGAAAATCCCTCTTTGAATTCTCAAATTCTGGTGCTCAGATCTGTGATATAATTAACCAATGTACCATTATAAGTAATGAAGTGTAATAAGATTATTAGATCTCTCTGCCCAGAATTTTGAAGATGCTGCACCCAGTAGGGTATTATTACATATAAACTTCATTATTTACAGAAGCTGATAACTGCCTGCTTGTAATTTAAAGGCCTTGTTAATTACTCATTGACTCATTTGCCATACTGCTTAATCTTATGTTGGTGGCAGGAAGGCTCGAGCCTATCTGGGAAAAGACGGGGTACATCTTGAACAGCCACCAGACCATTGCAGGGCAACACCCACACACAACTATTCATGCTCTCAGTCACACCTAGGGGTGATTTGAAACAGCCAATTAGCCTAACGTGCATGTCTTTGGACTGTGGGAGGAAACTGGAGTACTCAGAGAAAACCCACACAAGCCCAGGACTCAAACCCAGGGCCTTCTTGCTGTGAGTCAGGCTTGCTAAGCGCAATTTACCCCCCCTCACATGGCATTGTACTTGCTTGCTCATTAACCTATCCAGTAGACGGGGCAGGTGTCTTCTCCATCAAATATTTATAATAAATAAGTACCGTAAATACATTTTATATATTTATAATAAGTATAATAAATATTTACACCCTTAAAACTTTAAGGGAGTTTAAAGTAACTATTATGGAGTGCAGTTTTCTTATTTTTGTGTAGTTAAACAGTAAATAAGTATTAAAAAAAACACTGTTTCACTGCACTTGTGCCTGTGGAGCTCACCTGTCTCTGTCGTGGTTAAAATATGTGAAACGACCCTATATAAATCTCGTTTTAGTTCGCTTCTCTGTTTCCACATAGTGTGAACTAAAACTAAAAGTTTAACAACTAAACTAAGTAAAACAATTATTCAACACAGTCATAGTGGATGTCCTAACATTCTGTCTTGGGGACTATTCAGCGACATCCACTTCATATTCTGTGAATAAATGTTAAATATATTATGAATACAAGTACACAATACTCATGTGGACAAGCTGCTCTCATGCATGGGTTTTGGTATGTGAAGATGCCAGTTTGACAAATTTTCTGTCTTGTGATGTATATTTTTAAAAGTCGACATCAACTAAAATTATACTGTGTAGAGGCTGTCTCATAGAAATTGCAAATCCATCCAGATACAATAAACATATATGATTTTTTTTTTTTTTTAATTACAGTGAAAATGAACAGTGATCCAAAAGGCTTCTTGCGAGATCTCTCCAGAGAAGTAGCCAAAGAAGCCCGCAACATTAACATCATGAAGAGAGACGCTGATAAATCACACCAGAGGCCAGAAACACCAAGAAGCCGAGGTGAGATGGAACACATAAACACACACATGCACACACACGTACGGCCACACGTGCTTTTTTTCTAACACCTAACACAAAAACAGGAAAAGTATTATGAAGAAAGAGGAAAAGTCTCCAGATGAAAGGTATGTTTTATGTTTTTTTTTTTTTTTGGGGGGGGGGGGGATTTGTATTTTATACCAGTCGATATACTGTAGGTTTTGCTCAGCAAAAAAAAGTTGCTCCTGGGTGATGCTTTTCCAAAGTATGGGGGTTACGGCAGTAACTGCTCACAGTGATGTCATTTAAGTTTTTCGCAATATGCGCTGACCAGTGTTCCAGTTCTGTGTTGTATAAATAATGCTTTTATAATAGAATTAGTAATTGAGTCATTGATGCTTTTTTGGTAAGTGGGGTTGAAGGTTTTTCCCAGACAGTACTTCCTTGTAATATGTTAATTTATTGAATGATATTTAACCACTGAAAGCATTTTATCCTCGACATATCTTCGTCATGACTATATCTGTGTTACAGAGTTTGATTCTCGCTACTAAATTACAAATTAACTGAGCAAGGCTGTAGACCTTGGTATTTTCCAGATATTGTTGCACATGTTAAATAATTGTAAAATATAACTCGATTTTTTTTAATACAGTGTTGCTGGTTGCTGAAGGACTTGCTGAATACAGGCTAACAATTTTATATAGAATTGTAATTTGCATTGATGTTGTTTTAAAGCATTAGGAAGCAATTTTAATGAGCATTGTTATATTTGTTATGGCTCTCAGAACCAATTAGTCAAAGCCCACCACTAACCCACAAGTAATAAACGGATATATCTGTCTGTAGAAGTAGACCTGTACTGGTGAACATGAGCAGAGAATTAGGAGTTAGTATTTAACTCTTGGTGGAAGAGTTGTTCAGTGTGAGTGGGTGCCGAAAGTTTGCTATGAATACGGAATCAGTACCAGTTCCCAATTCCCATTCCCGTTCCCAGGGAAATGTGCTTGTTCTGATGCATACACTCTACCTAAGTTGAGACATGATAAACTGCAGGCTTTAAATCCATATAATTCTGACCACACATGCTGCAGTCCATCAGTGATACACAGGGAGCTTTTTCAATTTTCCAGGATTGACTTAATTTAAATGTAATATTCTTTAGCCTTAAATCTATTCATATACCTGTTTATACACACTCATGCACACGCAAGTGGTTAAAGTGGTATTTAAAGCCGTTATCCGGCGTTGTCAGCAAAATGAAATTAAATGGCTAATGTAGCCAGAGTTAAAACCCTCTACTTTCCTATCAAGTGATTGATACAACATATCAGACGACATTAATGCTCATATCATGTGACAGAACTTTCACTGCAGAACATTTACTCCAGTGCTTCTTTACTGTCTGCTTTACTGAGAGGTTTTTATGAGCTTGGATGAGCTAAAACACTATCCTTATGCCACAGATCTAAATGGGCATGGACATTAATTCAGATCTGTGGCATAAGGATAGTGTTTTAGCTCATCCAAGCTCATAAAACACTATCCTTATGCCACAGATCTAATTGGGCATGGACATTAATTCAGTCTTGTTTAGGCTAAAGGGATTAACTCTTCCCCCTTCAGTGAGATTGAAAAGAGACCCTTCAAATGATGCACTCACGCTATACAGTCCTCCGAAAACTGTAGTTTTGTTGTTTAAAAATGTAATAAAAATCCTCAAATGCTCGTTTGATTGTTAATAGAAGTTAACAGTGCATTAAATAATAATCTGTATCTCTATTTTCTGTTCCCAGACACAGCCTCTGAGAGGTCCTACTCGCGATCGCTGTCACCTCCTGAAAACGGATTTAAAAACATTGAGCCCCGGCTGTATAGAAGTCAGGGCATGGGCCCAACAAGGGCAGAGCGATCTCCCCGCTCAAACAGGCGTGCAGCTCACGAACCACGTTCACGTTCTCAGCCTCGCACCCCAGTCCGCCCTCCATCTAGCAGTTCGTCCTCGAGAAATGACTTTACCAGTGGTTATGATACAGACAGTAGCCATGATTCAAGAGGGCAGCCTAATGGGGCAGCCCGCAACCGTGCCAACCGAGGGTGGAAACCCATGCGTGAGGTCCTCAATGTAGACAGTATACTGAGCAATGACACTGAGCAACATCCTCCCAGCCAGACATCTGGTCAGAGGAGGCTGCCGTACGTGCGCGAGTCCAGTTGGTCTGCACGTGAAAATGGTAAAAATAAAAGCTTAAACACTATTTACGAGGATGAGCAGCGTCATGAACTGGGCAGCGGAAGTTCACTGGAATCGGAAAGCCATGAAAGGGAAAGGACTAAAGGCACTGTTAACCACTTTACACTGAAAAAGGAAAACTGGAAGAACCATCGAATGGAATCCGGATATGAGAGCAGCGACAGGCTCAGCAATGGTTCGGCTAATTTGGAGTCTCCCGGGGTAGAAAACATAGGTGCAAAAGAGCTACGGCGTGTCCCTGATGTATATCAGCTGAGGTAAGCGTGGAATTCTTCCTGCGTGTATTTTGGCATTGGCGGAATTTAATCCCGGGAAATACTTTGTGGTTTCTTTTTCTTTTTGCTCTGAGCTTTTAATAGCTAAGGTCAAAGGTTGTTATAGAATACGAAAATTGGAAGCGACGTTTCTGACGTTTATAGATATTGCTCCTTTCTAATCTTTGACATATTAAGGGTGTCATTCATTTTGGAAAGTGTCTTAAAGCATTTTTTGTAACATGTTTATTTCTTGTATTATCTGATTTTTCACTGAAGAAAACATTCTGCTCAGGCATATCTTCATCGTAACTAGACTTGTACTGACTAGTATAGTTCCACACTAAAGCGCACTAACCAAGCAAGTGATACACATAACAGATACATGTACAATATAATGGAGCTTTTTCTTATATTGCAGCATGTGGAATGAAATGGTAAATCTGAAATGTTAATCAATTCCTCAGATTTTTATCGTAATTGTAATATATAATGTTGTTATATAGCATTAGTTACTCATCTCACGCACTCATCTGCCGAACCACCTAAACCTACTGGGGTCACAGGGAAGCTGGTGTCTATCTCAGCCTACACTGGCCAAAGACAGGACTCGGCAGACCATCGCAGGGCAAAACACACAACCATTCACACTTATACCTAGGGGCAATTTGGAACAGCCAGTTAGCCTAATGTGCATGTCTCGGGACTGTACGGGGAAACCAGAGTAACTGGAGGAAACCCATGCAAGCACGGGGAGTACATATAAACATTGAAACGCCCGAGCCTGGAACTCGAACCCAGAACCTTCTTGCTGTGAGGTGGACACGCCAACCACTACGCTGCCTTGCCACCGCTAAAGCATTAACATAATTTTGAAAATTGCTAATTGTAGGCATAGAGCTTGGAGGAGGAGGGGTACAGGGGTGGGGGGATGGATGTATGATGCATGAGTTGCTCAGTGCGATTTGTTCAGTGCATATTATGGTTCAATGCATCACAGAAGGGCTGGGGGAGATGAGCTGGCCACTCCTGATTAGAGGACATTAATGTTCCTTCATTTATTTCTTTATTTATTTTACATTTTTAAAAAAGTATGATGTAGAAAATTAGCTTTATAATGTAAATTACATTTATTATTGTTGATGCCTGTACTGATCACCCAGTAGCACAACAGTACATTGCAGCTTGGGGCTGTCTAGCTCCAGACCAGTCAGGTGTTGTTAATGTTATGGCTGATCTGTGTATAACTCGTGGAAAAAAAATTGATCAGTAGCCCGAAGCCTTAATAGCTATTATGCCACTACCTCTAAACATGTATCTTGTGTGTGTATATGCTCAGCGAAATATTCCTGAGCTGAGGTAACACCGTCATTTTAGTAGAGTAATGGTTTTATTCCTTTTAATAAACCTCAACAACTGCTGCACCACCATCCAGACATCAAGTTATTGTGTGTGCATTAAAGTGCTGTAGCTTTGTGCGAGCCTTCCCTCACTGCAATCAAGCAGGAGAATTGCTACTGCAGTAATTTACAGACTCACTCATTGAAATTGAATGTCTGTGGTGCTTGGCCTTATTCCCCAGAGAAAATAATAATGAAACCTTAAGGGCCGCTCAATTAATTGATTTCAAATGCTTGAAGTAAAATAAGTTTACCATTCTTGCATTGAACATACAGTTAACATTATTTCCTCTATATTTTCATGTTTTTATATTTGTGGTAATAGTTCACTTCAGTCACCTAAGCTTAAATAAATTATAATGCCATTTGTTACCTGGTACAGCTGACATTTTTGGTTCCCCCTCAGGGGAATGCCAGTGCCGATAACACCAAAGCATTTGTGTTTTCGTTCCCATTTGTCCTGTTGCGATAGTCAATTATTCACCCCATCGTACGTTTAATGGAAATAACCGTGATTATTTTCCTGACCATACCGCACATACTGCACATCACTAAGTGGAACATTCCAAGGGGTGGCTTGTGTACATCTTTGCTTGGTTAGTGTTGCTTAGTGAAGAACTTAATACAAATCTGGTTATGATGAAGAAATGCCTGAGCAAAAAGTTTTCATCTGTAAAATTTACATGAGAAAAATCTATGCTGAGAGTGTTCTCCTGGTTACAGTAGATTACAGCTGATTACAGGAATTTAAATTCTTAAAAAATATTTTTCTTATAAAATGACAGCAGTATCGTTAATCGTGATAGTTTCTGGGACAATATTTTGTCTACCAAAAAAACTTATTTTGGGCTTCCGAGTGGCACACTGACAAGGTGCGTGACTATCAACCTGGAGATCACAATTTCAAATCCAGGTTGATGCAAACGGAAGTCCATGGGAGCTAATAGGTCGAGCTCTCGCGGGAGGGTGGGATGGAATACGGCACCTTTAGTCAAAGTATCACTTTCTCCTTTGAGAGTGCGCTGCACCCCAACCCAAACTAACCGGAGATAATCCGTATCAGCATGCAGCATGTATCAAACGAACATCATGTAAACACTGCGGTGAGTGTTAGAATGAAGCGCAGCACAGACATACACAGAGCGGAGTGTAAAATAAATTGGAGGAGAAAATAAGCTTAAATCTTCAACATCTTTGAGTTTAATCACTGTTAGTACCGACTGGGTTACTCTCACCAGATAACACAGACGGCCATGTTAACTTGTTACTGACGCACATTCACGTAGGTCTAGCAGTACTTTTAGGCGAGAGAATGTAACTGTAGTTTATTCACGGTTCCCTCGGCGGAGTGGTAGCTCAGGTGGTTGGGAGACATGCTGGTGCATAAAAGATTATTTTTACTAAGCATGAATTAAATTTATAGTCTTGACGAGTCTGCAGAAGCAGGGAAAATGTCAAAAACATTGACAATAGCGATACAAAGGTGAGAATGGATCGCAAAGGGGCAATCTGGCTTTGATAAATTTGTAATTTGATAAACCTTTCACAGCCAATAGGTAAGTTACAGTTTTATTAAATACCTCCACAGCGTTAGATCTAAAACTTTTCCTGTGGTGGGATAAGATGTAAAGAGTTGATCGCATTCCATCATGGTGAAGCAGTGTTTTTGAGTGTGGGTGGATTAAACGTAAGCTCTTAAAGAGCCTGGGTGTGGAAAAAACCTGCACACTGACTAATCCACATGAAGTTTTGCTGTTGTGTTTTGTCACACAGTCCATTAATTGTGTATTCCTAGGGGCCCCGATTACAATCGGAGATATGACGACTCGAAGGCGGATGCCTCACTGATTCCATTATCTTTCGGTAAGTGCTTTGATGCTAAACTATGAAAACTATGTAGAAATTTGCTTTGCTATTTTGAAAGCGATTATACACTAAAAGTGCGGGAGGGGGTGGGAGAGGACAAGATGCAGCAGAAGTCTGAGTGTGCTCCCTGTCTGTTCATGCTGGCACATGGTTCACGATAAAGATGTCATTCAGCCTCCTACGGATGAGGCAGGAACATGACATACTCACCAGTTTCAGCAGAAAGTAAACAATAAAGACAAAGAAATGTTTGCTGTTTCTCAGTCTCGCAGTCCAGAGCACTGGCTCTTTGCTTCTCTGCAGGAGTGATGTAGGATTAACAGGCTGGTGCTGCCCAGCTGTGCTCACACCACCAGAAGAGTAGGGTTGTCAGGAACGTGACATTTAAAGCCACATGAAAATAAATAATAAAAATCATCTTCCACATGATTATATTCTGTATGACCGGATGTGTTAAGGAGGCAAGTGGGTTGGCGTCAGTCAGCCAAGTGTTTGTCCCAGTGCTGAGCTTTTAGATGTTTTTGTCCTGTTGAAGGTGGTTTATATAACAGTTATGAGTTGATGAATTGAAGCGGAAAGAGCAGCATTTAGAGCTGACCTCATGCTGGCCTGGGAGCGCCGCTGTACTGTACCCATGGACATGTTTGCTGCTTGTTGACCTTAAAGATTCGTTCTCTCAGTCTTCTGTGAGATGTTTACTGCATTATTACATATTAAAATTGGTCAGATGACTACATCGCATAATTGTGCACTTGGTATCAAACAGTAAACGGACATTCTGAAGTGATGTAGGCTACAGCCAGCAGCCCTTGCAAGTTATTACATGTTTGATGTTGACTTGTATGCGAGGTTAGTGTTCCTCTCTCCTATTTTATTCTCTTCCATTTTGCGGATTGTATTGACAGGCCAATTTGGCACCCGGTCAGGCTTTTTGTTTCGGCAGTGTGAGTTTCACTCTGTTCATTCTGCTGAGTGCTCAGATGCTGAAGCTGCAAAAGAAATTAATGTAATTTAGCATGTTTGGGATAAAACGTATTGAGAAGGTTATTGTAGCGCATCGGGTTTAATTTTTTAAATCCATTTTCAGATTGAGTGTCTATTATAAATTATACGTGGAGGACAGGGACATTAACTTGTTTGTTTATATTGTAGCTGAATGTGCTCACTGGTTACACTGTAGTAGGGATGCATCAACATATAAAGATTTTTCTGTTATAACAAAGCTCTTTAATGTGGTTCAGAATTTTAACTAATTCAATAAAGTTTTCTCATTTTAAGAAAAAAAAAATGTTTTCCCACAGTATTTGTAATGATATAATTAGCAAAAATGCATATGAGCCACCCATTGTGTCCTCCTCTCTATAAAAACACAGATTTAGGTAAACCTGCACTGGGTGTACATTTTAATTTATATTGTGTATATATTTTTTTTGTTCTCGGATGCATATGAAGTTAAATTTAGTGCAGATTAACAGTGTGATGTGACAAATCATTTGTTATTCATCCCTGTCCTGCCTTCATGTCCAGGAATGAGTGTATTTTTATTTTATCACATTTTTTTTTTACATTATTCCGAATGCATAACGTCCCTCCCGCTGTAATCAGTTAAGCAGAAAAGGAAAGGAAATATGGTTCAGTCAGGCTGTCTGAACATTTTGTTAGGTTATGTTTGAGCACTAACTTATGAGGGTGTTTAAGAAAGCTGCTTGTTCTTGTGATCTTTTTCTGAAATGCCAACTGCCCTGTATTTTGCTTGCGTTTGTTTAAGCTCAGTGCTATGCTCACCACTTTCCTGGCTGAGGGCTGCACTTTGTGTCCCACCAGCTGTAGCTAAAGGTCAAGTCAGCAAGAACTACTGAAAGTTCAACCTGTTAAATGGGACATAGCCTTTATTGGGTTGGATTGACTATTGCATCGTAACATTAAATGAGAGCTGTTTCTAATAATACTGTGTGCAAAAAAAAAAAAAAATTGAAATAGAACTTGATACATGTATCTGACAGCAATCTGATCTCGCCGAGAGTCGGTTATTGTAGCTTTGTAATGATGGCTGTTTTTGGAACAGAATTTCCTCTGACGAAACGGCTAGTGCCACGTGACTCATTTTAGCATTTGGCCTCCAAATATATCTTGAAGGGTAGAGGTCATTTATGTTTTCTACTTTAGAAGATTGGTAGCTTGTGAAACATCTGCCATTTAAATATTCATGTTTGACAGGCGATGGGTTTGTGTCATCTGCGCATGCTTGTGAAAATTTTGATTGCATGTTCAAGGCTCTGAATTTAAGTATGGCTGATTTCGCATACAAAACAGGCGTAGGAGAGTGAGACGAGTCCTAGCACTTCCAATGATCTCACTCTCCTAGTTCACACCAAATCTACGAGTGTTGATTTATGGATGCAGTCGTACCACCATAGCCCTTCCCTTCCAGCCAGTCTATCTTAAGCCCCCATACTGCCAAGAGGACTGCCACAGGCCAGTCTCAACACATGATATATTTATGTCCTTAATTAATGCTTTCTCCAAGTGTGAGACTATCATTAGTATATCAGTGTTCTGTGCCCTGGCTGTGTTCAGGAAGGTGTGTACACATGACTGAAGGAACACACACGAGTAGGGTGTAGATGAGATCATGTCTCAAATGCTGCTTATTGTTTTTCCTGTGTAGAAAAGTATTTTTAAATCATTTTTATGTCACTTTGTTGTTGAATTCTTATGTTTGATTGGTTTGATTATGAGTCGATTATATTGGATAAATTTATAGGTTTTAAATTGAGGGATCGGTTTATACGAATATGCTAATTTTGTGTAGCTTATTGTTTTGATCGTAATAAATTCACAGGGACTTGTGGTGTGGTATGGTAAGAATTCCACATAATCCAGCTCTAATAAAAAAAAGGTAAAAATAAATAAATAAATAAATAAATAAAATCATGTTTAACAGATGAAGTTGTATGTCAGGACAGAGCTGTAGGTTTTGTTGTAGTCTTGTTTAGAGAAAAAATAATAAGACAGGTGTGACTGTTTACTGCTTACTTAACGTGAGTCGGGTATTCAGCCTCATCCGCAAAGATCAGGTGTTGGTGCAGGTTTTCATTCCATCCAAGCAGGAACCACACCTTCCACCTGTTTAAATCAATTGATCGTCACTTTCAATAAACCCTCAGGTGTGGCTCCTGCTTGGCTAGATTGAAAACCCACACCGGCCCAGATCAGGTTGAATATCCTAGACATAAGTGATCATAGGGTTTAGTGCGGTTTGTAGATGTTCCACAACATTAAGTATAACGGCACCTTTTGGCCAAAGGGTGACCATCACACCTATATATGGTTCTTCCCCAAACTATTGCTACAAACTTAGAAGCACATAATTGTATCAGATGCTTATATGCAGTTGCATTATAATTTCTTATCAGAATGCCCCTGTTCACAAAGTGAGCTCCATGAAGACATGGTTTGCCATGCTTGGTTTGGATGAACTTGAGTGGCCAGCACAGAGCCCTGACCTCAACCCACCTGTTCAACTTTGAATGAACTGGAACACGACTACCCCCAGGCGTCCTCTCCCAATATCAGTCATGTTGCTGAATGAACAAATCCCCACACACACTCTAACATCTCGTGGAAAGGCAAAGATCTGGATATAGGATTTCTAGTTGGAGCTTTTGGCTTTCCCAAAAAATGTAACACAGGCCCCTCCAATTCTGTAGTGATGACTGCTCTATGATTAATAACACTGTGCTCATGGTTCACTTTTGTACTTCTGTCTGTGTATATCTGCAGTGCAACAACTTTTATTGTCTAATGAACAGAATGCACTTCCTGTGAGTGTTCAAGCATGAAATATCCACAATTGGTTTGTATTAATCTTTGTATTAACAAGTATTTGATTTGCTGCCATCACTTTTACAGCTTTCAAATAGAAATCCTTTTCAAGGAGATTAAAGGAGTTGTGTCCCGACTTTTACCCAAAATTAAGTTGCCAAATATGTCATCTAAATATACCATGAGTGTCCAAAATAGTAGGCAGTGCAAAATAATGAGCAGTCGTGGCTGATTGGTTAAGGTTCTGGGTTACTGATCAGGAGGTTGGAGGTTTAATCCCCAGTACCACAAAGCTGCCATTGTTGGGCCCTTGAGCAAGGTACCCTCAACTGCTCAGTTGTGTAAATGAGATTAAAATAATAATAATAATAATAATAATAAAAACAACAATAAGGGCGTCTGCCAAATGCCGTAAATGGAAATGCAAAATACTTGCCTTTATTTGTTAAATAGTCTTTCATTTGCAAAGTAAAAGGAGTTGAGTTTTTGAGCTCAATATGGAGTAGATGGAGAGATTGCAACATGGACTTTTTGAAATCTTGTTCTTTCACCTGTTTTTAAAGACCCCTGCAAACCTCTCACAAACGTAATGTATGAACCCACTTCATGTCTAGTATCCTTCATGAAGCAAATTTCCATCTACACGTCTTGTCTGATAACACCATTCATACTAACACCATTTAACACAGATAGTGTCTGTTCATGGCACTGCCCCTTTAAAATCAGAGGAAAAAACACAAACCACAGTATAAAGTCTTGGGAGAAAGCCGTGTGCTAATACATCACATCGCAGTCACACAAGCGAGAGTGCAGTTTCACGTCTGCATCTCCGGGGAGAACTTGCACCATCCTGTTTATAGATCTTAACCATGCAGGACCTTTCCCTATGTTTCTGTTTTTCTTTCTGTTTGCAGCCAGGTGAAAATATCCATATTGCAGTTATTATGCTATTGACACCCAAATTACTTATTTGTCTACTTACAAATGGTTAGGATTAGGGTTTAAGTGCAAGTAGCATTGTTGGATCTGTACTTCATGGGTACAGATGTCATCAACCATTATTTTGTTAAATTTTTTCAAACATATCTGCAGAATGCTCTAAAACTCCTGAAGAAACAATATTGGAATGAGACTAGAACTCATATTATACGTATTCCACATTATTCATTCATTTTTGCTTGCATGCCTAGTTTGTCTGTCTCTATTAAAGCATGCTAGTTCATGAACCTTTTATTTTTTTGTGTATGTCTAGAAAAAAAACAAACACAGTAATAATTCCGCACACAGGGGGGTGCCATTGTAAATCGAAAACTAGCAAAAAAGCCATGCCCTCACCCTGTTTCCCACTCCAATACGGAACTAATTTACATATGAATACATGGCACTGCATTATTTTTTATGTACTATGTACGTTCAGACTCTTGTTTGTGTGTGAACGAAAGCACGTATGATTTGTGCCAAGTTTAATTTTATTCAGAAGTTCTCTAGTTTATATCTGATTTGTTAGTTTAATGTCTGTATACTGTTATTATTGCCATTAACTTGGATCCTATGACATGGGGGATTCACGTTCTATTCTCACGAGAGTGAAACCGCAACCTTTTTAAACTGGCTAATGCAAACAATCAAACACATTTTAGCAGGTTGCACCATTGAAATAGTAAGTAAAAAACACCCAATAATGAAAATATACATATGTTCATGTGTAACAGGAGTTTGTAAGGCTTGCCTTTCATTTCACTTTAAGATTTCTCATTTCAAAAGGAAAGGTTTGTGAGAATTTGGCTACTATTCTAAATGTTAAGTTTACTACATTAACAAATTAACCATGCAATTTTCTTTGCATGTCGCTTCTCTGTTATACTGTGTGTCAGACCCTTTCAGTACTAGTGTAGTCTTGTGTATCTGCGGTGTGCATTCTTCTCAGCAGGTCCTTGGCTTTGTCCTGTGTGCCCCCTGGTGGTTCTATTTGCTTTCACATTTTCTTTTTTCTCTGAAATGATTTACCTCGTGCAAAGAGAAATGCTGGTATTTGAAGGCAATTTTGATTTGATAATATCTTATACCCTCGGGACCTGATGGCAGTTTATTTCCACTCTCATTTGTTGTTCACTATGTTTACTTCATGGAGTTTTGTGGAACCTTTTTTTTTTTCAGCTAAGATGCCAGCTTAAATGGCAAAGTCAGTCGCTTTATACCACCAAATATGCATTATTGTATTTTTTCCCCATTGTGCAAAGCTGTCTTTTACTGAAATTCATTTAGAATTATACACATCAATTGTGTAAAGATGTACTATGTCCTTGTGTGATGCTGTAATACAAAATTATGATGAGGAGCTCAAAGCCAATTTGATATCCAGTAGAAAAGTGTCATGAACAGTTTAAAAAAAGTAGAAAGAGTTTAATTCATATTCTCGTTTTCTTTTTACAGGTGAATTGCAAGGAAAAACTCTGGAAAATATTCCCAGGTAAAGCATTAGTCAAAGTTTAAAAAATTTTTGTCTCTGAAACTCACTGGGCACATTCCAGCATTCAGCATGATTTTTATTATTTACAATTTTTTTTGTTGGCTGGTAATTATTACACGTGTTCTTTTTTACTTCTTTACTTTTAATTTATTTTTTAATACATAAAGCACAAAATCTTTGTTCAATAAAATTACATGATTAAATAATTTTCTCTTTTTGTTATAGACAAAACCGAAGAGGTCCCTTAGACAGAAAGGATGAACTGAATGTTAGCACTGGGA
>JAQMYF010000024.1:29126058-29170535 GCA_030014195.1 Neosilurus mollespiculum
AATTTTCTCTTTTTGTTATAGACAAAACCGAAGAGGTCCCTTAGACAGAAAGGATGAACTGAATGTTAGCACTGGGATTGTATTGATAACCAAAACAAGCAGCTCTCAGTGGAAAAGCTCTGATGATTTGGCCAGTCATGTATCAGAGCAGGAGGACTCCTTATCCCAAACTGATGTGCCTTCGCCTGCTCATCACCGGCCGTCCCAGAGTCTGTCTCGCTCCTCAGGTCCACCATTACCCCCCAAACCCCATATCCTGAGACAAAGATTCCCACCCTATAAAGGCCCACCTTTGTCAAAGATGGGCTCAGAGGTATGGCTTGAGAACTCTGAGGCAAATATTATTTCCTCATCAGACAGCAGCTCGAAATCCGGCTCATCTGACCAGGAGAGGAACGATCTGTCTGCCAGTGACAGCGAGGACAAGTTTCCCGGCATCCCTGATTCTCACGTCAAATCCACTGCCACAGAGGAGTATGCGATCCCCACCACCTACTTTTCTGTCGATAGCTGCATGACAGACACTTACCGGGCTAAGTACCATAAGCAAAGATCTGCTCTTCATACACTGGTAGATTATAAATCAGGAGAGCACACCTCATCTGGTGAGAGTGATCATGGGGACAGAGTATCTCCAGCTCCTGCAGATTTAATGATCCCTGATCAGTCCAGATCCAGAAATGAAGCAGGTATTGTTATATAATCCACATTATCTGAAATCCTAATGACTTCTTGTGGTAGAAAAGACTGCTGGTGTAAAACACTGAATTTGATCCACAAACATTGTTCTTTTCAGCCCATACCAGCAGTAAACCCGTCGTTAAATGGAATCCTGTTTCTGTAAAAGGTCTGGATGAACATGGCTTTCTGTGACACCAAACACCATTCCCACCAGCCATAAAGGTAATTATTACACCACATATTTCATGTGTGTGTAAAGTGTTAATCTGTTGCTTTTGTTGTGAATAGTGCCCTGAAGCTGCTGTTGCTGAACTGAGCTGTCATCTGAGTGTCAATCTTTAAAGCAATAAAAACTTTAGCAAAAACACTACAAGCAAAAGCATTATTATATCGTTTAATAATACATAATAATACTCAAATATATTAGTCAGCACTCAGTCATTTTCCGAACCACTTAATCCTTTTAGGGTCACGGGGAAGCTAAAGTGGGGTACACCTTGAACAGCTTGCCAGACCATTGCAGGGCCAACAGTCATACTCACACCTAGGGGCAATTTGTAACAGCCATATAGCCTAATGTGCATGTCTTTGGACTGTGGGAGGAAACCGGAGTACCTGGAGGAAACTCACGCAAGCATGGGGAAAACACGCAAACTCCACAAAGAAACGCTTGAGCCCGGGACTCGAACCCAGGACCTTCTTGCTCTGAGATGGATGTGCTAACCACTGTACCACCATATAATAATATATTATTCTTTTAGTTGTGCAGTTTATTCATGTATTTGTTTTTATTTAATATTGTGCAACCTCTGTGAGAAAAGTGAGTATCCACTAAAGTCCTGGTGAATTTGCTGTTACAGAACAATAATTAACAGCTTCTGACTAGAGTTAATGAAAAAATAGACTAGAGTAATAAGAAAAAATGTGTATATGTGTATTTAATGCTTACTTTTTAGAAAAGATGAACGGTTTTAAAAAGAAAATGTATTTTTTTCCTAATTATATATTTGCTTCTTTTAACAGATCAAAAAAAAAAGTGACTTGAAAATGGACCCAGTGCCAAAAAGATCAGACACGAATGCAGAGACCTGAGACAATTCGAGAACGAATTCTATGGTCATTTTTGCTATTGCACATTTACAAGCCAATTATAGAAAAAAAAACATTTTTGCTGGTGTGTTTTTTTTTTGTTGTTGTTGTTGTTGTTGTTTGTTTTTCCTTTTTTTAAAGCTTGTATTTAATGTGAGCTGTTGTGGATCTTGGAATTGGTTATTTAAATGTATGGCAGGTGTTTTACTTCTACTCTGTATGATAGTTTTCTCTGGAATGGGAAATGATTTAAAATATATTTTCATTTTATTATTTCAGGTAAAACCAAAATGATAAAGCCCATCCTGCTTAATGAGTTTCCCTCTACTGAGTTTACACTGTTTTCTATTCTATTGGTTGAAAAGGTTTGTTCTTATTTCTACCCCCCTCACTATGTTCACATGACTCCATGAAGCCTAGATGCACTAAACTGCATTTTATTGAATGTGCCTGACTGTTATTACAATCAGAATATATCGAGGTTACGCTTGCTGCTTCAAGTGTTCCAGGGGACGGCAGCAACAGAATGATTTACTGAAGCACACAGATCTGTTTTTCCGTCAAATGAAACTGATTGAGCTCAACCCGGCAGTCCTGAGTGAATGTGCTGTTTGTTTGCACTTTGACATCTCTTTAAATTGATCAGTACATGATCACTTATTTTTGACCGTGGCCTGGACCCTCTGGTTTTCTTCTGTTAGAGAAGTCGACGTATGACAAAATATATGTGCTTGTACATGAGTTTTAATTTGCTCCGAGATATGGGTACACTGTATAGTTTTATTTTCAGAGTTTTTATGTCATAGACTCAACGTACATCTTTTTATATTTTATTTTTGTTAAAGTATGATTACATTTTGTACATTTACTAGACTGACCCTAAAAAGAGTGCCTTATTTTGTATATAAATTGCTTTAAAAATTCTGATTTTATTTGTAATTTCTTTCATATATTGTGTTTCCCTTTTACTGACCAACAAATGTTTAATAAATCTTTTTTTTTTTTAATTTGATCTTGATGCTGGTTTGGTGTGCTACTGTTTTTAAAATAGTTTGATAACACAATTCAGTGAGTTGTGAGTAAATTGTATACCTGTGTCTATATTGGCTTGAATACTTTCAGAAGTACATAATGTATTTAAATCCCATACTAACAGTACAGTGGATATCGAAACGAGAACCCCCCTACCACCCTTCAAAAAAGAAAAAAAATGTTTCCAGTGTTTTTTGTGGAGGAGGGCAGCAGGTTTTCCTCAAGAATTTGCTGGTATTGTGCCCCATTAATTTTTTCATTTACAGCATTTAGCAGACGCTCTTATCCAGAGCAACTTACAGAAGTGCTTTAAAGTTACTATCAGTGAATATATTCTTATACTGGTTCATCAGGACACAGACTAAGTATACCATCAGTCAGAAACTCAGTGGATAGGTGTTGTGTGCAGGGTTCTTGTTGTTGTTTTGTGTGTGTGTGTGTGTGTGTGTGTGTGTGTGAGAAAAAGAAAACATAGTTCTAGTACTGTTGAAAAAGGGATGTTTTCAGCCGTCGTTTGAAGATACCCAGTGACTCAGCTGTCCGAACATCCAGAGGAAAATCATTCCACCACCTTGGAGCCAGAACAGAGAAGAGTTTAGATGCATTTTTCCTTTGACCCTTGGTAGGAGGAGGGACCAGTCTAGCAGTGGTTGAGGATCTGAGAAAACAGGGTGTGATAACTGCTTTGAGGTAGGAGGGTGCACGTTCATTTTTGGCTTTGTAGGCAAGCATTAATGTTTTAAATTTAATGCAATCAGCTACACGAAGCCATTCGGCAAATTCCTTCGACAAGTTCCACAGTCTTTCTGTAGAGGAACCCCACCATAAAAGGTTTTACTGTAGTTATGGTGCTCTTTGGATGGTCATTGCCAGATATGCCATTCAAGGTGACTTGATGCTGTCTTTCTTGAAGAATTGCCTTTTTCTTGCAACCCTCCCATACGAGTCACAGGGGAATATTCATGATTAAAAATAAAGGCATTAAGGAGTAAAAAATATTTAGACACTTTATTGAAACGAGCACTCGGAGCGCAAATCTGTCAAGCCAAAAAACAACAAAGTACACAGCACCCCCTGCTGGGCCTACTGTAATAGCCCCCACCCATGCCGAAAGGGGAAAACATATGTTCTTGGATCCTGAACTTGGTCTGGATCATCTCCAAAATCAAATACAATATTCCTTGTCCAAAGCCTCTCCTCTGATAGAAATGTCAGGAAATGTCTGCACAATAACTTTTGCATAATCACATAACTGCTACCAAACACATGAACAAAGAAACAAACTGAGGGAAAACTGTATCACAGTGGTAAAAAGGTATTTAAAAAAATGTTCTAGATAAAAATGCCACTAGAAAGTTCCTGGGCAAATTGAGTAAGGTTATTCTATCATAATAAAAGACATCACCATTGTTTGCAATGATATTAACAAAAAAAATATTAATAAGGTATTTCTTTTTTTATTCCTTGTTTGGCACATTTCTATTCTGTGAACCCCAGACCAAAGACTGAAACAAAATCACTTTAAGAACAGTTTTTATTATTTTTAAATTTTTTTCTTTAACACAACAGAACAAGAATTCAAGAAAGGGTTAATAATCAAAATTTTATTTAGCCCTTTCTTGTATTCTTGAAGAAGCCTGAACTAGTGCTTTGATTTAAACATTTAATTATTTTGTAGTACTTTTCATACGATGCATATTCTGTTGAAACTACTGCTTTAAACAGACCAGTGACACATACAATGTTTTCCATAAGATTCAAAAAGGAGGTTGCCCTAAAAATACTTTCATAGACCTGTGACCAATGGCCTGTTC
Source organism: Neosilurus mollespiculum (assembly GCA_030014195.1). Lineage (NCBI taxonomy): Eukaryota > Metazoa > Chordata > Actinopteri > Siluriformes > Plotosidae > Neosilurus > Neosilurus mollespiculum. Next base: position 29,130,675 of record JAQMYF010000024.1, read on the forward strand.
ATGCATTGGGCCTACCAGGCTGGGGTCATCAAATAGGCAATGATATCGCCTACACACATGGGGCACAAGAAACACCGCAAATACAAATGACCATGAAAAGCCATGAGAGCTACATGGCAATGGTATCACTTCCAACAGTATCGTGTGCCAGACATTTGTACGTAGACGCACTGTGTAGATCGCTGGATTCAAAACAGCGGCAAGGTGTCCGAGGCATCGCTTCCAACTCGCAAGTATGCATACACAGATATAAATGATGTGGTTACAATAGCGTCTGTGAGTGGGTGATGAAAGGACCGGCTTGGCACAAAAATTGTTCCAGTTTTAAAATTCATTGCTCGGTCGCCAAGTTAAGACTGAAGAGAATAAATTTATTTATTTATCTATTTATTTGTTTGTTTATTTTATTTTATTTTTATTAAATCGTGAATATTAACATTGGTGGATCTGAGAAACAAGGAATAAACAGAATGGTCTAATGCAACTATTAACAAAAAAAGTCCGTATTTTCTTTTACTGTACATACAGTGTACATACATGAAATAATGATGTGATATCTAGTAGAGTTTACATTTGCAGTGCTGCTTTTGATTACGTACAGTAAGATGGTTCAGGTTGAATGCACATAACTTTAGTTACGATTGTAAAATGAAACCGTGCACACAGTTGAAGTCCTAGTGTTTGCATCCACTATCATACATTTGTTCATCCAATATTTTTATTACACCAGATATTATACAGGGTCTCTCTAAATATAGTTTTACTTTAAAAATAATGCTTCACAATTCACCTTCCAAAAGTGAGTTCCAGTTCATCATGTACCATAAGCACAGTAATACAGTACACTGGAAGGTGTCATATCATGGGGTAATCTTAAAAAAGGCTATAAATTATTTGGTAGTTGCCTCATGTTTTTACATAGCACACAAAACGGTGTCTCCTTCCTGTCTTACAATCACGGATTTGCCATTTTGTCTTCTTCCAGACCAAAACACACTTCTTGTTGCTCTTGATTCTGATTCGGGGTGGACCACGCTTCCAATTAGTGTAAGTAACTGGCTCTCCATCCACCCATTCCCACCGGCCTTTATTCGCCCGGTCGTTCAGACCTGCACAGAGTTATCACAAGTGTCCCTTAGGGTGCAGTTTAAAATAAACATTTTTACAATTTGCATGAATTTGTATACAAGATGAAAGGAGTGCCAAACAAATTACCAATCCAGAAGGGCTTCCTCTCACTGAAGTCCCAGAGCCAATTCATATCTGTTTTTGATAGCACACTCACAAGGTTGCCCTGGAAGCTGGGTGAAATAAGAATTAGATTTAATGATGCAAGGCAGAGCTAATACGAAATAAGACTTAAAGGAGGAGATATCGCTAGTCACTTACTCCGACTAGGGTCGCCAGGAGGCTGGAGCCTTTCTCAACTAACACTGTATGATGAGGGTACACCCTGAATAGTTTGCCTTGTTCGTTCGTGCCATTTACCTACAGATTTGTGTTGGAGGTGTCAAGAGGCTTAGATAAAAATCATTCCCTGTGCAGTGGGAAACTATATATGCACCAGGATTATTATGTTTAAAGTCATACTCCTCCATGTTAACTTGACAATTGATGATGTCATCATTACAGGATGCATTTTATTTTAACCACCAATAAAATCCTTAAAGAGTACCGGTACTGTTTATCCTTACAGCAGAATTTGTGTGTATGTAATACTCTTCCTCTCACGCTGTGTGCGCAGGGCCTCTGTAGAGTCAATAAAGACTCCACACACCCCTCTCATGAACTGATCAACCTCCTTCATTCAGGAAAGCGGTTCCGGAGCATCAGAACCCGCATCACCAGGTTCTGTAACAGCTTCATTTCCCAGGCTGTTAGAGCTCTGAACTACCACATGCACAGGTGCAACATGCTGCCTCCAGTGTGTGCGCCCACATGCACGCTGTGATGTGTATATTTATTGTATTTGTTTTTATTGTATATATTGAGAATATCGATATATGTAAATATGTACACTGCATATATGTATGTATCTATATATATATATATATATATTTGTGTATATTTTACATATGTATCCATATATATGTCTATATCTTACATATATTATATATTATTTTATTATTATTATTACATATACAGTATACTGGTTTTGGTGTTATTATTATTATCACAATGTATGAATGTGTATATATATGTGTACATGTGTTATGCTACATGGGTCAGTGACATGGCCCAGCTAATCCAACGAGTTTGCGTCACTACCAGGCTAGAACAGCCAATCAGAAAAGTAACATGTCTCTGAGCATGCCTAGAGTCATAATACTCATACACGCTTTAAAATCGGTGATCGTTTTAAATAGCTAGAAACAATATTTCAATAACAATAATTCACCACAGGTACGCTTTAAAATAGCAGCTTTCAGTGTACCATTCTGCACACAGATAGATTTTTGATTCACATCAAGTTTCAAGAAGTGCTGTCTTCTCCTTTAAGAATGTGTGTTGTGCATGAATGTTTTGTGTTTGATCTCACCTCTCTCGACATGCCCTGGCAGCATCACCCCATGTAGCTTTTTGCTCCATGCTCAGCAGATAGCAGTGCTGGCTATGGTATGTCCACCCTTGTGGACACTTCTGTGCATTCACAGCCTGGAAGAGTAGAGGAAAACTTCTAATATCATATCATCTGTTTTTATTTAAAAAAATAATAAATAAATATATTTTTTTAAAAAGTATAATGTCTGTCTTATGTCGACTACCTCATCTGTAGCAGTCCAGGGTTTCCAGGATATCCCATTGCACTGAAAGAGCTGGCCTAAGCTTGAATTAAAATGGAGAAAACCTGCAAGCTCTGGAGTGCAGGCCTTACTGTCGGGTCTAGAGAAAATATTCTAAGCACATAACCATGTGTACCTTGATTACATTCAGAAAAACTTGCACACAGTGATGTATTTATTTAACTGTAAATAAGTATCATGATTTTAAAATACAAATTTTTTTTTCAAAATAACATTCTGTATGCATCATTGAAACTCAACACTTGAGTTATACCTGAGGAGCTATCCCTCCCTGGTTATGTGTAGAAAGTGCTGTAAGGTGGCTTGTGCTTTTGGCTGGGAGGGATCGCTGCTGTCCTCTACTGGTTACCTGAACTTGAGCCTTCTTTCCAGAATTAAAGCCTTTAGATTCATCCTCCACTGTCAGAGACATTATTCCATGATACTGCAAAACAAGTGTGAAACCCTTTTTAAAGCCACTCTGAGAAACAGGAAGTATACGCCACAAACAGAAACATGATTACCATAATCATGATTATAAGTTCTGCTGCTAGAGACTGTCCCAAGACACTTACTGACAATAAGGTGGTATTAATTTTTTTTAGCACTGAAACATTATCATGCTGGTGTACAAATATTCAATGTTGGCTCCATTTTTTTCTCCCAGGGGTGTAGGCTGTAGGAATGGTTGTGTGTGTGTGTGTGTGTGTGTGTGTGTGTGTGTGTGTGTGTGTGTGTGTGTGTGTGTGTGTGCTGTCCCTGCGATGTGACAAATTACCTGATCTGCCCGCGTTGTGATTAAAATATGAACTAAAAAATATAATGATACTGTTTCTTTTGCTTAGCTGGTAGTATATACTAATACACTTTTGCATTTCAGGGGTGTTGGCAGAACAATGAAATGCATAACTGTTAACAATCCAGATGATTATGATGTCACTAATGATTAGTGAAATGCATGCTTCATTTTAATACCTGATTGCGTTTATTGAAGTTGAAATTTAGACTGCTGAAAGAAGAAGTGTGTGTTTGAATATGTATGGATGCACTTCCTGCCCACATTAAAAAAAAAGGGAAATAATTTGTACTTGGGAGTCGCCTGGCTTTTGGTTCGTTAATTCATAGCTGATGAATTTCCCGGCAAACCCACAGCTTCTTGGTTTAGTGTCAGTACTGTGGCTAGCGCTCTGTGACTCTCAGGTCCTTCCCCGAGTGTTTAAAAGAGCTGAACACCACAAATGAATCGAGTGCAGCATTTTCCATATTCGCTGTGTCTCTCGAGTCTCCGTCTGCAGAGTTTCCCCCTCATGAGGTACATGTTTCACAAGCTTGCTAGAGATCTGCAAAAGTCATCTCTTTAAAACCTGAACTCATCTTCCACTACCATCATCCGAGCACACCACAGTGCTTCTCAAACCCTCCTCAGCTGACAGTGGGAACCTCAGTGAAGCAGAGGTACCCGCCCTGGCTTGCAGGACTCATTGTTCAGGCACAGAGACTATGAGTCAGCAAGCACACACACACACACACACACACACACACACACACACACACACACACACACACACACACACACACACACACACACACATACACACACCCAAAAAGCCTTTTTATTTTCTTCTAGCTGTGCAGGAAACCACAGTGAATGCATCAGCAGTTCTGATCAATGAGTAAGTGCAGGTTGGAAATCTGAACAACAATAACTTACACCATCAGCTTGTGTACTCGACACCCCTTTAAAGATGAACCTGACCTGCACTGTGTTGATCAGTAATGTGACTCACAAGCGTTGTTTAAATTACCCTATACCCTTCTGATGTGCATGTCTTTGGACTGTGGGAGGAAACCGGTGTACCTGGAGGAAACCCATGCAAGCACAGGGAGAACATACAAACTCCACACAGAAAACCCCTTGCCAAACCCGGCAAGCCCTGCCAAACACCCTCGCACCCCGGACCTTTTTGCTTTAAGATGGACGTGCTAACCACTACACCACTGTGCCGCCCTTTTGCCCTAACTAACATAATGAAGCACAATGTATATATTACATGGGAATTATCTTGAGTATAGTATCAAGATAATGCTTGAATCAAACGACTTACACTCACGGTCATCACGGTCACTTGGAGTATGTGTCATCATCATTATTGCTCTTTAAAATGGCACAACTAACCATAAAAATCTCATTTACTTTCATTTAAGTTTTTCTTGTGCTTCTGTGTAGTATATACTAAAACTTTGAATGAGTTAAATAGGACACCATTAACTACACAGTGCTTAGCTCTGCTTAGACCATGTGGAGGTCACATGACCTTCTTTTGTACTGGTTAAAATGTATGGAAAATAAACCATAAAATGTTTGATTTAGTTAGATTTTTATTATGTAGTATATACTAAAACAATCATTCATCTCAGGCTCGGTGGATTGCATTGAATTAAATAGTCTCGGTGGATCTATTTAACGACAGCCACTCCGCAAATTATCTGTTAATTATGGCATACATCAATCAAATCGTTCTATAAATCAAATCATATCATATTGAAGCAGATCCACTGGTTTTGTCAAATATCAAGTCATTGTCGTATAAAACAAATTCACATTGTATTGTAGCAGATTCTGCAGTATGGATAAATATCAAATTGTCATTAATTAACTCATTCATTTTCTGAACTGCTTAATCCTAATTAGGGTTCGTGTGGAGGCTGGCGCCCATCTCAGACTACTCTGGGTGAGGGCAGGGTACACCCTGCACAGCTCTCCAGGCCATTGTGGGGCAGAAACACGCTGATGGCAATCCAATGGCCTACTCTTTTTGAACGACAGCAATAGTTCTTTTACATGCCTGTCACCACAGACAGTGAGAGACATGGCTGGCCCATTTATACCCTAATTAACCCAGTTATCTGCACTTGGGGAAATCAAATCGTTACCTAATAAATCAAAATCGTATTATATCGTAGCATATTCAGCAGCGTCGTCTGTATAGCAGATTCAGAGGAATTGACTGTTATGGAATCTTTTCATGAATGATTTAGAATCATATCGTATCTTTAATTCAGCAGGTTTAATGCAAAATAGATTAATTACCACATGGAACCAAAATGGCACAGTGGTGGCCTGGTGGTAGGGTGCTGGCTTACTGATCCGAAGGTCAAGGGTTCGCGCCCCACTATCACCAAGTTGTCACTCTTGTCCCCCCAGTGCAGCTAACTGGGTTATCAAAGGCCAGCCACAGAACCATTGCTGTCATCTATAAAGATGCTATTGGGTTGCTTTTAGCATGTTTCTGTCCTGCGATAGCGTGGCGAGCTGTCCAGGGTGTACTCTGCCCTCGCCAGTGCTATTGTTAAATATCAAATCCTTGCTTTATAAAGTAAATTGTATGTAAAATAAAGTCAAATGAAATCATTGCCTTATAAAGTAAATTGTATATAAAAAATTGTATCTTATTTAGCAGTTTCAGCACAATGAATCAAAATTAATCAGCCATGTGGTATTCATTTGTTGCATTAAAAATTAAGGCTGATGTTGGTAATCTGGAAAGTCTGAAAAATCTGAAAAAAATAGCAACTCTTCCTGCCCTTGGAGGCCCTTCCAAAGCCACGCCCCCCTCCACATGTGCTCTGACTGCATGGTAGGGTCATGCACAAGCAGGGAGACATGGGAACATTTGATTGGATATTTCCCAGCAGACTGCGATGTAGTGATTGGTTGGCGTTTTTAAAGGATTTCAGTGGCCACAGATGACCTGTACCTTTTTCAGATCTCATAGTGTATAGACCATTTAAACCAATATAACAGTCTGTGCATACAGCTAAAAAGTTACCAAACCCTAGCTTTAAGACAAGAATATAAGCAAACAAGAGTTTATATTGAGGTTCAAAACAGTCCGGTTCTATTAAAATGATTTGTATAGTGGGTTATGGAGGAAATTTTTAGTGTGAGGACCCTGCATACATCATAACTTCTTGTCTTTTATGCTGTTGGAAGATTTAGTTAATAGCAAGCTAATATAAACCACTCTGAGTGTGTTAACCCTTGCTCGAACAGTTTCCATATGCTCCATGTGTCTGAGAAGGTTTTGTTCATTGTACAGTCCTGTACTTATAAATTTCCCTGATTTTTTTCCGTTTTGACAGTTTCCAAGCTTACACAAGACCAAATGGGACAAAAAAAGCATGCAGGTCTTAAAACGTGGGATTTCTCTCCTGTGGAACACAGGCTGGCCACCGTTAGGGGAATTCCACCAAATTTAAACTAAGGCACAAGATGTATTTTCCACCCAAAAAAAAAAAAAAAAAACCTTTCAATGTATGCTCCATTGGACTTCACGTCTTTACATTATAGCCAAAACCACAAAGGGGCCATACTGTACTGGAGCTGAAGACTGGAGCAGATCCACAGCATGTGTTTGCATATTATGACGTGATTAAAGCATCTAAAGTGGTTCCTGTTTTGTGTCGTTGCAGGAGGTGCTGAGCAGCTGGCAGATCTTGGGCACGATTTCACACAGGTAGGAGGTGATGGAAGAAAACCACGCCTGTTTGATTTGTGCTGGCGGACAGCTTTGTCCCAGATGTTAAGTGTGATGGTTCATCCTTGATTCCAGACAACTTTGAAAACGTATTAAATGTATTCTATGATGTTGGCTAACGTGTTTTGAGTCTCAGCCAAAATGTGTACGTCACTATATTGGCGATACTCAGCTAAGATTTGGAAACAATCTCTCGTGGACTTGGACCTGTGTGTAGTATTTCCTTGGCTTGCATTTCAAGGGAGGGCGTTTAGAATTGAGGATACTGACACTGATCCTGCCACGTGTTTGTTTCTGAAAGGTGTGTGTTCCTCTTAAACAGGAGGAAGATTTGATAGTATGCGGAATCATTGACATTTCACCGCGGCATCTAAAGGCTTTGGATAATTGCTTCAGAAATCTGCTGGAAATATTTTGGTGGGGTTTTTTTTGTTTGTTTGTTTTTAATTATTAAAAATAAATAGTCTTGATTTTGTCATTAACCTTTTTAATGAATTAAATAAAAACTCAGACTCTTCTGTGTGATTTCTTGGCTCTGCAGTATCTTTTTATTTAGTTCATCTGCATGCTCTTAGTTTCATCTAACAGTACCGCAGGAGGTGTTGCATTAGAAATGCACCATCAGCATTATAACTTGTGTATGCATGAGGCCACTTTGCTCCAGGAATGATTTTTGTTTAGTGGTGACTCATTCGATTTTCCCATTAGCATCTCAAGCAGTGAATGTCAGCTTTGTGACAGTGCTTTGTGGTAAAAGTGAGCAGATGAGCGAGGAGAAGGGCGATGTGTAAAACCTTGCATTTCGATCTGTCTACAGGAGACATTATGGACAAAAGAAGAACCCTGTGGTGTTCAAAGCAAAGTTCACACTTCCGTCAAATTAAAAAAATATATTTATTTTGCCCTACAATACAAAATTACAATATCTTTTTTATATTTAATTTTCCTTTTGCTGGTTTGTATACAGTTTATATATTTTCTCAGCTTAATAAATCATTGGAAACATTTATAATATATGTAACAGCCAGACAAAACTTTTCATATGCTGAAACCTTCATGATCTGCTGTATCATTCATTCATTCATTCATCTTTGGTAACTGCTCTTTCCTCCTCAGGATGGTACTACATGTGGAGCTACTCTCAGTAATTTATCCTCTAGTCCATCACAGAGCATCCTGCACGCTGAAATTTGCAGCTAGGTGCAATTTACCACAGCAAATCAATTTTCAAAGAAGAACCTGGAGAATCCAGATTAAACTCACAGGAACATGGGGAGTGAGTCGTCAAAATTCACACAGATGGTAATAGAGACAGACAGACAGACAGACAGACAGACAGACAGACAGACAGACAGATAGATAGATAGATAGATAGATAGATAGATAGATAAACAGAGATGGATGGTTGGATGGATATATGTGTAAATTACAGGTATTCCATGAAATCAAGTTGTACGCACTTCATCAGGTACTAGCCATACATAGCAGCATTGAGTAGAACACCTGTTTTACTACATCATCCACATCCATAAAACTGGCAAACTGACAACAGCACCCAGCAGCAGTTTCTTTATGAAAAATTCACAAAAAATAATTTTTGAAAATTAAAAAAATATATGTTATTACTATCCAATACTATTATTTCTGAATTTTGTTGCTTTTTTATTTATTTATTGTTATTGTTGTTGTATGTTTGTTTTCAAGTAAATAATTTATTTTGTTGGTTTGGAAATCATTTTGCCATTTTGTTTTTACCCCTCAACCGGTTATGGAGGGGTATTGTCGTTGGCTTGGCGGGCGGGCGGCATGACAATAAGTTTGGCTGGCCCTCTGCTTGACTCATGCACATGCCAGCTTACTGAATTTTTGCATAGGCACTCCCTATGACCTAAACCTATGTGTGGGCTAACTGATTTTTATATGTGACCTTTGACCTTGGCACAGTGACCTTAAACATATAAAGTTTGTCCAGTCCATTGTTCGGCTTATATGCATGATATCTTTCTGAAATTTTGCATAGGAACTCCCTATGACTTAAACCTGTGCGTGGGGTGGCTAATAAAATGTTGATTGTCTGAAACTGTTTGTATGGGGGATGGCTTTTGTCCTCTGTGCGCTTGAGGCATCCTGGCTGAGGGGTTACAATGTTCTATAGAACGGCCAATTTTTTTTTTTTAGTAATCACATGAGCTGATATCCTCGTAGTATAGGAACCAATCACAACCCGCACAGTTGGTCAAAGCCAGTGGATGTGGATGTAATAACACATTTTATTTTACCCTAGGTCACTAAATGTTCAAATGTGCACTCTGATTGGCTAATGTACTCATAGGGTATCAGTTCATTTAAGGTGACCTCAGCATCACCTTAGAAAGGTCATGACATGTTCTAAGTTAAAGTATTTCCTGATAAACACATATTTTTTCAGAAACCAGAAGTGATACAATGTAACTGCTTCCATTAGTTCCACTACCAAACCCGAAGTGCCACTACAGCAGTTTATTCTGTCTAGATTAATTTTACAAAAGCAACAAAATATAGAATTAAAGTATTTGATCTTTAGGATGTATTTCTTTTTAATTTTGAAAAATTTTACATTTTTTTCTTACTACCAAATGCGATTTTATTGGACTAAAGCTGTTCAGCTACCCACCTAGCTCTGTGCTAACCAGCTCGCACTTTATTAAAAAAAAAAATTGAGTTCCTTACAATATTGAGGAAAGAATAAAACAGTTATTCTACTCTCTCTGATCGGATATGAATTAATATCCTGCACGACTGACGCCTCTTGAGTTATAATAAGTCATATCCGATCAGAGCTGTTAGAAATTTACGGGTGAGTTTTCGGGTGAGAGTAACCTGTGAGCATTTTGGCTACCACTTCTCATCTGTGATTTTTTTCTTTTCTTCTTGTCTTTATTTCTTTTCCATTTTAATATTTTGTTGATTTTGCTTTTTGTGGTGTAGCTCCAGGTTTCAAGCGTCATGTTCCCCAGGCCTTGGTTCACCATGACTGATGTGGTGTGTGTATTGTTGTTGTCGATGTCAGAGCAGCCCTGTGATTTGTGCAGTGGTGTTTCATGTGCTTACCCATGATGCATCGTTCCAAGAGCTTTGCCTAGTGGCATGACGGCTGTGCAGGCAGTGTGGAACATACTTGTGTGTGCCTTTTGGTGTGACTGTGGGCAGCTACACCACGGGAATTACATTCTTACAGCTTTTAGCTTTCAACTTTTTTTTTTGTCTTCTGTTATTATTATTATTATTATTATATTATTATTATTATTGTTATTATTATTTGCAAATATAAAGGGACCTTGGGGGTGAGACAGTCAGTATATAACTTCAATGTGTGCATATGTGTAGTATATTGCACCTTTCTCACACCCATTGTCACTTTACCTTTACCAAAAACAAACAAATATACACCCTTCCATTTACCAAACCACTTAATTCTACTAGGGTCTTGGAGAGGCTGGAGCCTGTTTCTGCCATCTCTGGGCAAAGGTGGGCTACACCCTGAACAGCTCATCAATACACTGGAGGGCAACAAACAAACAATCGTAATAATGATACTAGTAATAATAATAATGATGTGTTAAAGTTAAATTAAATAATAAATTAATATTTAAAAAATGAAATGAAATGAAAACAAAGTAAACAGAGTTTTAAAAAAAAATGCTCCAAAATGCAATTGTTGAACTTTTTTTTTTATTTGCATGACAAAATTCAGTTACAGTGACATTTGATGGGTTTTCCCACACTGACACACACACAATATAAGCACATGAAACATCAAATCAGCAGTCACATACACACGTACAATACAATCGTACAAGATAACAAACATTAAATACATCAACACGCAGAATAAAAGTAATTTATTTTGTGTTATTTTGTGAAGACTCTCATCATGAGCAAGTGACAAGTTCGCAAGTGACAATCTGATCTGATACTTCATAAAGTCTCTCTCTGAGATGCTGTAATGCAGCTGGATTCCTGTAAATGCTCACACATGAGGTTTCTCTCCATTCTATCTTTAGTTCCATTCATGGTGAAACCACATTTTTATTTCTGTACTTCTCTATTGGACACTATACTTCTCTGGCCCGACAGTATTTCATTGTAATTTCTGAATGGGGACATCCATAACCCTGTGTAATAATTTACCCCAATAACTGTTAGCTCTTTTTTGTCAGAATGCCAAATAGGAACAGCATAAAATCCGAGCTATAAGGCAGGAGTTGCGTGTTTGAACTGTAATAAAAGATGGTGCAAATATAACGAGGTCTGCAAATATGATCTGGAACAGACTTCCAGTTTATGAGAGGGTTTTTTTTCACCTTCATAATTTTCAGTGTTCAGCTGCTACATTTCCACAGGGAGATGAGAGTATAGACGTGTAACGCAGTTATAGTCCCTGATTTATTTCATTACTTCAGACAGAAAACTCTATAGATCAAGTTTTATAATCATTTGCATTGATTGTTCATGGTAAGGATATTTGTGCATTAAAAACATTACAGCTTTTGTTAGTCCTGTGTCACAGTGTCCTGGGGCCCTGGGGCCCAAATGAAAGTTTTTGCAAAACTAAAGTGAACTCAGTGATTTGAGTGAAAACATGAACAACTATTCTTAATCTGCAAACTAAACTACAGCCAATATTCCGGAAATGTCCTGTTTATCATTCAGCTTTTAAACAATTGTGTCATTAAATTTTCTAACAATTTTAATCATAAAAAAAGAAATTAAATAAAAATACACAAACAGTCCCACAAACTGGCACAATGACCAGTCAAACCAGTATGATGTAGTAAAATTACAGGAGATGGTTTGATTTAGGAATGTCTAGGTCAAAGGTGAAGGTCAGAACAATGTTTTGAAAAAACAGTCATTGATAAAAGTCTTGTCGCACATGTGGACATTCATGTATAAAAGCCCATATCTCACCAACCTATTAACCAATTTTCATCAACTATGCCTTACATTAATCCTACAAGTATACAGAATGTTTTGTAAAAGCATTATTTATACTTTTTACAGCCAATAAAAGACAAACATATCCATTCTAGGTTGGACAAAAGTCTTGCCGCAATCATGTAACATCAAATTCTGAATCAAAATAATTAGTAAAATTAGTAAAAAATAATGAAAAAGTGCTTGATTAACTAAATATACATAAGCTCGGTCATGCAAGGAAGACAATCCACAAAACAACTGGCTGCACAAAAGTTGTAGTTCGCCTCCTGGTGACTCCCTCAAAAGCTCCATTATAATTCATAGCTAGCAATGTATGCTTCAGCATCAACTGTAGATCATATTTCTTGCAGTGGTCACCATACACCATACAGGTCCTGTACAAGACACAGCTAGAACACCATGACATGCTTACCAAGGCCCTAACATGTTTCAAACCTACAGGTGGCTCAGATTTCTCACCATAGGGTTGATAACAGACTGTTTTCTGACCATTTCATGAACAGGCTGCCCTCTAAAATAGCTTACTTGTGTATTAAAAATGGATTACAAGTGTCTCGGGCCTCATGTATTTTTAGTAGCACTTACAAATTTGAACATACTGAAGGTGTCTGATTCTTTTATTATGATAATTATTCATCAAGTCAAGCACCTGGGAGTCTGGTACGATCATGGCCATGTTTGCAGAGTCATTATTGACCTTGAGTGATGCTTTTAATTTTTCAATATGATGTTATATTTGCTACAATATTATATATTTAGTTATAAACAAGGCCATTCGGTTATTTTTCTGTAATTAATATAGTCTTGAAAGTGAAATTAAGTGTTTGGGACCAGACTTTTGTCCAGGCAAAAACAGGAATGTTTATATTTAAGCTGTAAGGATTAGAAAAAAATTCTTTCCAATACTGCTGCTAGTGCCATAGTTGATGAAAATCGGTTAAAAGGTTGGTGAGATATGGGCTTTTATACAGGAATGTCCTCATGTGCGACTAGACTTTTGTCAATGACTGTAGAACGCCTATAGCATTGAAACGAGTGCTGGTAGACATGCCATTACAATAGTACACTAATAGGAAATCATATATGGACTATGAAATGAGGCAATTATCTGTGACCTTGAAAGACCTTCAAAGGTGAAACCCCAGCCATCTCTTAACACCTTTAATGAAGAGAGTTTTTTTGCTAATTTGTTTACGTCCACATGCTATAGAACATATTGGCGGTGTAATTTGGTTCTGCAATTACACTGCCAAAATGCTAGTTAGCAACAGGCTTTCTATGCCACAATGTTCAGTTTCTTGAAGTATGTTCAACAGCGGTGTCTGACACTGTGCAGATCATGTATTGTGTGGGAGGCGGCGCAACAGTTACTGTTAATGTAGAACATTAAACAAACATAAAATAAAACTTTGGCACTTCGTTCCCTTCTTCTTGTAGCGAGTCTTTTCTGCTGAGGTAAAGTGAGCCAGTCACAGTTGTTGAGGTGTTTGAGGACAACTGTTGCACAATGGTTGCGTATCATATGCGTATCAGCCTAGGGTATGCACATACGCCAACACTTATGCTGTACCTTTGGCTCAGATTCCAGAATATTAAATATAATATAATATAATATATTTCTGCATATATGATATATGATATCCTTTATCAAAGATGACTCAGCACTTCTGGCATGACTAGTTGTATTGGTGCTTGGATTAGGGTCCTGTTTCTTGGGCTGACCCTGTACAGCTGCCTCTCACATCTGCCCTGCACAGATTTCCTCAACTAAGAGACTTGCATTCAAACCAGACTTCCATGCAGACTATTCTTTACTGCACAAGACAGCCGAATTTTTGTTTGTGTATGTGTGAGAGAGTATTATAGTTCTCCTAAGGATTTAAAGGTCGTGAAGTTGCACTTCCTTTTCCAGCATTTTTGATAGTCACAGTGAAAGTGAGCAGGGAGACAAAAATGGCACCGCGTTTTGTTGTTCCAATTCTTCTTGCTACAGAGTCCATCTTTTCGATAAAGGTGCAAAACTGTTGGCTTGTCAAGTTTAACAGAGCAACTTTCTCCAGGGTCAGATGATGTTAAAGATTTCTGATTCTGGGATAAATGTGGGTGGGAATTTGTCTTTCCTTTTAATCAGTAAATGTTACTAGTACTAGCTATAAATATAGAAAACGCTTTCATAGCTTTAGCAGAACTGCAACTGAAAAGTGCCACGTTCTGAAGGTCTTCCTCACTTTTTAGCACCTTTTACTGTTCAATTAAGAAGAAAGACTCACATCCTTCTACAGTTTTGCCGTGGGTGCATCAAGGTCACGTTTTGACTGCTGTACTGTAAACCACAGTAGTGTAAATGTTTTCCTACAACTATTTATCATTCTTTATAGGTTCTACCATGTCCTGTCTCCCGCTGTAGATCCCAGCCCAAAGGATGAGCTCAGGTAGTAAAACCTTTTTTTTAACCACTTCCTTTGGAGGCTTTCCTGTTGTACTCTTGCAGTCTTCATGAGTCCAGTTTGCACAGGGTTTATGAGTCTGTCTTTCATAGACAGGAAGATCCATTTAAAGGAGTGCTATGAGCAAACTCTAAACCTCACTTTTATCCACTCTCATACCTGCACCCTATGCGAACTTCTAGGCCATTCATCCATTTAGAGAAACCTTTAACCCTTACTACTATATGTATCAAATTGTACTGGGTTCCACACTTAGCTTTGTTTAGCAGCCTAATAAAAGGAAACATCTGTGTGTTTGCAGCACTGCTGCACCAGATCACAACAGCCAGCACCCAGAAGAGGAAGGGTGCTGCAATCATACATGTCCTTGAATGTGCTGAAGCAAATACTGCACATACCGTTATGCATTTTCACCACAACTGTATGAGTGCTTGTGTGTACGGATGCACGTGTTTATGGGTCTCTGGGTCTCGTAAAGTTTATATGAGATCATTTGAGGTAAATCCACTATGTACGTTCACCAATACAAATTAGGACACCATATAATGCATACACATTCACCTGAACATATACATATACATTCAACTCCATCACACATGGGGACATTTAGCATAGCCAATCAACGGAAGTTCCTTGCACTTCAATTAAGCTCAGGATTGAATGAGGGATGCTAGAGCTAGGAGGCTGCAATGGTGCCTGATGTACCACTGTGTTACTATTCATTCATTACCCAGATTATTATAATACCTCTTCTACACAGCATGTGGCATATATGGGTACTGATTTTAATTATCCATGTGCTTGTTTTGCAATATGTTGGATGCTCCCAAATAAGCAAACAATTCTGTCTCATTTGAAGAATTAATGAGATGGCCAGGGTTTATCCTTTCAAGGTGACTCAAGGTCAAACATAATTGTCTGATTTTAATATCCACATGTAGTTTCCGTAGTAATGGCATGTCTATCACTCATTTTGATTTTGAACTTTCAAAGTCATTCAAGGCCAAAGGGGATTATGCCATTTGGAAGCTTGTATATAATTTTCTATCTGTCCCTCATTGCATCTACAGTCTTTTATTATTTTATAATTTTATTTGTTTTTATTATTATAAGCAATTTCAATTTTAAAATGGGAAATGTACCAAAAAATGTGCTCTGGCCTTCAACTTTGATCTTAACATTTCAAAATCAAATCATCTGTGGGTCTCTGGTAGGGTAGTGTCTCCACCAAGTTTGGTGAAAATCCTTGCATTGGTGCAGTCAGGATTTGTATCACTTTGGATTGCAATATATTTGCCAAAGTCCTGTTTTGTAGCAGAGGTAATTAGGAGGATCTGAGCTGAACTGGTATTCACAGTTTCATCCCACACTTCTTCAGTTTGGCCTGGTGATCTTTGAAAATGGTACTTTTATCTGGAACCTCATTTCCAATCAGTACCCATTCTGCTAAACAATACCCAAAGACGAAACCCAAATAATAGAGACTCATCCACCACTGCTCAGACTAGCACTGAATAAAAAGCATATAATCTGACTCAGGTAGGTACCTAAATGCTCTTGGAGTAAACGCCATCAGAAGCTTGACAGAACATGAACTCGTTCAACAGATAAACGGTGATAGAAATAAAAGCGGAAATCTGAATGAGGGTAAATAGAAAACCCAGGCTTGGACACTTGTCATCACAGACATCTATTGGGAGCTCTGCTTCTGGGCAGTGCCTAATTCTATTTATTATTATTATTAACCATCAGTTTATCATAAAATAAAATGCTTGCCAAAAGGGAACTTGCCCTTCCTAGAGTCAGTAGTGAGAAGAATCAATAACTTCCTTTTTAATGGCGCTTGCTTCAGCCCATCCCTGGGGCATCTGTAATATTAATAGCGCTCCTGATAAACTGGCCAAGACCCAACCTATTTCTTTCTTTTTGACTGTAGCTGACCTCTTCATCTCAAGAGGGATCATGTGGTAAAAATGGACTTTCCTGCCACCAGAATTTGTTCTCCCTGCAGTGTCCTGTATCCTTTTGTATTAAAGATGAGTGATATATGAGCACATGGAAAGGTGGCAACACAAGAAGTAACCCGTTGGCTTTCTGCTGTCACAGTTTGAACACAATCTATGCATTTGTGATCCAAGGCCTCAGGCTGGGAGTGGACAGTTTCTTAGCTGAGTTAAGCCACAAATCAAGCTCTCTCATGTGGATCTGGACTTTGAACCACAGTGAATTTGGGCTATGGTTAACTCTGTCAATCAGAGATCCTACTGGCGCATGGCATGCTTGTAAGCTTCGAAATTGAAAAAGGAAACCATATATCACAGGAGGTTGAGAAAAAAGGATATGTTCACTTTAGTGGTGGTTTCTGAAGGAAGAACTCAAACCAATGACTTACAGCTATTCCGACTTTCTTGCTCGGACAAAATGCACAACAAGGGAGAGCATAAAAGAGGAGATGATTAGATGCCCAAGAGGATCTTGCTACATTCCTTTTGGCCCCCGACCCTACTCCATATCTCCCTGAAATGGGATGTAGTCCACTGGGAAGGGCGGCCATCACTCTGCTGAGCAGCCAGCATCCTACTGCACATACCGACATACCAGTGTGATGAAGGTGAATGTCCCTTAGAGAGGTGCAGAGGGGTAGCCCACCCAGTGCAGCTGGCCCACCGCGGCTGACCTTCCTGCGTTCCTGCCCACTGGCCGGCTTAGGATCAAGGGCTAGCTGTGCGTCGGGGGACCGGTCTAACAAGCAATACAGCCCCGCCATCGCTTTTATGCTTTGGCCCAGGAGTGCAATTTCTTCAAACGCTATTTCCTGTAGATAAGACCCAAACTATTCCTCCTGTTTTCTCGTTATGAAGGGGGGCAAGAATCAAACGAATGGGTCTCAGTAGCCATCATCTTAAACTGTAACCCAACTGATATTAATAAAAAAGTGATATAACATATACATTATAATATGAAGTGATATGACTGTGATATGACTGACTAGTGCAGTGTCTAGGCTCTCTGCTTTGGCCCTAAGTGCCTTAATCGTGCCTGGCTTACACCATTACTCTACTCACCCAAGACCTTGCAAATTGTTTCCAGCTTTAAGGGAAATCTGTTAAGATAGTTTGCAGACTGCGATAAGAGGTAGGTTTTAATATATACAGTGTCCTGTTCTGTGTTATTCTCTCTCTCTCTCTCTCTCTCTTTCTCTATCTCTCTCTCTCTCCCTCTCTTTGGTGTTTAGACTGCAGAACGTCCAGCATTACTGTCGTATTTATGCCTTATCTTTCAATGTTTGACCTTAAAGCAAGTCGACACGATCCACTTTCCCACAGTCAGGAATCCCACTGATCCAAAACCTCGAATAACATAATCTCACGTCTCCTATATTAGTCGGCAGGATACAGACTAGAGCCCGTTGTATATTTAGTATGACTTGTGTGATTGCTTGAGATATACAGTATGCTTGTGAATAAACATATAAATGTCATACTTTACCCTGGCTGAACTCAAGCACTGTGTGCAAGAGGAAGAACGGTTTTATCCGTCCACATGTGATCACATTGATTCATAAAGGCACTTGCTGGGAGATCTGGGCATCCTGCTCTTTATCAGCCTGCCCCTGGCTATTAGGCTGGAATGAGAGACTGTCATCATAAGAGACTGGAATGAGAGTCTGTCATCTCCCAGATAAAACAAGAGTCCACAGGGAAGGTATCATCAAAGTCCTGACAGCTCTCCTTCCTATTACTCTGCCCCTGTTTCCTTGTGTATTCTCTCTACATCCCCTCTATGTCTCAGTTGGCTTATTTCTCTGACTCATTGACTATTTTGGGGCCTTAATTTCTATATGCGGGTTGTTTTTTTTTTTATTTCTTCTTCTCTACGCAAAGTCCCCTTACTGGCCTGTCTTTTCATGATGTAAATAGTGTAGAGGCTTTCGTATTACCTCAGTGGGTATTTTTAGATGCAGGACCAAGTGCAGAGGGAAACAGAAGCAGGAAACCCAAAGGCCCATCAGTTAATTTTATCTGTGTGTACATATAAATAGCCCTGGTCTAATTATATTAGAGAGAAAACCATGTAGTAACCACAGAGCTTGTTTATGGATAACTGGGATCTCAGTAATGGATGATAGTATTGGATATTGGAATATGTCATTAAGAGTTTTGGTGTGTGTGTGTGTGTGTGTGTGTGTGTGTGTGTTTCTGTAGGTGCACTGAAGGTAGTGGCTTTGTGGTCCTCATGTTCATGTTTAAACCATTGAGGTCTGCATTTCCAGCTAATGCTAACTGCAGTTCATTTCACGTAATTATCAGCTGCAGTCTCTGATATCTCACACTTGTACTCAAACTTGCAGTCAGCAACATAATAATACACCACATACACCTAATAAGACTTTTATTTATTTATTATTTTCTATTTTCACTGGATTCACGTACAAACTGATTATTAACCAGCAGTGACACTTCATAACCATAAAACAATGTTTATGTAGATGTCTTTACTCGTCTTATTTAGATTTTGTGTCCTTTCCTTAAACTATAGCCTTCAGAAATGTTCTATGTTTCTCTTGGAACTTTTTCCAAAGCTTTTAAAATCCATCCATTTCAGCATTTGTCTTTGGGATTGAGAAAGGCAGGATGTTCATGAAGAAAGGTCACAGCCACCATTCACTGTCTCTGTCTTCTCCATCCACACACCTCTCCATCGGAATCAAGTGTCCAACCACTGCACAATGCATCCTCTTATAAGTGTGACAGAAAGGGTGGAATCTTCAGGGGTTGGACAATTTCTAACTGAGAATCATGAGTTTTTGCGTGCAGGGAGTTCCCGGCCTCGTTCCCCTCCCGGAAGATTACCTTCAGCTGCATCCTCAGCCAGCTGATGACACACATCTGGGCTTCTGGGCCTCGAGCCAGCCTGAAGACTGAGTCCTTCTGCCGCCGCTGCTTCTGCTGTAGTCATCATCGTCATTGTTGGATGTTCTTCTCATCAAACAGGAAACGCCTTTTTTCCCAGCCTTTTTGCGCTCTGCTGTTCAGAAGTGAAGCAAGACTACTAAATGTCCTGACTAAACAACAAAGTGATACGCCTGACTGTTTCTTTCTCAAAAAGGCATACCCTAAAAGAAGCTCTAATATACACAACTGACTTTTCGATTTGGCACTTGTTGCTCTGATGGACTCAAATGGAAGAGCAAGTTCACCTCAAGTATCAGGGGAAGCTTTCGAGGTTGTTGATGACCCACTGTGTTTGTTCGGGTTCATATTTGCGTGGGCGTCTCGCTTTTGTTACAAAAGCCTAACTTGGAGGAGCCAAACTGCTGGGTTTTTTTGTATGCCTTCAAAGATGAGTCAGTGTAGTTTCCACTAAGGCCTGTGTTCTCATTCTGGTTACTAACAATTGCTCAATCTCTTCTTCACAGAAAATGCGGCTGTGCACTCCAGTTGTGGCTTGATGAAGTCATGAACCTTCTTCACTCATCTGAGGCACCACTTGTAGGTGGGGTAAAAGTGAAGTTCATCAGTTTACATCAGTGTATTAAAACAGTACCAGACTGAGGCTGTAATATAAAGATTTAGGCCCTGTCTAAAATCTCCCAATAGATGACGCTGATAATAGTGTCTGAGGCTGGTGTTATAAGAGTAGTGCAACTCCTTTAAGGGCTGAATCAACTTAAGGCGTGGAGGAAATAAATAAATCAACCCCTGTGTTTCCCGACTATGGTCTGGAGTTAAAGCAGGAAAGGTAAAACCTGAGTTTTCTTTTCAATGCCTTTCGCTAGCTGAATTCCGCATTTGTTTGTATCACCTGTCTTGTTAGTTTATTTATCTGTTTAAAGAGATCATGATCTGTGCTCCAGTTAATGTTTGGTGTTGTTTTGCTCATGGTAAGTTTGTCTACCTACCCGAGCAAGATAGTGTTTTTTATTCTGTGTGAGTCTGAGCAGAGGTGTCTGAGCTTCTATTTTTTGTGGTTCATTTTATTATTGATAATAAATCTGTTCTTTTGTAGATGATGCAGCAGCCTTATTGGATTTCGTGTGGTGGCACGGACATGGAACAATCATCAAAGTCATGTTCCATGCCTGTAGGGCTCCACTCAGGAGCTCCACTAAAACAGTTATTCTGTCCACTGTGTGAATGCTAGTTTTCTTCTTTGCCATCACACTGTGCTTTGCCAAGCGTCCAGCAGCTACTCACCACTCTGTACTGTTTTTCTTTTCCTTTTTTCAAAGCTCTGATGAGCTCCAGTGATGATGATTCTCCAGTTTTTCCTGTCCACTTGTCGACTGCAGCAGCTTCCTGGCACTGGCTGCAGTAAGGCTACGGAGGCGGATGTGTCATGAGGAGGGCCTTCCACCCTTCCATAGTCACAAAAGAACTGCCCAAACATCTCCCCTCGTCCTTCCTTCCTCTAAGAACCCTGAGTATGACATCATGAGCTTGGAGCAGAATAGGGAGTTATAGGAGAAAAGAGGAGGGAAGAGGGAATGGACAGAGGGGGAGCGAGGTGGAAAGGGATGATCAAGAAAGAGAAACTATCTCTGCATATATCTATGTAGTCGCTTTGGATTGTTCAGATGAGCTGCATGACTTTTGGAAGACCCTGGAAATATCCTTTTTTATTTTAGAAACATATGTTTCTGCCAATCTGTTTTCCTCCTGTGTGGAATCTAATAAAGCACAGAGGCTAATAAAGTGAATTAGGGCCAGAGCTGGGGAGATGCAGCACAAGGCCTCTTTTCAGTGTGTTTCTCCAGGGCCTGGAGGTTTTTTTCCCCCTTCCAATTCACAGGAAAGATTTCAGTAATGTGAACACGCTGCTCAGCTTGGCTGTACACTACCTGTGTGTAATTTAAAGTAGTGTGATTCGCACGTGGCTTTGAAGTGCTTTTCTGTGCACCTTTGTCTCGGCTGCAAGACGTCCGTTTCCTTCTTGCTCTCGAGAGACGACGGGAAGGCTCTCTGAGCATGGGATTGCTCTAATGTGTCACATGCCCCATATAGAACTAGCAGGTATCAAACCACATACCCTACTCAGTATGGAGGAAGGGGGTCTATAGGAGATGGAAAAAAAAAAGAAAGAAAGCGAGAGACAGATAACAAGAGAAACTGAAACAGTCTTTTGCCTTTTTCCTTTCTTGAGAAGACTGCAGTACAGTTCTCTGAACCTCTAGCATTGCTATCAATTTTAGCTCTTGTCATTCAGGGCCATGGACACAGCAGCTGGACACAGGAAGACTAAGCTACGTGGCTTCTCAGCCAATCAGCTGCCTCCAGCTGTCCTGCTCTCAAACACAATTCATGAGATTGGCTGATGCCTGCTACTGACAGCGGTTCCTTCAGCTGGCCTTCTCAGTTCTTCCTTCCTAAATTCTCAATTGTGCAGACACATCTGCCACAAGCAACTGACCCTTTTCCCCCCTCTCTTTCCTTTTAGAGTTATACAAGGCTTTATTTGCTTGCACCAAGATCTCGTAGATCTCCCCCCTCTTACTTTTTGTTCCTGACTTTCTCCAGCATTCCACCCCTATATTTTATTTAATTCCCTTCAGCAGAGCCCTGCTCGCTTTTGTTCCAGGTGTTGGTGATTGGGGTCAGAGGGTGGTGAGGGTGGGGGTGCCTAGTCTCTGTATAGTGAGGCCAGTGGTGGATCAAAGCTTAGCCCTGTAAAACGATCTGAAAGAGTTTCCCATTAGCATCCATCAGGGTACCCTGAAAGCCTCCTTGCTCAGCCGAGGGAGTCAAAGGGCCCCCCAGAGTGGGATGAGGTGGGGTGGGGGGGATTGGGGGGCCGGGGGATATTTTGTGGGGAGATATAAATTGCTGGAGATATAAATAAAAGCACCATGCACACATTTATTATTTCCTTTTTTCTGCCTCTGACTTTATCTCATTTTCTAACCAACTCTTTCTATCTTTCATCTTTTCCTTTCTCTCCTCCGTCTTAGATTTCTCTGTGGTGTTGAATATGTAAAAGGAGACTGTCTCCATCTGTGCGCTATCAGTGCTGTAACCCATGAGTCGCAGCAACTCCCCACTCATGCTCTATAGTAGCGAAAGATTTGAAATGGATAGTGAGACTTGAGCTCATTTGCATAACTCGAGCACATGGGTTTTATTTATTAATTCATACATCTTTCATTTTATCTTGGTCAGAGTTTGGAGTTCTGGAGACTATCCTGGGAACACTGTGCCATAGGCGGGACTACACCCTGGAAAGAACGCCAGCCTTTCTCAGGGCACCATCCATACACTCCAAACACATGATAATAATATAACGTTTCAGTATAGAACCAGGCACACTGGGGCTGTGACACAGCGACGTGACTCACTACCTGTAAATATGTTAGTTTTAATCCCAAGATAACACATTTTCTTGGTATTTCCACAGCTGAGTTACGCCTACTATGTTATAATTGTGTACCAGTGCTGAAATGGTTACTTTTGTTGTGCCAAGAGTACAGCTTTGAGTAGGACAGGTTATGATTGGCAATTATGTGTTGAAGGTGAGGTGGATAGACATTCTGATGGCTAAACCTATTCATCTCCATAATGGCAGGTCTTGTGGTGTCTTATATGTGTTAAAAAAAAACAATGAATTAATGAATGAATATATATGAAGAGTTTGAGTTCAAAAACATAGTGCAATTGTTTTAATTATGAGAAAAACAACCTTTTCAGTATCTTTATTTTAAAGCTCAAGGTTTAAGTCCCTGGCATGGCGAGTGGAGTTTGCATGTTCTCCCCGTGTTTGTATGGTGCCTCTGAGTACTCCAGTTTTCTCCCACAGTACAAATGCATGCAAATTCATTTAAATGGCTGTATCAAATTTCCTGTAGGTGTGAATGTGAGTGTGAATGGATGTGTGTGTTGGCCCTGTGATGGATTGGCACGCTGTTCAGGGTTTACCCCTCCTTCAGCTAGAGTTGCCTGATAAAGACTTCAGCCTCCCCGCAACCCTAGTAGGATTATTTGGTTCGGCAAATGAATGAATGAATGAATGAATGAATGATGTATGTGTGTGTGTGTGTGTGTGTGTGTGTGTGTGTTCCTGTTGTGTTTCTTTTTGAACTCCACCACACCCACACCCATTGAAATCATTGTCTGTCCCCTTGTGCTTTTCTAAATGCAGTGTTTCTCCAGAATGTGTATGTGATTATTTTTATGTGCATGGGGGGACTTTGCTAACTACAATCTTCTGAGATTCCTTGGTGTATCATTTGCAGCTACAAATTTTTTTCATTTCCATTCAGTATTCAGTTTTGTCAACATTACTTTTCAAAAAAGTTCCATGCATGTGTGTCTGCATGTGCATGCGTGTGTGTGCGTGTGTGTGTGCGTGTGTGTATATGCGTGTGTATGTGTATGTGTTTGTGTGTGTGTGTGCATGTGCATGCGTGTATGTGTGTGTCTTGTGTAAGTGTGTGTGTGGGTGTGGGTGTGCACGAGCGTGGATGTTTTTCTATACAGTACTCATGTGAAGCAGTGTGTGTGTGTGTGTGTGTGTGTGTGTGTGTATGTGTGTGTGTGTGTGTGTGTGTGTGTGTGTGTGTGTGTGTTTGTGAGTGTGTTTGTGAGTGTGTGCACGAGTGTGGATGTTTTTCTATACAGTACTCGTGTGAACCAGTGTGTGTGTGTGTGTGTGTGTGTGTGTTTTAGCGATTGCTGCCCTGCGTGGTGCTGAGTGTGCTCAGCTGTCCGACCGAGGATGATACTTTCAGCCTCTCAGGCAAAAGGATGTGATCTCATCTGTTAAATATCCAACCTATGTCGTCTGCCGCTCATGACTTAACCCAGGCTTCTCCTTTGTATCTAGCGCCCTCCTCTCTCTTTACCCCTCCTTCTTTTTCCTTCTTCTCTTCCCTTGGCTTGCAATTCCTCACTGCTTTCGAGAAACAAAATAAAAAAAAAAAAAAACACACCCACATGTTTTTAGGTTTTAGGCAGTCGCTACCGGCCATGAAACTTTACTGGGAGTTTAACAGGTTAAGAAAAGTTTTATTTATGTTTATTTTATAGCAGATGTTTATCATAAGATAAAAATCAGGAAGTGTCTGATAAAAAACCTTAAAATATTCATGCATGATTTAAGAGTGTTCGCTTGTCTTGAGACTGCACTTGCTTTTAAGTCACCAGACATTTGTGATGCTAATGCTTTTGGCCTAGTGTGCTACGTTACCTCATGGCGATGTGATGTCCTTGCTTCCAAAGAGCTCCCCACCGCTGTCTCCGCTGTTCAGCAATTGTCAGTCCAGCTGTTGAGGCTCGGCAGATGACGCGGACGCTACATAACTCAGGCTGTTGTGAGACATGTCAACAGTGGGCCGAGTGCAGACTAAGCTTCCTGTCCCAGGGCAAAGGGCCTCTGTCTTTGCATAAGCACAAGATATATGGAGTCACAGATGGCCTTAAAACTCTACGTTCTTGGGACTTAATGCCTCGGGTTCACACTCGTCAACGGCTGCTGCAGCTTTTGTCACATATTCCGATATGCAGTAGGTCATGCGATGCCCTAATGTGCTGTATAGCATCTAACCCAAGTGGTTCAGATAGGTTTAACACTAAGGCTTAAAAGCCGTTTCCTTAGGATCAAAGACATAACGAGTCTCAGTGATGTTTTATGATGTTCAAGAACAGAGCACATGGTTTAAAACAGCGCTTAATTGTGCAAAAAAGGTTCATTGGACTATAATGTGAGTGTGAAGTAATCCAGGCAGATCACAATCCGGGTGACGTGGTGTTGGGGGGTGGTGTGTTGCTCTAATTACTGAAAGCTCTCCATTTTGCTGTATAATCAAATACATCATGAAGTGCATGTGAATATTGTGATGGAGCATGTGGCATGATTATTGAAAAAGAAACCATAAAAATCTCACTTTAGTTTGCTTTTCTTATGCTTTCATGTAGCATATACTAAAACTTTATAGGAGTTTAAAAAGATGGCGCTACAAAGTGAGTTTAGGTTCTGTATGCAGAGGGCGGGGAGCCCACCTACCATTATCATGCAAAAAAAATTAAACATTATATATATATAGCCCTGCGATGGCCTGGCGAGCTGTCCAGGGTGTACTCTGCCCTCGCCCAGAGTCGGCTGAGATGGGCCCCAGTCTCCCCGCGACCCTAGTTAGGAATAAGCGGTTCAGAAAATGAATGAATGAATGATATATATATATAAAACCTCAGGCTTGACGTTTCATCTTAGGGAGTATTCAGCAGCATCCACTTGACTTCGGTGAATGATTGTTCATTAGAATGAGTCCATAAATATAAATGCCTTGGCATGAGTGTGTATTTGCCTTGCAGCTGGAACTTCTGTCAGAGCTAACTTATAGCTTATAACCGATAACTTAAACATTGCGTCATTGCATCATTGTCTATGTGAGTGTTTTACATTATGGTCTCCTGTTCTTTACCTGCTAAACTGCTTAATCCTTTTAGTGTGGTTCACCCTGAACAGCTCTCCAGTCCATTGCAGGACCAACACACACAACCAGTCACACCCACGCTCACACCTAGGGGCAATTTGGACCAGCTGATTAGCCTAATTTGCATGTCTTTCGACTGTGGGAGAGCAACCAGAGGAAGGACCTGAACCCATGACTTATTTGCTATGAGGCAGAAGTGCTAATCACCGTGCCACCGCCTGTTCATTAGTGAGATCTGTATTGTACCTGTATGGACTAAAATTACAACTGTTTACCAACAATAATAAAATCAAATTGACTCTTTTATTCTGCTTAACTGTCTAAACAAGATTCCACACCTGGAAAATACCTGTGAGGCTTTCCTTTAAATGTTGTTTATTGAACACACCTGCTTGACAGCTGTAAAGCATTCCAGCCTTATCTTAACCCATTCCTGGTGTATAGATTGACTTGTACCCAAACACTTAAAAGAAACCCTGATGAATGCCTTGGGACAAACTGACATCTTTTCAAAGATATGCGTTCCACATTTTTTTATTTCCTGGAATCTGCACTTTGCTTTCTTCAGAAATTTTTAAAGTTATAACAATACATTTTAATTTGCATTATTCTGCTACTTGTATCAAAGGAACCCAAATTCAACATACCTAAATGCTATCTCTTTCTAAGGTCCAATGGTGCATCTGTAATCAAAGAAATGAAAAGAATTTTGCAGCACGCTGTTGTTGATGTACTCAGGAAGTTACCTTGTAACTTTGTACCTTCAACAACTGGATGAGACTGAGGTCCCAGTGCAAGATGTTGGCACTAGCTTCAAACAATTGGCAATACAACCCCCTTGCGACTATATTGTGTATGCTGTATCTATGCCTCTTTGTATAAAGCACCTGGCAGGACTTGCTAACTCCCCAGGAAACTATCTGCTGTTTTGTCTGAGAGCCATCGAGTGCCCCACCTCCTTCACCAACACACAAAATGCACACACACCTCAAATCCCATGTGCTGAAAACAGCCCGAGCGCTGTCACTGATAATTGTCTGCAGACGGCCACAGTGCTCTCTGCGCTGTAACCCCTGTGGTCGGCTCAGGAAAGTATTCCCAGCACCTTTGCACTGGAGCAAAAACGGATGTCATTAGCCTTTATCCCACCCTCCTTTCCTCCTTCTCCTCCCTCCTTCCTACCCTCTCTCCCTCTATCTTTATACCTTGTTCCCCTCATAACGTTAGCTTGATTTATCCATGATTGTTTGAAGCTAGCTCTGTTCAGCTGAATTGGGTCCATACGAGACCAGTACTTAGGGGTTATCTATAACAATCATTTTCACAGGCTCATTATTCTTCCCAAACAACCTCAGAAAAGCCAATTTCCTTCTCAGGTTGTTCATAAAACTGATAAATGGCAGAAACCTACTTTGTTTTACCCTTTATAATCATTACTCTCTGGCTTTCCCAGTATTGGACTCAAAACATTTTCAATAACGTTTGGGCAGCAGTAGATTGGGAGAGTAGATTAAGGGAAAGGGAAAGGTCAGAACAGCTCTTGTAAAGAAAATGTTTTCTCTTGATCTGATTTATACTGTGAGTAGTTATGTGTAGGCATACATGTCAGGCAGTTTACCCGTCTTATTTTTGGCCCTTTACAGGGGTGGATTAATGCTAAATTCATTAGCTAATCCACTGGGTGAGTATAAGCATTTGCGCTTCTTGTTCAAGTGTTTTTAAGTAACCGTTATTATTACCTGTGGCATAGTGGTTAGTAGGTTATGGTAAGAAGGTCCCGGGTTTGCGTCTCAGGCATGTTCAACCCTGTGCTTGATTGGTTTCCTCAGGGTACTCTGGTTTCCTTCCACAGTCCAAAGACATGCACATGAGTCCAGAAATATTATAGGACTACAACAAATGAAAACATTTGATAAGGTTTAGTACTTCTAAAATGTAATATCTCAATAAAGAAAGTTACAAAAAAAGAAAAAAGAGTTGAGAGGGTGGGACAAAAAATGTGATCAGTGACTGGTTGGATAAAAGCAGGGTTATCAGTCATTGGTGACAAGCACAAGTTAGGTGTTACACTGTGAATCGATTAAACCTGCTTTCTAAACTCGTATAACGGCGGCTACACTGTGAGCTGAAGTGCCGTGTTGAGATTCAGACAATAACTGATGTGCTGAAGAAGTCACTAGGTATGTTGCTAGGGATTTTTTAAGTTGCTAAAGGGGCACTAAAATCACCAAATCTAGTGACAAGGTCTCTTAGCTGGTAACTCTGTAGAAGTGTATTCTCAGCGGAATGGCAAGTGATGCTTGACTGAAGGAAGCAGTCACACCTTGCCGGATAGCATAAACAGATGTCTGATGGAGAGCAACATTTTCAATCTTCTTGTCTCGATTCGCATGCGTTTCTTGTCCATTTGTTCAGTGAGCAGATTCCTTGTGAGGCAAGGACCGTTCAATCTGAGCTGTCGTTTTGGGTATACACAAAACTTTAAATGGACTAAACTGGGCAAATGGCGTCCATTAGTTGTACAGTTGTGTGCTGGGCAGGCATTTTTTTCCCAGAAACTCTTACGTTCCTTGCTCTATACTTGTCAGTTCACCTTTCCTTTGCACCTGACTCATTGCCAGACTACTAACTTTCATGGAACAGGTGAACCGGAGGTTTGATGGACTAAGAAGTGGATATTTTGCATTCCCTCCTCATAAAGTTTATGATGTAACACATAATGTCTAAGACCTTTCACAGTCTGTTAGCAGTACCATTCTGTTCTCACGTCTCATGCTGTATAGCCTGCCCTCTGCCCTCCTAATTAAAATTGTTTGACTCTAAGGCAGAGTTTGAAGTAGGTTACATTTAAACACATGCTAAATGAAAAAGTCAATAATGAGTAGGATTTATTTTCTTGTCTGATTGTTAAAGCGACTCATCATCCAGAAAACTACATGAAATGTGTTTGTCCTGGGGGGCCTTGGCTACTGATTGGTCCATTTTACTTAGCAGTGGTCCATTACACAACATCTTCTTTCGTGTGCATTTAGTGGTAAAGAGGATGCAGGGCAGCTCGATAGGTTATTGTTACTTCTGTAAGTCTCTCCTTTTTTCCCCCGGAAAATTCCTCAGTGATAAATGGAAGGCCAAGCCTGGAAGAACAGCTGAGCAAGGACTTGACCAGAACCCTCCCAACTGTTTGAGGCAAGAGAGCAGTTTCCTCATAACTTGGCTCAAATGCATGAATGACCTCTTTTTTTTTCCAATAATAACCAAATTCCTCTACTCAGCATTTGAAACTGCTCTTTCTTTCTGCATTCATTGCAGTCCTTTAGTTACTTTTGAAATTTCCTCCCCTGTCATTCTGGCACGGCTAAGCTAGATGAAACACAATCCCCACCGCTGCTAGGCCCCGTACGGAGCTGTGCAGAGACTGACTCGGTAAGCAGCTGAGTGGATTATTGTAGAGGTGGATTATGGGTCTAGGAGTGTAATAATGATCAGTAAATGTAGAGCAGATCTGTCTAGACGTTCCCAATCCAGACCCACTCTGAGTCAACATGTTTAGTTTAAGTAACCTGAGCCAGCTGGAAAACATTGGTTATACTGTATGGGGTATGTTTGGATGTTGAAACAAACAGTTCTTACAGAACTGGGATTATAAACCTTATCAAGTCTCTTGGCGGAGTTAACGCCAACAGGCTAGTCAATATTCATAAAACGAGTATGGGATAAGACATTTCAGGGTGTGTCGTTACAGGAAAATTATCCACAGCAGCTCTTGAAGAACGTCCTCGAGTGTCTTATTCGTATACTTACTGCATGACTATTGGCTAGCCAGTAGGCTTGTATTGCAAAACTCATTTAAATACTCTGTTGTAATTGGTCAGTTACAGCATTCAGCAGTCTGTAAACAGACTATTGCTAGTTAGTTTATACTACACAGGAATAACATGATCTGATTGGTTCACGATCTCAGGGTGATTAATAATTATGTGCCAAAGGTGAAGTGGATGCTGCTGTGGTGAGTGTTTAGCCTGAGGGACATAAATGCTTTAGTAGAGACTACACAAGAACAGAAGCAAAAAAGCACACTAAAAAGAGATTTCTATGGCTTGCTAAAAAATGTAAAGTCATTATGGGCTCTATTTAGGAGTGTATCATATGCAGAAACATGAAGAAAAACTTGAGAAATTAGATTTCTTATAGTTTATTTTCACATATTTTAACTATGACAGACGCAGGCCAGGTGAGCTCTGCTCTCTGATTAGAAGTAAACACTATGTAGGAAACGGCGTCTGTTTAGGTTACTCATTCAGAGTTCAGTTCATAGTACATGGAAATGTTAGTACTCACACTGTAAAGGTGTTTTATTATATACTATGCAAAAACACAAGAAAAACTAAGTAAATATAAGTTTTATAATAGGTCACATTACTGTGTTGAGTGTGCCAGTTGTGCAATAATCAATGAAATGTTCCAATGGCAAATATGCAATCATTTGTTTATCTCATGGCGATGATGCACCAATCAGAAACAAGAAAATATCTTGAAAGAATAATAATGAGCAATTACTGAATGGGTAAAGTATGAAATAGAGAATTATTTGATCAAGGTGTTATTATCTGCTGAGGTCAATCAGATCGCACCGTTTCCATGTAATATACACTAATAACCAATTATTGAATGAGGCAAAGTATGACATAGGGTTATTTGGTTGAGGGGTTGTTATCAATCTCTGAAAACCAAATAATTCTTTATCATATAAAAATCGACTTCTATAACTGTTTTATTATTCACTCAAAGTATTTTTCAAAGCTATGTTTCACATGCCAGTTGTGCAATAACTATTCATCTTATGTGATGACATTGATTATTTGATGGATTTCCACCAATCAGAAACAATAATAATAATAATAATAGGTCAGTGGTGGCCTGGCTTAGTAATCCGAAGGTTGGGGGTTCAAGCCCCACTATCACCGAGGTGTCACTGCTGTCCCCCCAGTGCAGCTAACTGGGTTATCAAAGGCCAGCCATGTCTGTCACTGTCTATGGTGAGAGGCATGTAAAAGAACCATTGCTGTCATTCGTAAAGAGAAGGCCATTGAGTTGCCGTCAGCATGTTTCTGCCCTGCGATGGCCTGGCGATCTGTCCATGGTGTACCCTGCCCTTGCCCAGAGTCTGCTGAGAGGGGCACCAGCCTCCCTGCGACCCTGATTAGGATTAAGCGGTTCAGAAAATGAATGAATGAATTAATAATAAAAATAATTGTAATAATAATAACTATAATAATAATAATAATAATAATAATAATTATTATTATTATTATTATTATTATCCACCCTGAATTAATTAAAAATGTAAAAGTAAATCAAAAGAATTTCTATATACTTTGCTTTTTTATGTTCCTGTGTAGTATATACTACAGTTATTTACCTCATGCTCGATGGCTATTGCTAGAGAATAATTAGCGATATCGACCTCACCTTCAGCGAAAATTAGTCATGACTATGCTATGAAGCACATAATTAGCAGAAGCAATTAAATAATTTTTATTTAGATTTTTTTATAAGCAGTCAAGTAATAAGAAGGATTATAAACTGTGAGTTGGTCATTATCATTAATTAAACCCTTTCCGACAGATTCAGAATCCCTCATATTACAAACTATTTTTAAATTGCTCAGCTGGTTTGTGTGACACAAGTGGGAGAAGGAAGGTGTGTCCTTGCAGAGCATGGAAATGCTTTTACTGGAGTGTATTTAAAAAAACAAGCAAATATTGTTATTATTTTCTGTATTGTTGCAGTTATTGATTTCTTGCTGATTAACCCTCAGTACAGATATTTACTTATGGAAGACAGCAACCTGTCATTGACCCCAAACCCCCCCACCAATGTGTCTGAAATGTCACTTCTGACGAGAGAACATGTTTTTGCTTGTTATGTATTTCCAATGGAATGTGCACTTTCCTTCTTGGTCATATTTCATGTTTTAATAAGCAGTCATTATAGAGTATTTATTTTCTTACGGGGTGTGGAAACCAAACCTGTTGGTACACTATTTCTTCAGGTTCTCTCAACTTTCCATACCTCCTGCCTCGGCAAGAATGAGACAAATCACATGGATGGTGAAGTAAGGAAAACAGAAGCTGGGAAGTGTACTCTTCCCACCCAGTTAAAGATTAGAAAGTTAGTAGATCAACGGCCTTTCAGGAGGACAATAGAGGGAATGGAAAAGCTGACAGCTCCCATTAAAACAAACAGTTGGTTTAATGCATTGTAGGTGTGAATTTGACACTGTCAACGCTAGATGTGGTGCTAGAGCGGATGTACATCTGCCTTTTCTGTTGTCTATGTCAACTTGTCTATGAAAACCGAACAAGTGTATTCTGTGTGTGTGTGTGTGTGTGTGTGTGTGTGTGTGTGTGTGTGTGTGTGAGAGTGTGTGTGTGTGTATAGTGCAAACATATAACAGTTATTTTACAAGCAAGAATCGTAGATGACCGATTATACGCAAATCCACTGGATTGTGAGAAATATTTTAATCAAATTCATAATAAAAACAAACAAACAACTATATGTGTTCACAAAACAGAGGAGTCAGTTTGCTTTTGGCCTAGCATGGAGTACTGCCCGGTTGCTGCACTTCAACTTTCTGTACATCGCTTACAATGGTCCCGCTCCCAGTTAGAAGCATCAGGTGATACTGTGGACTAGAGGCCTGTTTATGTTCATATTCAGAAAGAAGATAATGGGGATAAAGAAAAAAGGAGCGATAGCATGGTAGTATATGAAAGTATGACTCGAAGTCATCAGGTAACCGAAGACAGTAAAAGCAATAGGCCAGAACAACAGTTTCTGCGATGGCGGCCATTCAATTAGCAGGAAATGCTTGGTCTAACACCCGGAGACCTTTAAACGGCAGCCTGTTTGTGTTAACGGTGTAATTGGGCATAATTAGGGTTTGGCAGGTCAGATGGACTGCATGCCCCCGAAACCCCCCACCCAGGATATTAACAAGCTTTTTCCTAGCCTAAGGATTGTTTATGTTCCTTGACTAAATTTAGGTAATGTCAAATACTGAACAAATGTTTGACATTTTTTTTTAGCTGTTTGTATGTAATTTTTCAAGTTCACTTGTTTTGTGTTATGACTGTGGTTATAAATTTCCTTACCTCAAATTTGACAGATGCATACATGTCATTAAAATGTTTAAACTTTTAAAGTTTGCCTTTGACATGTGATAATAAACTTTGGAAAATTAAAAACTCTGTGTTGGTGTGGTACAGTGGTATTGTGGGTAGCGTGTCCCAACCTCACAGCAAGGTTCGAGTCCTGGGCTCAGCAAGGGCTTTTCTGTTGGGAGTTTGTATGTTCTCCTCGTGATAACGTGGGTTTTCTTCGGGTTCTCTGGTTTTCTCCCACAGTCTCATAATCCAAAGACATGAAAATTAAGCTAATTGGCTCTTCCTAATTGACCCAAGGTGTGAATGGCAGTGTGTGTGTTGGCACCACAATTGTGTACCCTGCCTTCGCCCAGCTTTGACTGAGATAGACTCTAGCCTCCCCGTGACCGTAGTAGGATTAAGCAGTTTAGCAAATGAGTGAGTGAGTTTTAGTTGTATTTTTTAACTTGCACAAATGCAACTATGAGCATTCACACACCCTGGATCAATGCTTAGGAACTTTTCTTTGGATATAAATGTGGATTTTAAGTACATCATGTTTTATTTCTTTTACATCTAGCGCATACGGTTTGATTTATCATGGAATTTCTCTCTCTATTCATCTCCTTTCATATGATTTTTCCTTGTATAGTGTGTGGTTTTACTTTTCATGTCATCACGTCATGTTCACATGATGTTCCGTTTATGTGAATTCACATCAGGACATAAAATACACCTCCACTTGCATTTTTTTCTTTTTGTGGTCCCATATTACTCAGATAATCACATTTGAAATAATTTTTGGATGTCTATTCTTTCTCTCTGTGTTTGAGAGTTGAAAAGAGGTAAAATGGTGGAAGGCGGCTGAGTGAGTGGAAGGGGGTTTTGATCCATCAGTGAGGAGGTCTGGGTTCTGACCCTTGACATGCTGGGAGAGTGGAAGTCAAGCCTCGGTGAACCTGGTGTGTGTGTGTGTGTGTGTGTATGCGGGTGGGTGGGTTGTTAGATGGTTGTATATGCAAGGGGGTGTCAGTCCTCCAAAATCCCCACGAAAGCTCTTTTGAATAGGATCTTAGCATTCCCTCCCCAGACTGAAAGACTTGAAGCACATAGCTCAGATTCACAGGGTGACAGAGCTTACCTTCAGAGGAAAAGTAGGGATTGAGAGACAGAGTAGGGTGAGGGGGTGGAGTAAAAGAGTGAAGCTCCAAAACAATGCTGGTGGTTTAGCTCAATGCCTATGGGCACATTCTTTTAGGTTGACCCCCGGAGTCCTCACTGAGGCTGAATATGTCCGAGAATCTGCTGGCTGTTTGTCATCCACACGTCTGCCTCTGGGCATGGGCCACTGTTTACACATCCCCTGCCTAATACAGAACTAAAAATAGTCCTTCTTTTTACAGCGATTCCAAAAAAAAGGCCTGCATCCCTTTTTATAGCTACTGCATGACATAGCATGTCGATGTCCAGTCCCCCGCCCCCCCAAATGCATCTGTGATACAACAGCCTTCTCTGTATTTCAGGAAACACATGTATTAGATTAGAGCTGTGGAAAGTGCCACTCTTGCTTCTGTTAGTAATTGCAATTTGATTATGTATGAGCTAACGTGATTAAAGAGACGCGATTGAAAGGTGAAATGCCATCCTGTGATACGTCTTTAGCTGTTCAGTGGAATTCCTGAGCGAATAGATCAGATGTAGATTTTTTCCTTTGAAAAGATTGTGCGATGTGTGAACTCCTGTTTCGTTGCAGTACTTTCACTGTACTTTAAAAAAAAGACCTCCTCTCATGCCGTCCCTGAACAACCTCCGGACATCCTTCAGCGTGAACAAGGCTTCAGATGGCATCCAGCTGATCTCATTGCTTCCATAAATAGAGTGCACTGAGAAATGAGAACCATGAATCAGAGCATGCGTTAGCCAATTAGCCCGATTATGGCTCATTCCTTATCAAGGAGAGGCAGTGTGTCGCTAAAAGTGTGGCTTACACAAAAAACCAGATGGTTTCATCTAGTGCATACTGAGGTTTGAACTTCGTTATCTCAGCACAGGCACAGACATTCCAAGAGAGCCAAAAAGTCAGTTGTTCTTCATGTGACTGTGACTAAGACATTAACGAACAAAGTTCTATAAATTAGCTAATATTCTTGAGCATTCCCACTATTTTAAACAAAGCACCCTTTTTATTACCCAAAAGAGCAGTTCCTGCAACAGTAGGTGCCAACATGGGATGTCTCTAGACTCCTCTTTGGCTGTGAGGCACAAACCAGTAATTCTGATCATTTGTCATGTCTTCTAATATCATCTGTAGTTCAGAAAGCTACCTTTCTTACATGAAGCTCAACCAGAAACAATTTTCTAGTATTTCCAACAAATCAACAAGGATTACATCTGTTCAATTTCAAAACATAGATATCCAGCTCCTTGATCAAATCGTAACTGTTCACTATACGTGAAAATCACTCATGCTGCCAGTAAGAAGGTCCTACTTCCTACTTTTGAAGTCGGAATTACATGTATGTCATCCTGAAGTGATCGCCTCCCTGCAACCCTAGTAGGAATAATCAGATCGGCAAACGAATGAATAAATGAATATTTTATACAAAGACAAACAATAGCATTGTTCCAGATTATGTAAAGTGTACAAAGATTGCAGATCAGTTTATGTACCATCTACTATTGAATCAGCCCTCGGTGATCAACAGTGCCATGTTGAATTGTTGAGAAGTCATTCCAACTCAGGTATCAAAGTTATTTCTGAAGTTCTCACTCAAAATTACAACAAGATGAAGGAACAACTTCCAAGCAGGCAACTCATATTTGACATAAATCTGGTAACAAGTGAAGGCTGCATTAGCTAGCAAGGCTTAGATGTCTTTTAGCGTTTGTGTTTTAGACGTCTTTTACCAACAATAGTTAGATCAGAGTATGCGTACTGATAACTGTGATTTCTCATTTCGGTCCAGTTCATCTTTTTTGTCAGTTCCTGTTTCTTTGTAAAATAGGAGTTATGTGGCATTCCATTTACCGATAGATTCCATTTACCTCGGAATGGGCTGAAAATTATGTCACATCAGCGTTGACCATGTTCCACTATCATAAGTCGGAAAACCAATGCCAGCAATTTCTAGTCTAGCCATTGTTAGTAATAGCAGTTGATTTGACAGTATTTTTCGCATACAAATACAGTGATAACATGTCCATAGATGTTGGATGAGGTTGGATATTACTGTGTGTACAACTGATACAATGTACCAGAAATGCTAATAAACACTGTAATTCATCTTATTTTCTTCCATTAATGTTCAGTCCACCAAAGGTATATTATCTGTCTGCTACAGCTGTTACTAGAGCTTTCACTCTTGATGCATGAAGTAGCCATCTTGAATTTTGAGTTTTTCATTGGTAAAGTTTCCCTGACTTTCTGAGTCAGGAATCCCATGTCACAGTTTCCAATTATATTTCTTACTGGAGACTCAAACCCACCTTCCCTACACAAATGTAGCGCACCACTAGTTCCTGTTATTGAATAGGTTGTAGTAGCTATAAAGAGACATTCCCTCACATGCTTCCTCTTCTCTTGAGGTTAACAAGACAAAAAGTTCAACATTGCCATGTTATGGAGAAACCAGAAATGGCCCACTTGGCTGTCCTGAAGCTTCATCTTTCATGGAAGTTTCAAAACATTAAATATAACTTGAAAAGGGAAAAGTGTTAAGAGATAATAAATAAAATTATGCGATACGACACGCTGGCCAGCCTCCACCAAGCACAAACAAAAGAGTCATGGAGTTCCGGATGCTGCGGTGGGTGCTTGGCCTTACCTGGTATTATTGTCTCATCAACAAGCGTGGTTGAAAAATAATGGGGAAGCTGCCAATCACTGATAAGATGCATGGAGCATGATATTGATTGTATGGGCACGTAATTGCAGTGATTAAGCTGTGTGATTAAGCCCATTTGGAAAGACGTGCTGGCTCAACTTGGTAGACCACCCACTAAACAACCCTCTTCTTTAACATGACAGCAACAAACCATTTATATCTTACTGCATGATCTCAGATTGGCGTAACATACTCAGAGTAAAGTGCTATTCGCCAACCTCTGCACACATGTTATCACAGTCATGATTGGCAAGTGTTGCTGTAATTAATTTCCCTGAGAGCACAGCCACATTTGCTTTACTGGGCTCTTGGCCACGGACGGCTGTGGCATCATGGGAATTTACACTTGAGATCTCCTGAGTCTTCTGAGTAAGATTGCTGTTTGATGAGATGAGTTGATGAGTTTCCCAAAAGTAAACCAAAAGTATCAGTTTCACACTGATTGTGACTCAGCAAAAGGACTGATAAATGTGATTTTTAATTTTGTGAATTTTTCTTAATGAAGAATAATGACCCACTGTTTCATGAGGCCACAGCTGGTGTGAAGCCCTCCATCAGCTTGTGCTACTTTTCATAGAGGCCACTACGATGTTCATGAGGAAACCTGTAGAGAAGGATCTCCACAAAAAACAAAACAAAACAAAAAAAAAGGAAGCATGTTAAAAAGTACAAATATGGAACTGAATCCCTGTGAATGGTGATATCTTTGTTTGAATATATACAAGAGCTTGGCTGGGCACCAAAACCAACAAAACTTTCTAAGGCACAATGGAATCACTCAGGCTCTGATAAAGGTGCATTCAAGTGAGTGTGTATGCATGTGTGTGTGTGTATAGAGGGGATGACACCGTTTGCTTGTACAGTCCCTGAACGTTAAGACCAAAAGTTTCATGCAAACGTTTTCACGCATTGTGTCAAAACTGAAACAGCATGCTCATTTTCTCATGCTAAGGCATTATAAGTATGCTGAGGTCAAGTTGTGGCAGATAACTCGTTACAAAATGGCATTGAGAACGCAGGTGCTTTTAGTTACACAAACTGCCTTTGAAATGATGCTGAAACACAGTAAGCTTTCGCTCTTTCTGTCTCATCAAAAATGTCGACCTCAGAAGAAGCAATGCCCCAGATTGAAAATCATCTCTATCATGATCTGAACATGAACAAAATTCAGGCAGAATAAAGTGTAAATTATAGCGATGTAATGCTCTGTGCACAGAACTGAATAATCTGCTGCGAATGAAATGACTCAGAGCTCGGATATGTTTTGTCGAGTTGCATGGCAACCGCAGGAAACATTCTCTGCCCTTATTTAACCAGCAATCAATTTTATATCTATGTCTACTTTTTTATTTTTTGTACTTAAAGCACCAGATTAGAGTGAGGGTATGTGGGGTGGGTGGGAGAGAGGGGCTTGGGAAAGGATGTGTGTTTGATGTTTTAGTATCCTTTCACCATCAAAAAATTCGCCTGAACACCCGAATACGAATGGCATCTTCAGCTGACTATTTTTAGTCTGGGTTACTCTTAGAATGCATCCCTTCACTTGACTTTTCTTTTCTTTTCAAGTGTTTGAGTTACAGAAGTAAACGAACACGCTCTCGTTTGTGCAGAGAAATGCTAAACCTGCCAGTTCGTCAGTTGAGTCCATATAAATGGAGCTTGGGGCTTGAAGAGTTGTATGATGCCAAACTGTTAGCTATGTGATGAAGCGGCGTTCTGTACGACCTTGCTTCGAAAACGGAAAAGACGCCCAGGCTGCCTCTGGTTGTCTCTCTCTTCATGCATCATGTGACATTTCCTCCTTGCTGTTGTGTCTGAGGATAAAAGTAGCAATTACACCAACTGCTGAGAGCTTTCGCCAGATTTATGCTCAAAACAACAGCATTCCAGCCAAGATGGCCTCCACCTTCCTAAATAAACCCAAACAAAGTCATAGCCGTAGGAGAGTCCTGATCAAGAGGCAATGCTGGATCCTTACTGACGTCACACACCTACCAATTTTCCAGTCTTCTTTTTCTTTTTCTTCTTTTTGAGAACTTTTAGTCTAGTCTAGCAAGGCCCCTGACAGAGTGTTGCATATGTTCTAATTCATTCATAATTGTGAATGGTTAACTCTTGTTTTTTTTTTTTTTAACTTCACCTCCTTTTGTAACCCGACCTCTCCCTCGCCTCGTCTATCAGCCCCAGCTGCTCCGCAGTGGGCTGTCTGCCTTCTCCACGGAACTGTTATGGGTTCATTGAGCTGGTATGCGGCAGGAATCTTTGGATCAAGGTAATTTCACACTGTTTGAGATTTTCCCAGGATGTTAAGCTTCCATTTACCTTTGTGAGCCAGATAGCGCTCAACACATGTTCCAGACCCACACAGCAGATCTCAGAGAAGGCTCCAGGAAGAGGCCCGGGGAACAACTTAAAAGATACACATCGTAAATTAAACCCCGACACTTGAGTTGGCCCAAAAGGATCAGATTATTGTAGCCTGATCCGTGTGTGGTACTTGAATTCATCCATGCTCCTGTAATCGGGATGAAGAGGAGAAGTTGATTTGTAATACTCAGGTTTCAGTTTGGAGACCTCAATTAGAGATCTATTAATAACTATCTAAAAGCAAGTTGAAAAGCAAACGGCAAAAAATTATATAATATAATAATAATAA
>JAQMYF010000024.1:29179244-29192488 GCA_030014195.1 Neosilurus mollespiculum
TATATATCGTAATGATATATAATGATATTCAGGATTCATCATTTTAAAAATTATTCATAATAATTTTTACTCACAGTTAAAAATTTGAGACTTTGAAAAATGGAGTCTACTAAATGTGGATTCAACTAAATGTTGATTACTTCTAATGATTGTATTATTAGCTTTATTAGTAATAGTATTATTAGTACTAATATTAGAATTAGTGTTAGTATTAGTAGTAATATTACTCATAGTATTAGCATTAATTGTAATGTTAGTAGTGCCACTATTAATATTAGGATTAGTAAGAGTGTTATTATTAGTAGTAGTGTTACTATTACAATTAGTGTGACTATTAATAGAAACCTATTAATTTATTATTAGCATTCTTTGTGTGAATTAGCCTAAAATGTAGCTTAAAACATCCTACATTAGCCTAATTCACCCTCTTATTATAGTTTAGAGCTGAACAAATCTTTTGTCATTAGGAAGTCCATAGAGCTATGTAATACCTTCAATTTGCTGTCTAGATCTATGGCTATGCTTTACAAATCTGAGGAAATAGGATAAAAAGGTTCACCTAAAATGCTAAATTTTACGATTATGTGCATTCAGACAGACTTTAAAAAAGTGATTCAGAGCGAAGGATTTATCCTGTCCTGAAGAAGATGATGTCAGACTTGATTAAGGATATTGTTTGCCTCCTTCAACAAAAAGTAAGGAATATTCCAGCTGTGGTGTTCTGTCTCTCCATGCAAAACAGCATTTGAGTCTCATTATTTATATTTGCTCGATGTGCTGTTTAAATGTAAGCATACTGTGTGTTGTGTTAGAGCATTAGGGGGTTTGTTTTCCACACTGTCCATTTTGAGGTCACTTGGTCACACTTAATGCGTATTTTCTTGTTTCTGCATTGAAGCTATCAGATATGCTACATAAACGGATAGAATGCGTCCTTGGTTATTGTGCGTTGTGCAGCAGGTGGCAGGATTTGGAAGAGTAGTGCACTGAGTAGTGCGAAATACAATGAACCAGCTGAAACATCCATTAATCCATTCATCCATCCATCCATCCATCCATTCAATCATTCATTTGCTGAACTGCTTAATCCTTCTCAGGTCACAGGAAGGCTGGAGCCTATCTCAGCTTTGGTCGAAGGCAGGGTACACCCTGAACACCTTGCCAGTCCATACCAGGGTGAACATACACACAACCATTCACTCTCACACCTAAGAGCAATTTGGAACAGCCAAATAGCCCAATGTCCATGTATTTTTACTGTGGGAGGAAGCCAGAATACCTGAAGGAAACCCATACAAGCACAGGGAGAACGTGCAAACTCCACATAGAAATGCCCAAGTCTGGGACTTGAACACAGGACCTTCTTGCTGTGAGGCGGACGTTCTAAACACTACACCACTGTGCCTTCCCCAGCTGGAACAACGTCATGTTAGGTCATGTGAAAAGTTTTATTTTGTGTATGTAATTTGACGTTTTGTGAATGTAAATTTGAGTTTTCTTGAGAAAAGACTCGTAACGGTTATATTAAGAATGATTGAATTTGTTTATCCATGTTGCTTGACAAAATGTTAACGAGGATATAGTCAAATCTGCTCATCCTGCGTTACTTGTATACCTTTAGCAATTATTGGAATGTGACTGTAGGTCACTGAGAAATGGTATATCCAAACGGGGAAGAACAAATGCAAATAGTTCCATGGGAATGGCACAAGCTAATTGGTTCATTACATCGGGATGAATAACAGTGATTCACCAAATAAGATGTAAATCGCTGAATAGTTCCCGAGATTCACTTAATTTTCTGTGATTCATTGTGTTACTATATACTACATGGGAACATACACAAAAGAGATAAAAACTATGTTTTTATAGTTTTACTTTTTAAGTTATTTATTGATTCAAGCATTATACCAAGTTTGAGGGGTGGATACCATCAATTATCTCGAGACAACCAATCAGATTGTGCTATTCCCACATAGTACATTCCACATAATTTACACCCCCCGCCCCCCCTCGGCAAACTTGGAATAATACTTAAATCAAATAAAAATTTGAAAAAAATCTATTTTTAGTTTGATTTTACTATGTTTCTGTGTAGTAAATACTAAGAAAATATTCACCCAAAGCAGGGTGGATCTTATTCAGTAGTCCCTGAGGTGGAAGGGGGGAATAAATATTACCAATAGCCTCAGCCTCTCTGGATATCACTGAATAGTCCCCCTATTCATTTTATTATTATTATTATTATTATTATTATAATTATTATTATTATTATTGTTGTTGTTGTTGTTGTTGTTGTTATTATTATTATTGTTGTTGTTGTTGTAGTTGTTGTTGTTGTTGTTGTTATTATTATTATTGTTATTGTTGTTGTTGTTGTTGTTGTTGTTATTATTATTATTATTGCTATTATTATTATTAATATTATTATTATTATTATTATTATTATTATTATTAGGATCCAGTGCAAATATGAAGGAATGAAAGACTTTAATTCTCTCGAATTATTTTAATCTATTATCATAAATCCACCTGATAAACATATTATTAGGAGACAGATTCAACTGTCAGTTATGGTTGAAGTGACATTAAGAAAAATAAGAGTGTGTACTCAGTCAGGCTCAAATCCCCTTGAATTATTATTACAATTTTTTTTTCATTTTGTTTTCTTGTTTCTGAACTAATGGCAGCTGCATTCAAACCTACACTATTGCTGTTATGACTTTTATCAGATGTTCGAAGAGCCATTTGAAGTGTCATCAGGATATAGGTACCAAGACCAAAAAAGGGGGAGAAATAATCAGTGCTGGGGCTCAGAATGTGTTTGATCTCGCCTGCTCTTTTCCCATACTACCAGGTGGAAGTCTTCAGGATGTTTTTTCCCTCTTATCCCTCACCTCTCTTTCTATGTTTCTCCCTGCCTCCCCCCTTTCTTTCTCAATCTCACTTTCTCTCTCTCTCTCTCTCTCTCTCTCTCTCTCTCTCTCTCTCTCTCTCTCTCTCTCTCTGTCCCTCTCTCTGTGTCTCTCTCTCTCTCTCTCTCTCTCTCTCTCTCTCTCTCTCTCACTTTCTCCCCTCTCTCTCCTTGAGGCAGGAGAAAGATCCAAGCCGGGGAGCAAGACAGAACTTTCATTCTGATGGATTCTTGAGCGACACAACCTGCCCCAAGAAGTCCTTGCATTCCCCACCAAGGTTCCCTCCCAACAATGCTTTTGTTCCTATGTGGGTTCTTTCTGCACACTGGAGGAAAGGAGAAAAAACATAATGGACGCTAGGATAGTGTTGTATCAGCCAGCAGCTGTTGCATGAGTGACAAACTCGAGGGCTAGAGATATGAACATGGGAAAACAGACTGTTCCACTGTTCTGGGGGAAGAAGAAAGGAGGCAAGGGTACAAAGTATCTTCTTCACATGCATGAAATGTTTCACAGGCTCTCATATGATAGTGAAAGTTCAACAGAGAGGCTGATCATTATGAGGGAAGACATGGTATTTTTTTCCACCTGGACATTGTTTCTGTGCAACTTGACTGAGTCTGAAGAAAACATCTGTCAACATGCCATCAAACCACAAGCATGACAACATGACTGATGATGACGGTTTAACAAATGGTGTGAAAAGACAAGGCGTACAGATGCCTTCATTTTTTGGTGGTGTTTTGTGGTGGCAAAACTTATTCCCATGTTTTCAGGATCATTAGCTTGCTCAGTGCTCTTTTTTGTTCTTTGTCCTTCTGTACATCTGACTCATGTTTGCTATCAGTATTATACAAGCTGGATTTATTCTTTTTCTTAAACTTTTTCTTATTATTTAGTAGCAGTAGTTGTAATAATAATAATATTATTATTATTAATAATAATAATAATAATAATAGTAATAATAACATTCATATGAACCTTAATTATAAAGTATCTTTTTGAATTTGAATATAAAATAAAATGTATTTATATATTAATTAAAAAAAAAAAAATATATATATATATATATATATATATATATATATATATATATAATAATTAAGAAACAAAATATTGACAATTAAAATTTATATATTATTATTAAATAATTTATTTCTGTCATGTAAATCCATCGGTTAATATTTAAACCATATCAAATAGTTATTAATATTTTTACCATGTTTATTACATATTTAATAACAAAACTCATGTTTTGAATGCAGTTTT
Organism: Neosilurus mollespiculum; assembly: GCA_030014195.1. NCBI lineage: Eukaryota > Metazoa > Chordata > Actinopteri > Siluriformes > Plotosidae > Neosilurus > Neosilurus mollespiculum. The sequence goes on from JAQMYF010000024.1 coordinate 29,183,429, forward strand.
TTGTAGTTGTGCTTTTACATATTCTTTTGTTCAGGTGTTGGTTATACACTCCAATAACGTTCATGACATAATGAACATTATGTTACATAACTTTGTTATTTACATACATAACTTCAAAGAAATTAAGGGATGTTCCAGATGTGCACACTCTGCACTATAATGTGATTTTAATCTTTTGGCATTATAGTTATTGCAGTTTCTGCATTTCTTTATTATTATAAGGTTTGGAAGTCTATCTATCTATCTGTCTGTCTATCTATCTGTCTGGCTGGCTGTCTGTCTGTATGTATGTATGTATATTATTGCATCCAAAAAAACATCAAAACCCTAAAATGACCAGATTGTGAAGAGATTTTTGCCTTTTAAACATGCTCTATATTTTTGTATTACACTGTGATGCTACTGAGAAGAAGCAAGGTGAATGTTGATGCACCTGGAACGCGTAGCTTCAGCCTCACTGTGAGAAAGCATTCCTGGGCTAACTTCACAACTGAGTTGGTAAGGGATGTATACCTGTTGTGCAGGGTGCAGAATGCGATGAAGGGCAAACCTGCAAAGCTGAATTCATGAAGCATATCACAGACGATTGTTTTGTAATGCATGGCTAAGTTCACACTCTTGTTTTGTTCTTGAGGAACATCTGTGATGGATCAACTACTACATCAAACAATAAACAAAGCAATAAACTGTAAGAAATTGTGATAAAATTTCCCTTGCCTTTGTGAAGGGAATGTGGTGTTTGAAACCATTGGATTATAAATTAGACAGGTGTTTTATAGTCATGGATTATTCTATTTTTATTTCTATTATTCTATGGTTTAATCTATTTTTTTTTGTTTGTTTGTTTCTTATAAAATCATATTTAAAAAGTTAAGATTCATAAATAAAAATGTTGATAATTGGAGTTGATATCAGATAAAATGTATAGTAATATACCTAGATAGATAGATAGATAGATAGATAGATAGATAGATAGATAGATAGATAGGGATGATTACCTTATAATTAAATAATTATTTTGTGCATCAAACAATAATCAAATAATAGGATGAAAAATTAAAAAAAAATTGTGATTAGCCTATGTGAACGATATATATAATAAATTTACATTGGTTATTAATAACAAGAAAAATATATTTAAAATAAATTATAGATACAAAAATGAATTTGTTTGCTGACAATTTTGACATACAGTTCCCAGACATATTTAAACCTTTTATTTTGTCCATTACAATTTTTTTGTCAAATTAACATGAATGCATCCTGGTTATGTTTTTAATCTTGTTTCTCTTCCCCCATGTGTTTTCACACCATAAAAGTTATCTCTTACAGCTGATGTTAAGACATTTGTGTGCAGGTGTTCTTTTGTTTTCAATATTTTAATCTTTATTTATAACAGGAAAATATTATATTTTCTTTGTAGCCTGTTTTAGTGGAAAAGCCACTTCTGCAAGCTGCCAAAAGATGTACTGAATTCCTAGAAATATTGGTAAATATTTTTTTCTGGAAGAACAGTCAGATTTTATTTATTTTGAAGTTAGTTATTAAAAATACTTGCTTTTTAAATGTAAAATAATATTCTATATATGCTATATATAAACCATACCAATGCAACTTCTAAAATAATAATAATAATAAATATTAATAATAATAATAATAATAATTATTATTATTATTATTATTATTATTATTATTATTATTATAATAACATTTTACTCATAAACCCAAGGAAGCTCTTGTGTAGTGTGCTGATGAGTTGAGGACTCAGGTGTGTTAGAGCACTTCACTTCCGCACCTCCCTTCTGCATTCCTTGGATTCACGGTGAACCCAAAATGCGCATCGGAAGCGTGTGGAGCAGAGTCGGCGTGTGTGTCTTCGTGTTGAGTTGTTGAAGGTTTGTGACGTCATTAATGTGCGGGCGGGGGAGTTAGGGGAAAAACCCCGGCCGTGTTGGCTTTGCACCATCAGTGCACGCGCTGCTCTTCCGTCTTGTCCCGTTTTCCTTTTATGGTAGCCATAGTAACCTGTAGTTTCTTGCAGATTATTCATTGGGATAGGATGCAGTTTTAAGCACATTCAGGGTTTCAACTTTAAGTTATACCTCAATACAATATATATATATTTTTTTTGTATTGTCGGAAAGGGTTTTTTTTCTCTTTAATTTTTCAAGCCGCATTTGTTTCATCAGTATAGACGGTGCTGTATTATTTCCACAACTAAGTCTGTCAGTGTAATAGACTGAAATAGCATCTCTTATGCGCATCCTCCGTCATCTGCGCAAAACTGCGCATCATTATTGTTCATTGTCCTAGAAGAATTTATTTATGCGACTTAGGACTGACCTGCATATAATTATGATCTGATTAGGTAAATGTTCCATCTGACTCGTTCTGGAAGCTCAGAGAAACATCCACTATTTTGATGTTAAATGATAACAGCATTGACAATGACAGCCTGTCCTTATCTTAAACAGGATGCTTCGTAGGGAAAAAAAACCCGACTTATAGCGCGGGCGGATTATTGCGCAACAAACAACGTTTCACAGGCTGCCATACCATTCATATAATAATATTATATTTATTCTTTTTACATTTTAGCTGATAACTTTCAGTTTAAATAGGGTACCACTAAGTTTCTCTCTTTCAGTGTGTATGTGTGTGTGTGTGTGTGTGTGCGTGTGTGTGTGTGTGCTAGATCATCTGTATTTCCCCCACATTGTTCATATAAAGAATCTAAAGCAGACAAACTGTCAAACAAGCAAACTGTGTTAGTTTCTTGGCTTAATGAAAGATTTAATCATATAGCATTAGATGGCTTATGACCTTAAAATCTACTTATTTTTTTTCATTGAATAATAATCAGCAATATAGTGCTTTATAAAGCAATAATGGAGTAATTGATTGATTACCAAGTGCTTAAAAAAAGATGATGATTTTGATTCTTGATGATGATGATGATGATTATTATTATCACTATGTTGTTTTTTATGCACATCTGCTGTTTTGGAAACATCAGAGAAGTTTTTTTTAATGACTTTTTCAGCTTTTCAGTTCAGAAAAAAGTTTTGTTGCTTCCTCTTAATCTTTGAGAGGGTTTTTAAAGGGTTGCCACTGATATTCTGATTAAAAAAAAACCCAAAACAAAAAGGACTACCACCACCACCATCATCATCATCATCTTCTTCTTTTTCATCTTGTACTTCTTCTTCGTTGCGGTCGTCGTCAGCTGAGGAGGAAGAGCTATAAGATGATTTGGTTCCTGTTTGACAAGGCTGAGTTGAGAAGTCTGCCCAGTAACACAACTCGAAACTAAGATCCCATTGGCTGGTTAAATTCTGACAAGGAAAGGAAGCGAGCTGGCCAAAAAAAAGAAGAAAAAAGAAAAACGTTTAAAGAGAAATTCTTGCTTCACTTTAAAATGAGATGATGATTCCCTCCCACCCCACCCTCTTTATAGAAGTTGTGTTAGTGGAAGATAGACAGGTTTTACCTTTGTTTATCAATAATATATCAATACTCATTTCATTTAACCAACCTAAGCACTTTAATTAAGATCTACACTTGTCCAAGTCTCAAGTGTGTGTGTGTGTGTGTGTGTGTGTGTGTGTGTGTTGGGGGCAACTGAATTTTTTTTTTTAAATATTGTGCTAAATACAGTGACTGTGGTTTTAACCCTGTAGGGGGTAGGTGGGGTGGGAGCTTCTTATTTTCATGGCACGTAATGTAATGTGCCAGTTTAGAGTCAGGTTGTATTTGTTCTATTAGTGCATGCTTATCGCCACTGCATGGAGTCTCTCACTTTTAGTCAGTGCAAACACCCTAAACGATGGACTGAAGTGGCATCGCACTTATCTGAAGTAACAACCCCCATGCACGCATTTCCTCGAAAGCTATCTCACCACAGACGTGTAGTAATAGTCCTAATTTAAAAGGAAGAAAAGAGAGAGAGAGAGAGAGAGTGAGAGAGAGAGAGAGAAGAAAGACATCTTTAGTTAGACTTAAGGAGAAGTTGCAGGAGTAGGAGAAAGGGTTCGACCATTTCTGACACCTAAAAGGTTTCCACATATGTATTGAAGTCTTCTTAAAGAAAGAAACGACTTCCTAGCCCTTGTTCTGGTCTCATTGTCTGACTTTTGTGATTTTTACACTCTCATATAGCTGAAACGTGCTTTCCTTTACTCATTAACCCAATAGTTGACTTTGCATGTTGTGTATCTTGTGTGTGATCAGTAAAACCAAACTGTCATTCTGCAGACTTCTATTGAAAGAGTCATCATGATCGTGTTCATGTTCAAGTTTAGTGCTGGACCAGTGTTTTTTCAGTCTGAGTAATGCTATAGTGTTAACAGTGTCTTCCTTGCATGGTTTAAAAAATATATGTAATTTGCTAGGAATAAATAGTAGCCTGATTTGCTAGGATAATTCGTGGGATGTTAAATTAATGTTTTAATGCTTCAAAAGTCATTTGGCAACGCTACAGTTGGGGTTGGGTCATGCCAAAATGTGGGAGGGTTTTCAGTTGCGTCTGTTGAATGCAGTCAGTACAATCTGGCAACCCTGGCAGCAAGAAAAGAGCTCAGAGCGGAGCAGAGCACAGCAGAGCAACCATCAGAGGAGGAAAAACCTGAAAGTTCTCCAGAGAAGCTGGACATAAGTACAGGATATAACCCCCACACGCTCGCTTTACATGCCCTTCGACTCCTTTTGCGGCTCCAGTTTTCTGGTGTTTGACGGTTCCGTGTTTTAGAGATCGGAAAGCACTGTGAACACAGAGAGAAATGGAGCAGGGGCTGTATTGTCTGGAAGTGGACACCGTGGTGCGAGCCCGTCCCGACCCGAACCTCCTCGGCGATGACAGGGTGCTGCAGAGCCTTCTGACCATCGAGGAGAGGTTTCTGCCTCAGTGTTCCTATTTCAAATGCGTACAGAAGGACATCCAGCCTTTCATGCGCAGGATGGTGGCCACCTGGATGCTGGAGGTTTGTGTGTGTGTGAACTTCAGGGTATTTCCTCAGCAGTGAAAAACAGCCCGATATCCCCCCCGGTTCACTGTCAACCTGTAGGTCCTGCGCCGTGAAAGGAAAGCAGACAAGCTGATTGAACGTTTTCCGAAAGGACAAGGCCGATTTTTAAGGGCGTTTATTTTAAGAGTGTGTTTTGGATCGGGTTCACGGTTGTGTCGTAGAGTTTTTGGAGAGGACGAGCTGATTACATAGAAGGATGAAAAAATAAAACCGCGTTTCTTTACCATAATAAACCTGATCTAACATAGCCTTGGTGCAGAAGAGAGTATCCTGCTTCATAAAGCTATTTATTTATTTATTTATTGGGATAAATATTTCCATGCACACGTATGCACTTCAGTGCTTTCCTTCCCCTGGTAGCGACAATCGAAAACGCCATGTTGTTTTTTTTCCAGATTCGCTCTGCTTGTCTTTCCTCTATTAAATGTCTTAGAACGTCGCAAAACCGGATGAAATGTCACTGGTCAGACAGACGAATGTCTAAAGTGTATGTTAGCATCTTTAAATCGTGTGGTTTATCTCGGGAATATTTTGTAAAAAATTTCCAAAAATGTGTTCGCGAAGGGGCGAGGGCCCAAATGCTGCTCCCTAAACCCAACACCAATCGGACTCGGTGTAGCATAGGAATTAAGTTCAATTATCCCCGAGATCTTTAGTGAATCTCACCGATTTTTGTCGGGAACGTTAGCGGAGTAGTTGGGCTTTATTTTCATGTATTAAATGTTCACATGAAGCTAACAGAGTAATTTATACAAATTTTTCAAAATAATATTTCGCCGCGATGGCGACACTCTGGTCAAGCGCTGCCTGACACTTCTCTTCCAAAATCACATTTTTATCACAGAAAACGTACATTAAAGTGTTTGACAATTGTCGGGAATGATATAAAATAGACTGTCGATCATTTATATGTATAAATTATGGCCGTAGACAATTTATTTATATTTTTAATTATTTTATGAAAATATGACGAATTAAAAAAAAAACCCAAACGCTGTTCCGTAGCCTACTGTGCTGCATGGCTGTTTTTTGGCTCAAGTGATTGTGACTTGAATTCATTTCTTACTGAATGGACCGAAGGAATTCACTTCTGTTGGCAGAGATGTTAGAAAATGATTTCTATTCTTGAAAAAATGCACTTATTATCTTTTTTCATTATTATCATACTGCAGGGCCAGATGTTGCAGACAATCAGATGTTTCTGTAGTCTACATTTTAATGAGTACTTTCTACTAAAGAGAAAGATGTATTTCTACTTTTTTCTCCTTAGATCACACACTTGTTTAGTTTGCGATCACATTTTTTTTTCCTGAGTTATTTCACTTGAGCAAGATGTACTGTGCACCACGTGGTTCTTCCTCCGGCGAACTCATACTCGTCGATCTCCTGCCTTTTGCAGGTCTGTGAGGAACAAAAGTGTGAGGAGGAAGTTTTCCCACTGTCTATGAACTACTTGGACAGATTTTTAGCGGTTGAACCCACCAGAAAGTGCAATCTGCAGTTGCTCGGCGCGGTGTGCATGTTTCTGGCGTCCAAACTGAAAGAGACGCGTCCTCTAACTGCAGAAAAGCTGTGTATCTACACTGATAACTCCATCCGACCACAAGAACTCCTGGTAAGCACCTAAATGCAATGTAGATATTTGCCTCAGTGGGTTGTTGGAATGTATAATATGACTTTTAATTGTTTATTATGTACATTTATTCTAGATAGACAGATAGATATGTATATTAAAAGTGCCACTGCTGCATTCAATGCACTGCTTTTCATTATTCACTGCAAACAACATATGCAAAAGGTGTCATGTTTTGGGTTAGGATAAGCGTTTATGATCACAACACAAAATGAACTGCAGCAATGAAAGAAGTGTTGCAGAGTCTGACTGCTGAAGGCTAGATGCTCTACAGTGTGAGTGTGGTGATGGAGGGGAAGTTCTACTGAAGTGACCCACGTGTCTCCATCCCCATCTAGTGGCAAATATGTGACACCACTCTATTACTGTGTAGAGATGAGAAATGATATCTGGTTGTTTTTTTTTTAATTTATTTCTCTTTTAAGTTCCAGCAGAGAGAGAGAGAGAGAGAGAGAGAGAGAGAGAGATAGAACTGATCTGTAATATTTATTAAAATAGACGAGAGTATTTGTATGCTTTTAGGTGCTTGGGAAGAGTCGCACGTTTGACATCATCGTCATCATCTCTTAAATCGTAAATAGTCGACATTAGAATCATGTCAATTTACAACGATGCTGGCGTGTGTGTATTTCCGTACAAGTCAGTATGCTTCCAGGAGAAGCCAAGCATTTGAGAGCGACTATGGCAACTCGAGCAACACAAGCTGGCTAAATCCAAATTTCATAATTCCAGAAACATTCCACAGCGATGTGCCATTCTCCCACCATGTGGTTTAAAAAAAAAAAAAAAGGAAAGAAAGAAAGAAAAGTCTAATGTTTCTACTGTGCTGGAGGTCTGCTCACTCGCTGTGTCATCAGATGTCCTCAGTGGGATTGGGAAGTTGAAGTGTTGAAGATGTATGCGTGCATGTTCCTCACCACAGACTCATCAGTTTCTTTCTTTGTGGTGGAAACAGACAGAACCGTACTGATTCTGCTCAAGGATAACACAGTTATGCTGCTGTCAGCAAAATTACACTAAGGACCTCTTTTTTTCCCTTCTTTTTTTAAAAATCCGGTCTAGATCTTGGAGTTGACACTCGTCTACAAAGATGCAGGAAACTAGAGTTTTCTATAACAGTCTCATCTTCAAGTTTTGTCTCTGCTGACTTGTACAAAGTTTTGTACTTCACTTGTGGCAGCAGCACCAAAAAAGAGGAAGTGGGTATCTAAAGTGTGTTGCAAGCATAACTATTCTGCTCTAAGTTTTGAGCACAGAGGCAAGAGAAGTTAAAGTCACAATCTCTTCTACAAAGTGTTCATTCTTTTTTGCATGCAATATTGGTGGTGGATGTTGTTGCATGTCAGCTGTATGAAGTTAGTAAATAAATTTACCATGACTGTTGAGTAGTACGTGAACAAAATTTTTTAGTTCCTTCATATTATTCTATAAATAACTAAACAGAATTTGTAATTCTGATTTGAAAAAGAAAGATAAAAGAATTGAGGCTTGAGATTGAGATTAAAATAATCAGTTATTCGAGTGTTTTTGCATTGACACCTACGCTCACGGTATCCGTCTGCCCTACCTTACTGATGTCGATGTAGCACGCTGTCAATTTTGTCTCGCTATTTTTGAAGCTCAGTAAAATAACACCATGCCCATCTTCAAGGTTATTTCCATAAATAGAAGATATAGAAATCCAAATCAATAACTGCAAACAATAAATAGCAGCTACAGTATGTTGGAATAAATCCAAGATGATCATTTTCTGCTGCTTCCTCTCTGGGGGGGGGGGGGGGGAGCAACTACGGAAGTTACAGAAACAAAACAAAAGAAAAAAAATCACTGAATTTAAGCCCATCCATCTTGTTAGACTATGATGTGAGGTACTTCTCGTCTGTTTGTTACCCACTAAAGATCTGAGCTGTTTATAATTGTGGGTTTTACCGCTGAATGCAGTTGTGCAGAGGTGGAAGGGAAATCATGCGTCGGTGACAGCTGGCTGTGTAACTCAGTGTACTCCTTCAGAATGAAGCTCTAGTTCTGTTAGACATGCGGTTCTGTGTAGTTCATAAAGCAGCCATTTGGTAAACTGGACAGAAACGTCATTGGCACTATGCAGGATGGGATTAAATGAAGAACACAATGAGCCACCTGATGACTAAGTGCCTGTGGTTTACTGACAGAGAAAACCATCCCTATCGGAATAAGTGCAGTCACACAGACTTCTGAAATTTTTGTTTTACTCAATTCGTCATTGAGTCTTCTTACTCTTGTCACATAAAACTAGAAACTCGCTTTCTGTTTCCTCAGAAAGGTAAAAAAAAATGGTATGGTTCTCTACTGACCGTTTATATATAACAGTTATTATCCATGCCTACTGGATTGTGAGAAATAATGCTTTAAAAAATAAATAAATTA
>JAQMYF010000024.1:29192588-29209397 GCA_030014195.1 Neosilurus mollespiculum
ATATATTTTATTGCTGTAATCAAATTTTTTAAAATTTAAAACATGTACAGAACATGCTCATACATCAAATACACCGAAACCTGTTCCTCATGGCAGAACGATAAAAGCATTTTTTGTGGGGGGAAAAAAGTCCAATTCTTGAAAATAAAAAAATATCTTCTTACCATCAAACACTTTGCAAAATGTGTTGCTTTTGGTGGAATAAGTCTAGAATGTTTGAATGTGCTCGCTGTCAATTATTTTTATTATTATTATTATTAGCATACTAACCTTAAGCGGTCAGGTTAGAGCGGAGTCTTGCCTGCTAGCGGCACTTCTGGCTGCAGGAAACTTGTTACAATACTTTCTTCACTGATTACCAGCATCAGGTGATGCCATTCGCTGGAGCATGCTGATGAAGTTGCAAAATGGTCTAATTATAGAAAGAAAAAAAAAGTTCTTACCATCAAAATTTGCTGCTTTACGTGGAATACATCTAGAACGAACAGAACCAGCTTTAGCTTAGCATGAGTCACAACCACAAGTTTTTTCGTTAATGATGTAACTACTAATGATATATGAACTAATATCTTATTAAGAGTTAGCAAGTGATGCTTGCTCATTTACAGTGGGTACGAGCTGAATAAAAATAATAAGATCTGAAATCTTACCTTAAGAATTAGCATTAGGTATTAGCGGTAGTGCCTGTTTGCCATTTGCTTAAGTCTGTTAATGCAAAATTGAACTTTTCCGACAGTTATTGCCCTGAGGTTATGGCTGAATCCGGTCATTTTTTCCCAAAGGCAGCAAAGTAGTTTACATGCATGCTGTCTATTAAAAACTGGGAAAAGAAGTCAAATGATTTGTATGGCAATAAATTTTAGTCTAGTAGTAGTGGAATGATTTTACTTTGGATATTCATCACTCACTCAAAGGATTTAAATGTTGTTGTTGTTTTCTTTTTTGGCACTTCACATTTAACAAGAAAATAAAGTGCTTTGCATGCTCTTGTGTGTGTAACACTCTCTTATACAGGCTTGCATTCTCTGAAGGAAAGTGATGCTGAACAGACACTGTGAGGTCACTGGCGTTGGCGTTTTCTTATAGAGCTGAGTGCTGAGTAGCTTAATATATTTATGATTAGCTAGGGACAGTTAGGTAGCTCTTGCCTGGCTCTATTCTACTTATGTCTCTTTGGAGTGCGAAAATCTACCAATTCATGTAGTGTATAGTGCAGGCATCAGACATGGCATCAAGACACTACCAGTTAAGTCCAGAATTGAGAAATAGCAAGCCATAGTGAGGAAATAAGCATGAAGCAGATGTCAAGCAGGTGATTGCCTGAAAATCCTACCCACGATTCAATACTCTGAAGCAATACATTTGTTTCTCTCTACAAAGACACTCATAAACATTGTTTTGCTTTGCAGAAGCCATAGAATGACTAACTATATATGTATCAGAGGTTTTTTTTTTGTTTGTTTGTTTGTTTGTTTTAGACCTAGTTTTAATCAAACGTTAAAAGGATGGATGTGTCCCCGATGCCCTATCTGGGAATCGGATTCAAGCTTGTTCACACTGACTCAGAGTGGAAAAGAAAATAGCAAAAAATGAAATATGTACCAACTTTGACATATCCAGAATCCCTTGGGCTAACAGTCAAGAATGCCAACTAGCTTTTCATTAATTTGTGTTCCACTTCCAGCAGAACCTAAAATACCAAAGATACTTTAGGTCAGTGGTCACCAACCCTGTTCCTGCAGAGCCACCTCCCTAAAGACTTTGACCATCTACCTGACCATCTGATCATTGACTTAAGAAGTTCTTTATCAGCTAAAAGAGGTGTGTTTGTGTTTGGTTGGAGATAAAACCTTCCTGAAGGTAGATCTCCACAAATAGGTTTGGTGAATGGCTCTACATTTGCCCCGATATCCCACATGATACTGTTGCGCCATATGTTCTGCCTACCTACTTATGCATAAACAGTCTGTCAAGATCTAGAACAAATGCTGTCTTTTGTACGTCTTTAAATAAGGGCTGCTTTTGCTTGTATTTTGTATCTTCTTTCAGGAATGGGAACTGGTGGTTCTTGGTAAATTGAAGTGGAACCTGGCTGCTGTCACTCCTAACGACTTCATTGAACACATTGTGAAGAGGCTGCCTCTGCCTGGGGATAAGCTGGACCTGATCCGCAAGCATGTGCAGACCTTCATCGCACTGTGTGCAACAGGTAATAGTGGGATAAGTGCCAGGACTGACCCTGAATCTTTAATACCATGCCCCAAATCAGTTTCACACTTCATCACTTCATACCATTCCTAGTTACTGCACATGATATCCTCTGGTCAGCATTTTTATTCTCTGTCTCAACATGTCTTTCCTCTTCTCAGTATTCGTTACCATAAATCACAGTTAATGGAAGCTCTTCCCTAATTCATCCCTTAGGTATTTTTTCTCTTTAATTACAAGTTTTTCCAGCTGTGACAATAATAAGTTGAAAGGTTAAAAATCTGAATTGGTATTTAAAACCAATAAACACTTGGAAAATGATATGGCATTTGGCATGCGCTTTGTATTTGATTTGTTTTATAAGTGTGAATGAGAAAAAGATTCACTGTGAAGACAACTAGGTGCTGATATCCTGCATCAACATGTCAGTGAGCCTTGGAAATATACTACACTGCTAATCTCTAAAACCTGAAACAGATTTTAGTGGAACATTAGCTAATCACAATAGCATTCATGTTGCTTTGGCAGGTATGGCTTTGCGAAATGCCTTATTGTTAGTGTCACATGGGAGTATGTAGATCCGAATGACAATGTCTGAAGTCCTTGAATGTTATGATCATGAGGGGAGGATGTATTTAAAAGAAAGATAAAGCCGGTTCTGTATGGTGGATACTCTGTGCATGGATGACTGAAGGTCTGTGTTTTTGGCGAGATCAAACATGGAGAGGAGATCGAGGGTGAGAAAAAGTTAGTGAGAGATCATTGTCCCAGCGGATCCAAACAGCAAAGCATGTCATGTTTTCATATCTCATCCCCACTTCTCACGCCTCCTAGCTGCTCCAGGGCATGACTGTTTTCCCATGTTCAAGAGTCTTTGTGAGGCTGGTTCTCCTAGTCGACTTTACGCTCACACTGCCACAAGAGGTAATGGGACGTGCTCATATTTCCCCTGGGCTCCCACGTCCCTCCCTGGGGTGGCTCATCTCGCCAGGAGAATCCCCACACCTCTTCTCTGAAAGCAGCGTAGGAAAGGGTGAAGAGTGGAGGGAGGAATGGGAAGAGATGACAGGTCTTTAAACGTGGCACGTTTGATGTGGGCTCTTCTTTTGCACATTGTGCAATGGATATTGTAGGTATGTTGTGAAACTACTCTGTCAGGAGGCATTGATGATATCCATGGGAACTGGCTTAAATCCCTTTAAATACACTTGCTGTCATCCATCACGGTCTCACCCTTTCTCTCTGAGCCACTAAACACACTGGAAGGTTGATTTGCAGTCCATTTCTTTCTCTTTTATTAATGAACTCAAAATGGTTCTGTAAGAGGTGCAAGATGTTTGTCTTTTTTAGGCAAAGTATCTGTTCAGAATTGACTAAAGCTTATTCTTGATTTAGAGTTTAAGTTCAGCTTATTTACATTACAAATAGATGCCTACACATAGACATTGAGTTACTGATTATAGTAACTAACAAACATGCAAAAATAATGATGATACCAAATAATTACTCAATAATTTACTTATTTTATTACACTGGCAGCAACAGCACAAAATCATCAAGCCTCTTCCAACAAACATGCTTTAGTTCTAAGCTAATGTCAACTTGTTATTACGCATTACCAACCATGGCTTTTTTGGGCTAATTGTTGGTACATGGGTCATTCTCATAGAAATGCATATTTTATATCCCACTCTTTATATACCCAATTATTTTTTTTTACCCAAATGTTCATCGTTCATTTATCGTGAAGTTTTGTCCCCAAGAACTTTGTCAACTCTGTTACGTCAGTTCTGTTAAAATCCTGTATTCATTTTGGTGTAATTTATGATTCAAAAAAAAGGCTGGAGCTTCAAAACTTTCCAGAAATATTCTCGTATATCTGTGCATCATACCTAGATACTTAAACTTGTGTAATTAGCTCAGTCTAGTTTTAGTGCAGTGGTACCAAGATGCTATGAGATCTAATGTTCATGCAGAGAAAAGCGAAAGAGCGTATGCATAGAATATAATTTTGTTCAGTTTTATCGTTCATTTTCTGAACCACTTAATACTAATTACGATCGCGGGGAGGTTGGTGCCCAGCAGATTACACCCTGGACAGCTCGCCAGGCTATCACAGGGCAGAAACACGCTGACGGCTATGCAGCCTACTCTTAACGAAAGTCAGCAATGCTTCTTTTACATGCCTCTCACCACAGACAGTGAAAGACATGGCTGGCCTTTGATAACCCAGTTAGCAGCACTAGGGGGACAGCAGTGACAACCTGGTGATAGTGGCCCCGTCCTTGGGATCAGTAATCCAGCTCTCTACCACCGGGCAACCACTGTCCCCTTGTGCAGTTTTATCTGTAACAAATTTGTGTTGTTGTTGCTGGTGTTTCTTTGACTGTAAGTTGATGTTGGTGAATATTTTCTTTTTTATTTTATCATTGATGTGGTCAGCTTATTATCAGATAATTGATGTTATTAACACCAAAATGTTCTCCACAGTTTCCTGAAACTTTGCTATGCAGGTTTAGTTTTACTTTCTGTTTTTGGGAGATAACAAATGAATATGAAGAAATATGTGTAGTATGAGCGTTGAACTTGATCACATAGTTCAGTTTGTGGACAGTCTCTGGGAAATGCTCAATATAAACCACTTATTCACAGAACATGAGGTCCACACAGAGAAATCTTTAGTACAGACCGAGCTGATGCGGCTGAGATTTCTCTGTACGGACCGAACAAACAAGATTAATAAGTAGTTTATCATATGGCATTTTGAAATGGCAGCCTTTTTTTAATTTACTTCAGGCACTGTTACCTTTGTCATCCTGGCTGGGGTTCTGTCTCTAAACTTCACACTTCTGAACAAGGCGTCTTCATCCATGCCTCTGAGGGCTTTGGTAGCTTTTGGCTTGTTTCCCTTCCTGTGATGACCGAGTACTTTGTGGGACTTTGTAAACTCTTTATCCCTAGGAATATTTCCTTTCCCTTTTCTTTTCTGAAATGTTGAATGCTTTTCTGGAAGCTGCTATAGATCATAGCGCACAGTGCAACTAGCTAACAGCAAAGTTGCCAGTAGGATACACCTGTGGATGTGTGGTCTGATTGCGTGTACTGTCGTTGCCGTATAATAAAGTCAAGAATTATTTAAGATATTTTTAGGAACAGATATAGGGATATCCATATATCTACCACTCTAAAGTGTAAAGTAAACCCTTTTCCACCTCTGTGCACCTTTTTGGGGATATACAGTAAACCGTGAAGCCCATTGCAGCATGATTTTACTTTCCATTTTTCTTTCCAATTATTTGTCTGCTTGAAAGTGGCCTGAGCTACAATTGCGCGATCTGTTCGGAAAGCAAACGAAAGGGTTTGTTGACCAATTAGTCATGGTTTCCTATGAGTCTTCTTCTTTGTATGTCTTGAATAATTTCCTGCATCCATATAACAGGAAGGAGTAAAAATACAACAGTAACTGAGTATTCACCAAAGTATTTCCTTTTCTCTGAGTCATACAAGTTTTCATATATTTAATCATTTTATGATGTTGATCCTAAACCACAGTATCCTGCCCAAGTAGCATTATTAGCGTCAGTGCTAAATTGTTATGCTAAGTTAAAAGAATTCTAAATGCCTCACACAAACTCTGTGAAAAACAGGTTTTCAACAGGAGTACATCAATGTCCAGGCTATTTATTGGACCTCAAGGGCCAAAGAGGTACAAGTATGTTCCAAAGCAGTAAAGGTTACATACTAATTAAGGGTACAAATAAAATGGTGCTGCCAGAGTGATTTGCATTTGTTATACCCCTAATAATGGTAAAATAATGTATTTTATTACCTGAAGATATACTTTCTTAGTTTAACAATACAAGTGGTGTTTTTCTCATCTAAATATATTAGGTGGCTTTTAAAGGAACCTCATTGTGAAATAAAACAAATTCTGTAAATTCAATAAATAAATGTGCTTTTCTAAGACTTGGGTGCCTTAACAATATTTAAAAATATTTTTAAACCAAATTAGAGATGCACCAGTTGGAATTTTCCTGGCCGATTTCTATTTCCGATTTTTCTGTGTGACCTGCTGATACCGATTTTTGCCGATTCCGTTTGTCTTTTCAACAACTAGAATTGACAGCATATGCAAACAAAGACTTTTATTAAATCTATCTATTTTATTACAGTAAAATAAATGATTACACTTCATCAGTAATAGAAATAATAATAGTAATAATAAAAAAAATTTGTATTTTTATCATCGTAATATTCATTAATAATATTATTAATAGTAGCATGAGTAATAGAAATATTGCCAATATTATTACTAATACTTCAATTACAAAAAATAAGCAAAATAATGATAATAATTACTATTATTACTATTATTATTATTATTATTTTTGTTCTATAGTAACAGATTGCAAATTGCATGCATTATGTCTTTACTCACGGTGAAATTCTTTTTTTATTACTTGTTTTGTGGATTCCTCAATGTTAGTATTTTTGATTTAAAAAAAAAAAGAAAATTTAGGAAAACCATCCTTTTTTATTCCCGCTGGTCTTAACTTGCCAAGTGAGCAGTGAATTTTAAAACCCTAACATTTTTTGTGCCAAGCCGGTCCTTTCGTCGCTCTCTCACGGCAGCTATTGTAACTACATCATGAACATCTGCGCATTCCTACTTGCCTGTCGGAGGTGTCGCTGCGCCCAGCCACTGCTTTGAATCCAGTGATCTACACGGTGTGTGTACGTACAAACATCGGGTGCGCAAGACTGTCGGAAGTGATACTATCAACATGTGTGACAGAACTGGTTCATACATGTTTTCTTTTTGTTTGTTTGTTTGTTTTTTCATTTTTGAAAGTAGAGACTTCAGATTTTATTCCACATGCAGGCATGTTTCATCCCTGCAGCAGCATCAAAAGCTACCTGGGGGTCCAGTCACTTTTAATACCACGCTCATAGGCAAGGTGATTGGGAAGGTCTGTGAAGTGTTTTTAGGGAAACCTCCTTTTTGAATGCTATGGAAAACGTGACAGTATGTGTTACTGGTCTGTTTAAAGCAGTAGTTTCAACAGAATATACATTGTATGAAAAGCACTACATATATGCCATCAGCCCATTACAGACTACTATATTAAAATTATTGTTAAATGTTCAAATCAAAGGACTAGTTCAGGCTTCTTTAAGAAAAAAGAAAGGGCAGTCTTGTTCTGTTGTGTTTTTGAAGAAAAAATAAAATACCTGTTCTTAAAATGTTCTTAAAATTCCCCTGTCTCCTCTCTTGAGTTTATATAATAGAAATTTGCCAAAAAAATGGCCTTACCAGTATGAGGCTTTAAGCTGTAGCGTTATATGTGTGCATGAGGATGGGAAGTATTTACCTACTTTGGAACTATAGATGTACATACTCAATATTATACAATATGATATGATATGATAGGGACCAGCTCAGGATTGGAAATGTGATAATGTTCAGCCAGCTCCGGACTTTGGCAGAGAACACTGAAAATGGTCTGATTCCGACTCCTGGCCAACTTCTCTGTGCATCTCTAAACTAAATGAGAGCTTCCCTATAAGGCCCAATCAGAAGTTGTGTGCCAGAGTCCTTTACCATTTATGGAAGGGGGCCTGACCTCATGTAGGTGTGTGGGGCTACATGAGGCACCATGCACATTCATTTGTGACTTCTGTGAGACCTAGGGAAGTCTGCATAAGTAATTTTCCCTGGTAGGTGTGTACTGAGGTCGACTGAGAGAGGTTTGATATGTTTAGCTCTTATACAAGGTTAAAGCCTTTGATTTCCTTTAAATAATTGGGGTCTAATCTTTCCTGAGTATTAATCCATGAGGGAATTGAGCATGACTGATGTTTCATGGTTTTGTGGCTATGAATTCTTCATCTTCACTTATGTTGTGATTTTGTCTTATCTAAGACGTCCCTGAGGAAAAATAATAGTGGCTGGTGTAGTAAATAGTGCTGGTCTGTAATATGTCAGGGGTGGGGTGGGGTCATCCTGGTTAAAATGTGATTCTGGCAATTTTGTCATTCCTGTTTCAAGAGGCCCTGCTACCTCCCCTGCTGGTCTGTGTAGTGTTGCTCAAGCATCTCAGCAATGGTGCAAGACTGAAGCAAGTTATTACAGGATTTCAACAGTTGAGGAGGAATCCTGTTTTCATTTTGTTTGAGTTACAGTGTCTTGGCTGCCGATAAAAGCATAGACGTTGCCCAAGATGCAAACAACAGGAGGACAGTTTTGAGAATTGTCCAAATTTGGGTTTGTCGTATCGATGTGCAGCATGACTTGGTATAAACAGTCAAGACAGACGTTCAAACTGCATTCAGTGTATGAGTCATTTGGTGCAGCCATTTCAGTTAATAATCAGATTTCAGCTAACTGTGATATGACATGATTGTCACAGATGGTGGTAGTGTCTTGAGTCTGGTTCCCCCATTTGCACGAATATTGAAACCTTTGCGTTAAAGTGCCGCCTGTGAATCTTAACAGAGGCAGACATACAGTAGCAGCTTGAGCACCTACCACATTTTACAAACCCAAGATTCCAAGTCCAAGAATTTACTGTCTGAAAGCTCCTTCACCTACACACATAAGTGGCTTATTCCATTTGACTGCGGCTGTGGTGGGTAAGGAACTATGATGCCAAATCCAAAAAAGAAAAAAGTTGTTTACATTTGACCTTTATCAATCAGGGGAGCCTGGCTGCTCACAATGGGACTTTCTGTAAACAGAGTAGCTAATAAGGTATGCAGTTGAATGTAATCCTGGCAGATGATTTATTGCCTTTAAGAAAACTTGTCGCTGTCTGGCTATTTCTCAACTTTCCGTGTGTTTAATTAATTTACAAGTTAAATGCATATGCAGTGCAATGCACCCACCCAGGAGTTGGCAGTGCTGGTATGATACTGGATACAGTGTGTGGGCAGGGCAAGAAAATGGCTCATTGAAGGAGGTAAGAGGCTGGGAGAGCAGAACAGCCATCGCTTACAAAAAGGCTTCCATAGCAAGCGTCACTGCTACGTAGACTGGTTTTTAAGATGTGTAAAATAGAGTCACTCTTCATTCATCTGCCTTCCAGAATGAGCAGATGATTCAGCTCTGGAATTGCCATGCTCTTTATTTCTCAACAAACCTGTTTTATTCTTTTGTGAAAAGGGTGAAAATGTCTAATTTTTTCAGGATACAAACATATTTATATACAGTATAATCTCTTTTTTTGGAAAACAAGGAACCGAATCTAAAGAAAGTGATGTAATGTAATCCATATTTTCTTTGCTCTTTTTTCTTGGCTGGAGCTGAAAGTCCTTTACTGCCCCAGCAAGACAAGTGCATTTATTTATCAGTACACAAGAATCCTCAAGGTATGGCTCTGAATGTTAAAAAGGCAATGAAGGGATAGTTCATTAGCCATCAAAGGCCCTACTTCATTGAATCTTCTCAAAAAGATTGAAAAAAAAAAAAAATCACCATCAGGGCCATATTGAGATTTGCTTTGAATACGGTAACATGGTAATGTGATGGCTGCTGGAGTCCACTCTGTGAGCCCAGAGGTGGCCCTGCATCAGAGGAATGGCAGCAGGATAGAGGGGGTAGGGTCTTTTCTCTTGCCAAAACCTCATGAGGGTCTGGAAACAGACTAAAGAATGACGTTCAGCGGAATGCACCAATCTACACCCCCCTGAATTCTCCAGTCAATTCTGGTGGCTCAAAATGTGTCTCCCCTTCCTCCCCTCCCACCCAACCTCTTCTTCTCGCCATCCAACCTTTGTGCAAGCTGTCATTTTGAATTGGAGTCCCAGAGGGGGCTGGATTTTGCATCTCTCAATTGGATGAGAGGAGGTTATAACTTTCTACACTCACTTGCTCACTCAACTCGTTTAATAAGCCTGGAGATAGAAGTCTTTTTAATAAACAAAACAAGCAATAACCTTGGCTGTGTTGTAGCAACCAGTTCTCAGCATGTATGCCATGGGGTTTGGTAAAGCTTGACTAATTAAAACTGAGAACATAAGACCAGGGAAAGCTAATAAGATAATAGAATTGAATAAAAATAATGTAAAAATGGAAAGACTTAAGTCAATTAAGGAGAGAGAGTTTATATAACATTTCATCCTCTCTGGTCATTTCATTTACTCCCTTCTTTTGCTTACCACCCATTCACAAACTGTCTTATTTGCATTATGAATGACAGCAAGAGAGCTAACAAGGTTAATGTTCTTTGTTGTACACGACCGTAACCACATGTGGAAGAAGGACCAACAGCTGAGAGCATTTGCAGAGCAACGTTGGCTCTTTATTCCTTCCTTTCCAGGGCTGAGCCATAGGGCTGGATAGGGGGAAGGGGGATTGGATGGCTAAGGTTGGTGGAGTGCTTTACAACTTCTTTTCAAGTCAAGTGAACCTTCATCCTGGTTGCTGTTAAGTCTTGGTCGGAATGATTACATGATAGATTTTCTTTTTGCTTCTGTGGGTTGACTGGTACAACACTGTTAGTGTTCCGTGAACTTCGAAATACATGAGAGCCGAGGAGCTACTTTTCTTTCCGAAAGGGCATGGCTTCCATTCATAGAAAGTTTGGTTATGTTTAAACTAACTGGGAGGTTAATAGGCAGTTCAACTGTTGCAAAAATGAAGGCATCTGCGAAGAGTACACGGCTTACCGGATGTGACCGGATTTCCCTATAAGTCAGAATTTATATCGAACAGTGACCGCCACGCATGCACTGCAGTTACTGGAGGTAGCCATTATGGCTGCGACTTACACAGCATACTTCATGTTCCTCAGGCAAGTGCATATTTCTTCTTCCCATATTTCTGCATGAGATCACCTCCAAAATCCATTTGAATGATCACAGAATGGCTGCACTAATCCCAGCCACGGTGCTCAAGTATCAACCTGCTATATGAGACCTGTGCTTTATTCAGCTTCTTAACTCAGCATTCACATCTCAGTATGATGTCATGGGGAAGAAAACATGGACATCTCTATGTTAGTCTTTTGTAAGCAGAGCACACTGTGACGAAGGGTGTATATGCATTTCATCCAAACAGCAAACTCTATAGTCTGGATGTTCATTGATCTAAAAAGTAAGAAGTGCTGTTTGTATTACTGCCGATGCTGGGAGCAGCCATGTTGACTTGACATCACATACTGAACACAAGGTTGCGGAGACAATCCTAACTATTGAGTAGGACCTACAGAGTTAAGGGGCGCTTTCTTTGTTACCTCTGTCAAAGGAGGTTACTGTGAGTTTTACCCTCGGTTTGTGTGTTTGCTTTTTAGCAGGATTAAACAAAAGGTTACGTGTGGATTTTCATGAAATTTCTTCTACAGGTGGAGCTTTGGACAAGGAAGACTTCAGCAAATTTTGGAAACGATCCAGATCAAATTCTAGATTCATGATTTTTTAACATTTATGAGATGTTTTGCGTATCAAGAATATTTTTTTTTACACTTTGGTTCGTATTGGATGTTGCTGGTCATGGCGGAGGTTTGCACTCTCCGAGTGTGCTTGTTTCTTCCTAGTCTTAGAATCTCTGAAATTCTGAGATACGGGTTTTAGTGTAATGCAGAATTAGCAAACTGAAACTGCCTTTATTGTGAGTATTATGGATTCCTGCCTTCAGCTCTTTTACCCTGCAGTGAATAAAGTTTTTACAAGAAGACACAGTAGTTAGACACAGCAGTCTGTTCTATCTGATGAATTAAAAGATTTTTTGTTCTGTTTCATAATGTCTGTGTATTTTTATACTTTTTACAGAATTCAACTTTGCCATGTATCCTCCATCCATGATTGCCACGGGCAGTGTGGGAGCAGCAATCTGTGGACTGCAGCTCAACAACACGAACCGTGCACTGTGGGGGGACAACCTTACAGAACTGCTCGCTAAGATCACAAACACAGAAGTTGTGAGTATTACAACATTTACGTAAACACGTACAGAGATAAACCTCCCATATAATCATACAGTTTTATTTATGAGTTAACTGATTTGGGTCATTTAAAGGAATGTGTAGCAAAATATATTATGCACAGTTAGTCACAGGGAGTTTTGGGAGCAGTGCTGATAAAAGAATTTGATAACATCGTATCATAATTATCAGAATATTTACACGAGCCATATTTCCAGTTTCTTTTGAAATTTTTTCGAATAGGGTCGTAGTCCTCACTGCTTCGACCTAGTCATGTCAGTGAGAAGCACAACAGTTCTAATCTCAGATCACCCAGGGTTACATATTTGTGTCATGTGAAAACTTAAACCACTGCCAATGCATCAAACATTGTTCCCTTTAGTTTTTCACAGCTGTCCCATAATCCCTCCCTCTGGCACTCTTTTTCACCCAAAAAAGGTCACATGCCACATGTGTGTAAAGCGATGTGACCGTGATCGAACATACACTAGAATGATGGGCATGCAGCAGGAAGGCATCAGGATAATTTTGTGACTGCGTACCTTGATGCAGGCAGATTATAGCATGCTGCATGGAGAGACGAGCCTGGAACTGCAGGCAGATAGCGATGTGGCCCCATGGTAGGGTATACAGTCCAAACACAGCCCAAGCTTTAGCTGCAGCAGGGAGGGGGTAGCAGGGATGGACTGGCTTTTATCAGGGTGGTAGCCTGCTTCAAACCAAGGAGGAGGCTTTTAAAGGGAAGATACTTAGAAGGCTGAGAGCAATGTCTGTATCTCTGGTGTTATTTAAAAGCAAGAGCTGTAAGACTGTAAGTTCCTTGCTTGGAAAGCATCAGTGCGGTACTATGGTGTGAGTCTCTGACCGTAGCTCTGAGCAAAGAGCTTGCACTTTCCTCCTTAAAGGGCTTGCTTCCAAATTCAATTCAATCTGTCATTCAGACACTGAATTACTGGAAGTGAAATGGATCGACCCCAACTGAGAGACTCTGAGGAAAGACTCCAGAGAGCTGGGGTGCACTGGTGGGGCTTATGTGGCTTTATACAAATGAGTAATAAAGCCTCGCACTTACATTGTCCTCTAAAGGACTGCTTAATGACATCCTTTTTCTGGGGGAATAGAAGTAGCATAGGCAATGGAGTCAGGAATAGCAAGGAAAAGAAAGAAGGAAAGAGTTGAGAAGGAATATAAGATCACCACCCAGATGGGCAGTTCAAATGAAACCCAAAGAGGTCAACCTTCCTCCACAGAGTTCACCACCAGTGGGCAGATGACTGCCGCGCTGGTGTGTCAAGACGCACACCTCAGCAGAGGAAAAACAAACAGTCTTTCGGAGTAGTGAACGTTCTCAGTGTATGAGGAGTGTGAGGTCTCAGCCAGCACAAATGACCTGCCCAGTCCATGATCAACTGCACACATTCCCAGATGCCAACAAGCCATACCTTTGAAAAACCTACAGGCGGGGGAGAAAGCAGTCTGGATCTGCTGGCTTTTTCAGGCCAGGGATGTTCTCCTACAGATATTTTGTTGTTGTTGTTGTTGTTTTGGACTTAGTTGACATGACCTTTTTCATCCTGAACGAAAACCCCTGACATGGGGACAAGTTCCCACACGTGATGGCTGCCTCTCCACAACCACGATGTTTTTAAGAATGCCTGGGCAATCATGGTTGCATTGCTTGTTACGATCAGATCTGACCTTATGTTAGCATTGTGGCTAAGTTTTCCTTTAAGATCTGATGGCAGAAGGATTCAGATGAGGAAATTACTCAGGAAAAGTGTGAATGCTCAACAGCTATATGACGCTGCCAGCCATCCAGTCAGGCTTCCTGCTGACACTTGTGGTGTCCAATGCCTGTGGCTTTCACCAGATGTGTGACATGGCCAACTAGCCTCATCTAGTCACTACTGTAGTGTTTGTGTGTGTGTCGCCTGAAGCACATCTGGTATGATGTGTACAGCAGTGGGCTCCATGCGAAAGGCCAAACCAGAATGGATGAGAATTTGGCTTTAGAAACTCGTGCAAACTGAACGGCCTCTCAGAAAGAAGTTAAAGCTTTGAATATTCCAGCTGGCATTTGGTGTTTACAGTAAATGTTGTTATTGTAGCTAATGTATACTGTAAATGATGCTTTTTGGCTTGTTGTGTTCCTCCAGAGACTCACTGGGAGTTTTCATCTGACCGGCAATGTTGATTCCACTAGAAATGAATTAGAGTTCACATTCAGATATGAATTAGTGGTGTTTCCTGCATGGCTTGGGTCAGGGGCATGGCCCCCCACACTGAACTCCTTTGCTTGTTCTGAAGCTTTGCTTCTAAAGCTTGCAAGATTTAAGCTCTGAATTTTGGCTGAATAGACAAGAAGGGGTCACTGCTGAATTTTTCTAGGGGTACATTCATTTGTATTCTCCTCTCATGCAGTCCGAAAGATTTTTGCTGTTGTTCTAAATACATAACTGTACAAGTAGGTGAAATGTCATTCAAATTGAAGTTTGGCAAGTTGTGAGCGCACATCTGCTTGAAGTCATAACAGCAAACAATGCTAATGTGAGGAATAGTGTTTTCTTATTTGAAAGGGGGTATCTGTTCAATTTTAGGATATTTTTGGTACATGTGTTAGGACCCTTGGCCTGTTACACCAAAAGTCTGGGATGACATATTAATCCCTTTCATTTCTCAATCCTCTGCTGGCCGTGTTTTGAACCCAGCGATCTTTTCATTATTCCCCAATAAAAAAACAGATATTTTCTCTGAAGCTACCACAATACTTTATGCAATTCATGGTGTCTTTCTTGTTCTTATGTTCTTCTGTATAGAATCTGTTAACCTTTAAATAATGAGTGACATCAACATGACTGCTTCTACAGTAGAGATGAATTTGCTTGTCCAGTCTTCATGCTTTTTAGTCTTATGTGACCACTTGAATCACTTGGGTCACAATTTATTCATTTCCTTAATTTTCCGAACCGATCAATCCTACTAGGGTCGCAATCCTACTCTGGGGAAAGGCGGGGTACACCCTGTACAGCTCACTAGTCTATTGCAGGGCCTACACTTACACTTAGGGGCAATTTGGACCAGCCAGTTAGCCTAGTGTGCAGTTCTACGCCACCATACCCCCCCCCCCCACCTCCCCTCCAAAACCGCCCAAAACCCTAAACAGTAGCTGTCAGATGTAAGCACTACACTTTTGATAGCTAGTAAACAAAAGTATTGTATATCCGAAGCTAGAATGTGTAAGCTAGCATCTTCTTTTTCTATGTGCTGTCTCTGTGGGTGTTTTTATGTAGCCTAAATATAACCGAGAATTACATAGCTTTTAAAATATACCCACAGGAGCCTATTAGCTGTATTTTGTATATATTTAATATAATTTTAATGACTACCCTGCAAGCTGTGGTTTACAAATCCAAGACTATATACTGTATCTATATTTGCCTCACTCCCAGGGTTCCCAGGAAAGGCACCAGAACAACCGTCACCCAGGAAAAGGCAGTTACTAAAGATTTATGAATGAATGACTGAATGAATGAATATTTGAATAACATTTAAATTGAACTCTAGGTAATTAAGGCAAAGCAATATCTGCTTGGTCTAACTGGCACAATTTTTACTAACAAACTGAGCTGATAATGTGTCGTATGTTAGTACAAAATGACGAATCTGGGGGAAAACACTGGCAAAAAATTCAAGAAAGGAAAAGAAGGAGCAGGTAGAGAGAGAGAGGGGGTTAGAGAGAGGGAGAGAGAAAATGATCACATTCTTCAATATATTACTGTCTGAGACCCTTTAAATGCTTAAGCACAGCTATGGCAGTGAAGCACAGAGCTTGGTGAGGTGGTTTGAGTAACATCCTGTATCATCCTGTCCATTTTTGATGTACAAATGCCACTCAAAACACCTTGCCCAGCTCACTGCTTCATTGCTATGTGTCTGCTGAAGCATTTCAAGATCCGTAAGCATACAGGTACATTGTCACATCAAGCCACATAATGCGGCATCCTGAGTCATGAAGGTCCTGCTAGTATTTATTCGGTCTGAAACAAGCGGACTGAGAAACCAAAAATGTAACACAAACAAAAATCCACCACAATGCACAAGCTTTTAAAACTTCCAGCACAGGGATCCACCTGAACACCTAAGATGAAGACCAGTGCTCTCTAGAGGACGCTACATCTTTTTAAAGTGAGTCCCAATTCTAGCAGTAGTCACACACTGAAGTCATTAAAGTTGCTTGAATTTAGCCTTTGAGGCTTGGCTCAGGCTTGCCTATGCCTCTATAAAGAGCAGCGGCACAGAGGGGAATTTCTTTTAAGAAGTTGGGCCTGGCATATTTGTGGTAAGATACAGGCAGTTCCTTTGCATGTTTTATGCTTTAGTTAATTTTCTCAGTGGAATTTATTTCTTATGACTAATCGCGGTATGTCGCCGTGGGAAGCCAGAGAGACGTCTTTAGGAGGATGGCGGTTGCTTTCCTCCACAGCGACGCACACAAGTGCGACCTCCATGTAGCAGGGAGACTCACATTTACCTCTTGACACCTACTGCCTCCTTCACCGATGGTTTTTTTTTTGTATAAGGTTGCAGTATATGGTATGTTTTGTTGTGTATATATATATATATATATATATATATACACACACACACACACACACACACACACACACACACACACACACAC
>JAQMYF010000024.1:29209497-29221914 GCA_030014195.1 Neosilurus mollespiculum
TATATATATATATATATATATATACACACACACACACACACACACACACACACACACACACACACACACGCACACATGCGCATACCTTGTCATGATGCCAGGAAGCCGTATCTCACACCGTTTCACACTTCAGCCCATCAAACTGTTATTAACAGTCAGTGTCAAAAGAATGCAGTCTCTTCACAATCAACACATTCTCCACAGGCTGTGGCTCTGGGGCTTCTCACAGAAGAACTCCCACAGATGCCTGATGTGCCTCAGACCCACAGAGAAGCAACACAGAACACTGTGTTTCATTTGTCACCACTAGAGAGCGCTGTTTTTCATCATAAATTGAAATTTAAATAAATAAAAACATTTCATTCAGTATTTACAGTTTGAATGCTGCTGGGTGCTCTTGTCACCAGTCAGGTTTATTTCTCTCCCAAAATATTATCTTTTCTTTTTTTTTTCTTTCTTTCTTTTTTTTTTCCTCTTTTTGTTACAATATCAGGATGAAATTTGTGGGGTTTTTTTTCTGATTTGGTTCTGGAGGAAAAAACAAAACAGGAAACTCGTTGAGCTCTTTGTGTCTGCTGTGAACGTATCTTCTCACGCATAGATTGTTTTAGATTTCGTGCATTTTTTTATCCGGGATGGCTGTGAGCCGTATTCATGGCTTGTGAATGTGTAGTTGTGTCTTTTGCTTTTTGAAGCTGTAAGGTGGGCTTGGTGGGACCCCCCTCGGGCTGCTTTGCCCTGTTGTTAAAGAAAGAAAAGGAAAGAAGAAAAGATGCAGTGTCTTTACACAAGACATGGATGCAATTAACATAGCTTTCGTACAGCCTTTGTTTTCACTGTTGTTATGGCAACAGTGTGGGTGGGTGGGCTGAAGGATGGATGGGTACGCACACGTGTATGATTTTCTGCCTGGACACAATAACGTGGTTGTATAGTAGAATACTTTTCATTGTCTCTTATAAATAATTGGATGTATTATTTTTATTAATGCTTATTAATTAATCTAGCAGGAAATGCTAGCATACATGTTTAAAAACTAGGCAGGTTTATAGAGACTTGACCGCTATTAAGCATCAATTTCATGATTGTAGTGTATTACTTTTTTATTTTTTTCATAATTTTTCCAAATCCATTTAAAAAAGAATTCCAAGGAATACCTTAGTCCCATAGTCGCCGTACTGCTGTCGGAGGCCAACTCAAGTAAAATGAACGTGTGCTAACTTGTTTGTGCTTTCATGCTTTGAAAAAGAAGTGCTGAAATAAATTGGTGTGGATTAATCCCTAATCTGTCTGTCGCTGTGTTTGCAGGACCTGTTGAAGGCATGTCAGGAGCAGATTGAGCGTGTGCTGACGAACAGCTTGAGGGAGGGACGCCGGCAGCAGCACAAGCAGCAGCAGCAGGACCAGAACAACCCACGCAACAAAGCCTTGGATGACCAGGACCAGTCCAGCACCCCGACCGATGTCCGAGACATCAACTTGTGAG
The DNA here is from genome assembly GCA_030014195.1 of Neosilurus mollespiculum. NCBI lineage: Eukaryota > Metazoa > Chordata > Actinopteri > Siluriformes > Plotosidae > Neosilurus > Neosilurus mollespiculum. The sequence goes on from JAQMYF010000024.1 coordinate 29,210,984, forward strand.
CTCGCAGGAGTGGTGTCTGGATCTAAAGGAAAAAAAAAAACAACAAAAAACAAAAATGACAAAAAAAAACAAAAAACAGCCCATCAAAAAGTGCTTGCTAGTCTTTGTAGGTTTTTACTCTATTTTCAAAGGAAGAAAAAGTTTCGGAAGAAATCAAAGATATTTTAGATACAAAAATAGGTATTTTTTAAATGAATTGATACTGATGCAAAATTTCCTATATGGTGCCTGAGATTTATAGAAGGGAATCCTATAGTGTTTTGCAAACTATTTTTCATTGTATAAACAAAAAAATATATTCAGTTAAAATGACTATTCAGTTATATTCAGTTTTTTTTTTTTATTTCAGTAGAAGACTCCTCAAGTTTAAAGAGGCTTTTTTTGTTGAGAAGTAGTCAACTTTATAAGACTGGCTTGTAAAGGTACACAAATGGGGCTTTGTTTTTTTTTCCTGTTTTGTTGTGATTCGGTTCATGTTTTTGAAAAGTCTGAGCATGAACACACACAGGGGTGTCATGAAACTGGTTAGTGGAGTCCCCGTTTGGCTGTGTGGTAAAGATGTAAAAAGCCCAGGAATGTTTGGTGGTACAGGTTTGGTAAAAGCCTTACAGCAAGAATGTGATTGATTTCAGTTTCAAACAAAAAGGCCCTCTGGGTAAAATTTGGTTCAAGACATTCAAGTCAAATTGCCAACAAATTGGATCATCACACGATTGATGTAAAATAAATATATATATTAAAAATTAATCAAATTGAAACAATTGAAATTTCACAATGCAAATTTCATAACAGTTCACCCAGTCAAGGGTCACGTTTTGAGAAGAGTCTATTATTATTATTATCATTATTATTATTATACTTCAATCAGCAACTTATTGTCTCTCGATTCTCAAAGCATAGAGATGTCAATAAGCTTTTGTCAGGCTGCTTGTACGTGTATACGTGTGTTTCTGTATGTGGGTACATGTGTGTGTGTGTGTGTGTGTGTGTGTGTGTGTGTGTGTGTGTTTGAGAGAAAGAGACAGTGAATTGTGTGTGCTTTGGTTGGTGAACCATCTGCAAGAGTGTGGTTCGAGATGAGACCACATAGTCAGAGGACAAGGTAGGGGACAGAGAATAAGTCTACAGCGCTTTTGTTTGCTTTCGAAAGGCACACGGGCTACCTGTATCACTGCCTTTTATTCATGCGCTTTTTATTTCCTGGCCTGGGACACAGGGTCGAACCCAGGCCATTGCATGGGATTGTGAGGAGGTGAGACAGAGAGAAACAGAGGAAGGGGACTGAAGACTACCTTCTTTAAGATGCTCTTATGGTTAATGGTGGTTTTTTTCCAAGCACAAAAGAAAATGGTGTGATGGAGAAAGGTTGTATTTCAGTATGACCTTCTTGCCTTGTATGGTGTACAAATGGTCTGTTTTCTGAGATGCTTAATTTAGTCGTTTTGCATTAGGAGTTGAAGAGTATTGATTAAAGAGGTGCTAGAAAGGAAGAGGATTTCACGAGCGTGGAGTCTGCATGCATTCGAAGAAAGTGCAGGGTGGCATGGGATTCGTGCGCAGATCAGGAGGATGGTGGGAATTATTAAGCTGCGTGAGTTTAAGGAGAGATGTATGCTGCTGCTGAGATGGACATACATTGGCATACAGGAGAGGAGGCCAAAGGAGAGGATCATATGTGGTTCCAGAGATCACATGATAATTTAATAAGTTCTTTTATATATTTGCTTGTTTGACTGTTAAGTTTGTGTATTTTTTTTTAATGTTTTTTTTTTTTTTTTTTTTTTTGATTACAGACCAGTATCAAAAACCAGTTTGATAGACACTGCCAGCTAATTGGTGGGGAAGGTAATACACAGGGAAGTTTTTTTGATCAGGGGAAATTTTGTTGATTTGTGCATCTGTAGTTCCTCAGTTTCAACAACGAAGCACTTTGAGCACGTACCCCCTCCCAAAACTCTTAAACCCCTCCCAAAAAAGGGAGCAGACAAATTTATTCGTATATAGTTATGCAAATTATAACAATTCTGACATTCCACCAGAAATGACAATATTAACAATTCACAATCTTCAAACGGAAAAAAGTAAAACACCTACCCACCTACAACTCCCTACCGCAACGCCCTTTTTCTTCTTTACTTGAAAATTTGTTTGCTGTTCATTAAAATGTTAATTGATTTATTATACAGTTGTAAACAGTAAAAAAAAAAACCTTGTCATCCTGTAACATCAGTAAGTTGCCCGCTGCAGGGTGTCTGTTTAATTTATACAAAGTAAACCGGTGAAGCTGCTCTATCAGAAAAAATTTCCTTGTTTCATATGGTGCCTTAATTCCTTAATTTAAGGAGTGTTGTCCTGTGCCACTGTGCCTTGATTAGACTGCTGAAGTAGCCTTCAGAGTCCACTATCTCGTCATCTCCTTTCCAGAAGTGCTGCTTCCAAAGGATAAGAGTTTTAACAAAAGTCACAGTATGATTAAGGCAGTGGAGATCAACAGAATAACACGAACACTTGTGCACAAGTTGCTTAGCATTGCTTTTGCGTTAAAACGGCGGCATGGTTGGGGCGGTTTAGCTTTGGTTTTCATGAGTGTAGTCATGTTTTTTCTGTTGGTGAAGGAGACAGTCTACTTCATTGTGTTTTTTTTTTGTTTTGTTTGTTTGTTTGGTTTTTCTTTTTTAATGATGGCATATTTCCTAGAGGCAATTGGTTTCCATAATTCAGGCTCCTCCCACTCTTTCACTAAAACAGACCATTATCAAGCAGTTATGTTATCTTGTTTTATCACTCACCCCAGTGCTCTGAAAGTGAATTGTAGTACTGTTTTAAGAACTTTATGGGTGGGCTTGAGCTTGGATATGGACTGAAATGTTGCTTCTTACGGTTTGATACTGTATTCCAAAGTGAAGAGGGGTTAGAAGTGGTTGTGAAGACATCAATCAAGTGTCAATATTTTTTATTGAATTATTATTGTTGTTGTTTTTTCTCCGCTGCTAAAAAGCTATGATTTTTGTTTCATCTTATACACAAAAATAACATAGTTGTGATGTCACTTGAGTGTGCTGCTATTTTATAAACAATTGTATTATAATTATTTTACTGCTTACAGAATACTTTGAGAATGCAGAAGTAGATGGTAAATAGAAGATCAAGACATGTAAGGAGTATTTGACTGGAAATGATCTGTGTACAGTGATGCTCAGAAAGCATGATTCCTTTCCCTTTTCTTCCTTTTAAATCTCTCTTTTCCTGCTCTGTTATCTTTTTGCTCTCACAGTCTGTAAGTACGGTATGTCTATACCTCAGGTTTAATGGACAAAAGAAAACAAGTCTCTCAGTACCTCATAACTCACCACAGTTTTTCTGGGAGCCAGTGAAAGAACGCATACCATGGGGATTCTGATGGGGGTACTTTTTAAAGTCCTCATTATATGAAGCTGAACAGCATAAGGCTCCCACCTGGACTTCAACCAACCATAGTGGATGGAGAGGGCAATGAATGTCCCAAATGCTCCAAATATGGGTTTAAAAGATAATTGATTGAAATAAAGATATTGTACAGTCTATTAATTGATATCTTTGTACATAAATTTGTGTATAAATCTAAGATTTTTCTTGTGGAAAAAAAACCTGTAAACATATTCGAACACATAAAAATCCTACACAAACAAAAAAAGTTGACAGACTTTCATGCTATTGACTTGCACTTTGCCTTGGCCTTAATAAAACCTTTTTTTTAGGTGTGCAACTGGTGTAGTATGAAATGTAGCACCCTGCCAATAAGACAGCCCTTACCACCACCACCATATAACTGTCTGTGTTACAGATTAACTGTTTGAATGTCAACTATTACGTGTATTCTCTCTCCTCCCTCCACTATGACCTTGTCATGTACCTCAATAATGTCTGTTGCACAAACTCTCTCCAATAAATATCTGCTTCAAAGTGTGTGGCGCCATATCTGTCCAACACTGTTTTCTTTAAAAAAAGCTTTTTTTTCTTTTTATAAATAAAAAAAAACAATCTTTTGACTAAATCAGCCAAAAGTAGATGGGTGACCTGTTCGTAGTGGACCCCTCCTTTCACCCAATGCCAGCTGAGATTGGTTCAAGGTCCCCTGTGTTCATGAGTAGCATGAATGGATGGATTTTGTCTAAATCCCATGTGAATTTGGATCTGTACCTGTTGAGAAGCAATAAACTAACCATGATAGTCAGCTATTGTTTTGCGCCAAGGAATCACCAGGTTTAATATTTCTAATAAATAATTAGGGAATAGACTTTCAACAAATCAGTTACCAGTGCCATTTCCCCCATTACCCAACCAAAGAAAAAAACATCACATTAAACTTTAGTGAAAAGTAATCCTTTTATGGTATTGTCTGCCTGGTGAAGTTTCTGTGCATGTTCTTCACACTGTTGAAGACTTTTCCCTATTCCCCAAATAAAACCAGCATTCAATCATATAGATCAAAATGAGTGAAGTTTATTTTTCCTCTACAAAGAGAACATGTGGCAGCAATGCATTAACAGTGAATTATAACTCCAGCTATACCACTGAAGTCAGCGCCTGATCAAAGGCATTGAAGGCTCATTATTTGGTCTTGGGTACATTCTGGGAGATATTTATTAAAATTTAAACAATCAAAATTCTTAATTTACAAAGTTAGGACTATAAAGCAAACAATAATGTTCATTAAAAGACAATATTATGTACAGAGTAAACTCTAAAGCCACTTTAATGTCACGTAACATTGACAGACACATCACATCACCTGTGGTTAAAATCAAGGAAGTCTGAAAAGTGTCCACTGAGCATGTCCATAACTAATAAATATATTATAGGGGACAGGTGCAGAGTGAGCTGGGTGACAACCGAAGCTCATGACAGTGTGGGCATCCCTGTTGCCCTTGTCTTGGTGCCCACATATTGGGGTTCTTTCTGGTTGATTAAAGGGTAGCCTCCCTCCGCCTCCAGGCTGGGAGATGGGTTCTGACTGTTGTTTATGTTTATGCACCAAATGACGGTTTAGAGTACCCACCCTTTTTGGAGTCCCTTGGGGGTGTATGAGTCCCTAGTTGTCCTGGGAGACATCAATGCCCACTTCCAGTGTGACCTGGAAGAGTGTGATTGGTAGGTACAGCCTCTATGATCCTAACCTGAATGGTGAATTGGTGGACTTCTGTGCCCCTCATGATTTGTCCATTATGAACATCATGTTCAAACATAAGGGTGTCCATAAGTGCACTTTGCACCAGGACACCCTAGGTTGCAGTTCGATGATTGACTTCGTATTCGTGTCATCTGACTTGTGGCCTCATGTTCTGGACATTCGAGTGAATAGAGGAGCTGAGCTGTCAACCAATCACCACCTGGTGGTAAGCTGGCTCCGATGGCGGGGGAGACCCAAGCGTGTAGTCAATGGGATTGGTGGCACCTGCAAACCACATTCCAGTGGAGGCTGGGGACATAGAGTCAGAATGGGCCATGTTCCATGTCTCCATTACAGAAGCGGCGACTCGGAGCTGTGGGACAACCCCCCAAACCAGGTGGTGGACACCAGAGGTGAGGGGGGCCCTCAAGCTGAAGAAGGAGGCCTATCGGGTCCTTTTGGCCTGTGGGACTCCCAGGGAAGCAGACGAGTAGTGACAGGCCAAACATGCTGCAGCCCAGGCTGTTGCTAATGCAAAATCTCAGGTGTGGGAGGAGTTTGGCAAGGGCCTGGAAAAAGACTTGAATTGGTCAACCTCGTAAAGGTTTTGGACCACTATCCGACACTTCAGGAGGGGGAAGCAGTACTCCACAAACACTGTTTACAGTGGAAGTGGGGAGCTGCTCACCCCGGCTGGGGATGTTGTCAGGAGGTGGAAGGAATACTTCGAGGACCTCCTCAATCCCATTAACATGCCCTGTGTAGAAGAGGAAGAGCCTGGGGGCTCGGGATGGGGTCTGCCCATCACCGGGATGGAGGTCGCTGAGGTAGTTACAAAGCTCCTCATTGGCCAGGCTCCGGGGGTGGACAAGATCTGCCCTGTATACCTCAGGGCTCTGGATGTTGTAGGACTGTCTTGGTTGACACGTCTCTGCAGCATCACGTGGTCATTGGGGCCTTTCCTCTGGACTGACAAACTGGACCGGTCCATCGTAGTAAAGAGGGCATTAAGCTGGAAGGCAAAGCTCTTAATTTACCAGTCAATTTATGTTCCAACCCTCACCTATGATCATGAGCTTTGGGTAGTGACTGAAAGAACAAGACCGCGACCACAAGCGGCTGAAATGAGCTTCCTTGACAGGGTGGCAGGGCTCTCACTTAGAGATAGTGTGAGAAGTTTGGAGGAGCTCGGAGTAGTACCGCTGCACAGCGAATAAGAGAGCCTCAAGCCACTTATCCCAATTATGTGCATCACTGTGAACAGACTAAAGAATCATTGTTTTGAGTGTGTTTTTAAACTGCTTGACCAGTACTTGACTTGTACAGCTCACATAGTGTGTCACATAATTGTAGTTTCCTATTCCTTGAGTATCTTCCTCAGTATGCCCATGTGGGTGATTACACCTAGTGCTGTCAAAACAGTACATGTAGAAATGTTGTACAACGGCACTGCTTCTGTATATTTTGTGTATTCCACCATGGCTAACAAGAAGCAATATTACCATGCAGACTTATCTTATAGCATGACAAGAGTCTTTCCAATTCTTTTGAATGGGATCTTTATTAATGAAAGTGGGTGCAATGGAACTTTTGGAGTGACCAGTTGATTAACCAGCTGCCCAACACTCATGAACATTGCCATAAATCCCTGGCCAATAGAATTGTGGCATGGGTGTCCCTGACAATTGCAAGGGTCACTCTATATCGCATTTTAATAGCTTATGTTCTTGTAGTCTTTTTTCCCATTTTTTCTGGGTAAATTAAAATGAACTTAATTGAAATGGATAAAAAAAACATGAATTTTGAATGATGAGTACAATAATTGCAGTTAATTTAAATATATAAAACTTATGCTCGATAAATTAAATAAATTAAATTAATAGCATTCATTTATTTTTTAAATCATCTTGTCCAGTAATTTATACTTTATACAAAAAAGAAATTACAACTTAATTTTAATTCTTAAAGTAAGTAGGTTAAACACACACACCAGCAGATTGTGGATTCTGGCTATCAATCACTGATTAAACGAGTAAATGTAAGCAAATGTGTTACATCTTATGCATTATTTAGGAGGTAAGTATATACATTTTTAATTCGTTTATTAATATATTATCAGTCTTATCAGATCGGAAGTTGAATACAAAGAATAATATATTAAACACTGGACTCAGTATCTCATGGTGAGTGGCCGGCATGCACCCTGTATAGCTATTAAACGTATCAAAAAAATTAAATGATTCTGGCTTATTTTCTGAATAGGTATTTCAATTACTGAGCTGCATATCTATCAAACATACTACAAAATTAAAATGATTCTGTTGCTGCTGTAGAGGCTAAGAGCTGTGTTTAAAACAGGACTAGCCTGCACTACAGCAGACTGAACACAAACCATTAATTTAATGAATGCACGTTATTAGCCCTGCAATGGCCTCGCGAGCTGTCCAGGGTGTACTCTGCCCTCGACCAGAGTCGGCCGAGATGGGCGCCAGCCTCCCCGCGACCCTAATTAGGATTAATCGGTTCAGAAAATGAATGAATGAATGCACCTTATTAATGAAGGCCTCTGCTTTAAATGTGTCTATGGAGACGTGTAACTATGTTACATATCTCATTCATTAATTGACCTGTTGCGCTTTAAATTCTATGAACAATTTGGTATGTCTCTCAGCAAGATATTTTGCTAAATTAGATGTATTGGCTCTGTTCATGGCTTTAAAACATACATATGTTCATCCACTTCAGCCATTTTTGTGAACATAATACCTCAAGAACGCTATGGACAGTGTGGGAAGAGTTTGACTGTTCGTAGTTGTCTCCAACGTCATAAGCATATTCACACAGGAGGGAAGCTGTATTGCTGTGGACAGTGTGGGCAGAATTTATGTTCCGACAAGTCAGCACCAGCAAAGTCATACAGGGCAGTAGCTCTACCTCTGCTGAGAGATGTGGGTGAAGCTGAACTTATTCAAGTTTAGGTCATTTAATAAGTGCCGTAACATGAAGACATCATCGATTAACGAAATCAGCTGATAAGCTAAATGTACTGAATAAAAAGGTTATTTTATATATAATATGGGGGTGGGGTGTGACTCATGTATATCAATAAGAAAGTGATCTCAAATATCCATCAAAATTGTGCAGAAATTATTTGAAGAAACTGCAGTCTGGATTAGTGGACTAGCCAAGGTCTCTGGATTTTAAAAGATTTTTTTAAAAGAGAGTCTATGTGAATAATTACAAACAATTTGGCACACAGTGCTGCAAAATCTGTAAAAACAATGGCAGCAAGAAATCTTGCTGTTTTACAAGGCAAAAGGAAGCCAAACTTTAAGTAGTTTGTTCAACTTTCTTTCATGTACCAATAAACACAAATAAAATGTGAGTTGTAACTTTTTTTCATTTTTTCATTTATGACACATGATGTAATACATTTGTTAAGATGAGGATATATCTAGTTTATTAGAAGGGTTGTCCAGAGTTTGACAGTTCAATTTCTTAGACCATATCTTATATTTTTGTTTGTGAAAGTTGTAAAGATTCGATATTCAGCTACCTGAGCATGCAGACAGCTGAGATAGCAAACAAGGTCACAAAAAAAAAAAAAAACTCATCAAATTGGTTTGTGGGCAGGGTGAGCCATCCATCCATACATTTTTATCTGCTTATCCAAGGTAGGGTCATGGAGGTAACAGGTCTAGAACAGAAACCCATACCACAAACAGGAACGGTGACAAAAGTTCAGCTCTGTCAGAGTTCAACACGCACTGGAAATAAGTTTCACCTTGTGCGGAGGATGCAGACAAACATTTACATTTGGCAAACACCCTTACCCAGAGCAACTTACATTTATCATTTTCATACAGCTGAGCATTAAGGGCCTTGCTCAGGGGCCCAACAGTGGCAGCTTGGTGGTACTTGGGCTTGAACCATCAACCTTCAGATAAGTAATCTAGAGCCTTAACCACCAGTATTGCCCACCTCGTGCTTTGGTTATACAGGGACCAGATAGCTCGCAACAGTAGCCCAGGTACATTCCTTTGACCCCCTTAGCAACTCTGCAAGGGTAAAAAACTGGCCCACTGGTCCATTGTCTTAAAGTCACACTGCTCCTCTTGAATCAGAGTTTCGACAATCGGTCAAGGCCTCCTGTCCAACATCCAAGTAACTCTGCAGGCTGAGCAGTGTGATCTGCTGATAGTTGGAACACACTCTCCAGCCCCCTTTTTTAAAAATGGTGACCACCACCCTAGTCTGCCACTCCACAGGTGTTGCCCCAGACCTCCATGTGATATTGAAGAGGGTGTCAATCAAGACAGCCCCCAACATTCAAGGATCTCAGGGTGCTGCTGCAACAGGCACTGATGACCTTCTGGCTACAGCTCCTGGAAATTGCATAGAAATTATACACAGTGGAGGCTCTGAACACGGACCATTCAGATTCCATGTCCCCGCTTTCCCCTGGGATGTGAGAGAATCTTCCTTAGAGGTGTGAGATGAACGTCTCAAGGATGTGGTCTCTGCCAGACTTTCTTGCCAATGGATCCAACTCACAGCTCTGCCCCTTTCTTCACCTGAGTGTCCAAGAAATATGGCTGCAGGTCTGATGATTTTACCACAAAATCATTCATCAACCTTTAGCCTAAGGCTTTTGGTACCAAAAACATTTATGAACCAGCTTATGCTTGAACATGGTGTTTGTTATGGATAGTCCAATACTAGCACAGAATTCCAATAATAAAACACTGCTTGGACTCAGATGGGGGGGGGTGCATTCCTCCAAATCACTCCACTCCAGGTCACCCTGTCATTGCCCACACGAAGGAGTCGCCAAGGAGAACAGTGGAGCCCCCAGGTGGCACCCCTTCCAAGACATCTCCCATAGACTCCACGAAGGCCGGATAAACTGAAGTGCCATTTGGTGCATAAGCACAAACAACAGTCAGAAACTCTCTTTCAAGGATGGCATGCACTCACCACCCTGTCACTCACAGCAATCACCAGCCAATCATGGGCATCTGTGAGCTCATTAATAAAATAAGGAAATGTTTCTGGCTACTTTATATCACGAGTGTATACTCATCGACCCCAGACTCTTAAACCTTTAAGATGACCCATCGAGCCATGGCAGCCTTCAGAAAATGCCTCCAGGAGTGTATAGACAATGATGACCACCATTTGGAGGATGTCATCTTTAAAAGATGATGTATAAAAACTGCACTAAATGAAGTTTCATGTGTACAAATAATAATTATGATTATTGACTATCTTTACCAATTTACTTTTCACTTACTTTGAAATTTGTAACAATATCCGAATTTAACGAATGAATGTAACATATAAAAAGCTCGGTGGTCTATGGTAGTATGCCAACAGTTAGCATTATAGATCATGTGATTAGCATAGATATATAGGGATGGCACAGTGGTGTAGCATGTCCTCCACACAGCTAGCGGATCCTGGGTTTGAGTCCTGGTACCGGCGAGGGCGTTTCTGTCTGGTTTATGCTCTCCCTGTGCTTGTGGGTTTTCCCACAGTCAGTGACATGCACATTAGGCTAATTGCCTGTTCCTAATTGCCCCAGGTGTGAGTGTAAATCAGGGGTCTCAAACTCAATTTACCCGGGGGCCGCTGGAGGCAGAGTCTGGGTGAGGCTGGGACGCATCAGGTTTTCCACGAGAAAAGCTTTGTTTTTAAACTTCGTTGTCTTCTCAAATCTCTTTATTTTTATTTTTTAACACAAAATAAGATGAAAAAATAAATAAACAAATTAAGAATTAAT
>JAQMYF010000024.1:29222014-29239102 GCA_030014195.1 Neosilurus mollespiculum
CTTCTGAACATGGCTTCTCTTGCCTTGAAGTTTCAATCAAGCGTTTAGCCGACGCACGGAGAACGTCATTTCCGCTATCTTTCTCTTGTACCTGCAGCACGGCGGTCGGCGGATAAAAGGCTGGTAGCAGTCTCCTTCATTTTTACGCTCCATGTTCATGTCTTTCATGATGATATGAACACCATGGCATTTGTAGGTGGTAGGAAGTACCGGAATAGCGAGCGCAAAAAAGGCGACTGCTTACGGACTGTTATTCGCTGTGCTGCTGTTACAGGATCAATAACTGGTCCGGGTTACCGGGGACTGTTATTGCTGATGATGTCGCTATGTGACTGCAGACTCTACATTAGACTGCATCGAGTTCCTCACTTTTCTTTCATCCAGCCGCGTGCGCATCACTGATTTATTTTGTCAGAGAGAGAGAGAGAGAGAGAGAGAGAGAGAGGGAGAGACCTCATATTAACTCTCTAAGTGCCACTGACCTGTGTATATAAATATATATATTTATTTATATACGTATAATGTCCTGCTGGGAAGCGCCCTAAAAACACTTTTATTTTGAAGTGTTGTGAACGCAGCGCGTTGGGCCGAATGTCTGTGTGTACCCAATAGAAACGAGGCAGCCAACCAGGCACGGAAGAAAACTCTCCATGGCAACGCTGCTGTAACTTTCACTCATTGAGAAATGTTTCTCTGCTTACATCAAACCCGGCCGATGTCCCGCCCCCGAGAGCCATATACCCCACCGTGATTGGAAGGTTCGTTCAGCTCCGCCCACAGCACTGTAACGTGCCAAACATATCAAACTCGTGGGCCGCAATAACAATAAACTTTCATATTAAGGCGGGGGCCACAAACACAAGACAAACGTCTTTTAATTTTATTTATTTAATAGGCTAACATTAATCCGTTAGTAAGTCGAATATACATTAAATTATGAATATTATGGATTTTTTTCCTGTGTAAGGAATTAACTGGCTTGAATTTATCTCGGTTTGTAAACACTTTAAGCAGTTTAGCCTGTTCTACTGATGGGGTTTTTATGTAAATGGATAAACTGAATACAAATAAGCAAAACGGTTTAATAGTCGTTATGAATGTGTATGCAGGCATGTAAGTTGTTAACAGTATCAAGTTCCCTCCCAATAGCTCCCAATAGCATTTAGTTAAAGGTTACTAGAGTTTATCAGCCTCCATTGAGAGTTTAGTGGCATTTAAAGCTTTAGAGAGTTGGGATCCCCGAACAGAAATAAAAATAGTTTTCTCTCAGTTGTGTTCTGGAAAAATGAAATAGTGGCTAATTTCTGTTTTAAATCTTATCCTATGTAACATGAATTTTTTTCCCCAGAAGGCTTTCAGTATACAGCATGTCTTTGATTTGATAAGTGCACGTATATTTATGTGCACACAGTACTGTACAGAAGTTAAGTGCAATGTTTGTTTGTTTGTTTGTTTTTTCCAATTTTTAAAATTACAAATACATTCATTCATTTGCTGAACCACTTAATCCTAAGGCTGCGGGGAGGCTGGAGCCTATTTCAGCCGACTCTGGACAGCTGGAGACACCGTGAACAGCCAGTCCATCACTGGGCCAAGACACATACACACCTAGGGGTAGTTTGGAACAGCCAATTAGCCTAATGAGCATGTCTTTGGATTGTGGGAGGAAACCGCAGTACCCAGAGGAAACCCACGCAAGTATAGGGAGAACATGCAAACTCCACATAGAAACACCCGAACCCAGGACGTTTCTCTTCTGAGGACGACGTGCTAACCACTACATCACTGTGCAGGCCTGACCTCTAAACTCGAATAACAACTTTATGTTGTGTAAGACTTTGGTGCATGTATAGGGCATTTCCAAAGGTTACCATTTCCTTAGTGGTACAGTGAAATATTTGGGAGAAAATATGATAAAGAAAAAAGTTCCATGGTACAATTCGTGTGGATGTCACCACAAAATGAATCAAGTTAATTAAAATAATAATAATAATATCTGCAGTTAATTATGTTTAAAGTAATGATGAAGTTGTTTTTTGTTAACTTTGGTTTAGCCACTTTTAAGAAGTTAACGAAAAAATATGTATGTTATACCTTAACAGGAAGTCAAGTTCAGGGAAAATCAGCTGTAAACTATGAGTCATATGTATAGGTTGTTTTCACATAATGTTGCATTATAGATAAAGGGATGTACAGATGTATGGCAAAATTCAATAAACAATATATGCATGGGTCATTTTTGATGTGCTCTCATTTGAAATTGCTATACATGTGTTTCAGCTTTAACTTTTGCCACACTATTTTGCTATTTTTTAAGTTTGTGCTGCATGAGAAACACTTATTCTTATATTTTGTTTTTACTAAGGATGGACTGATTCAAGGTAACTTGAATGGAGTTGTCTTTCCTCCAATCAGAAGTCATTTTACACATTGTTTGTCTTTTAAATTTGCATTAAGCAGATAATCTTGTCTGTTTTTCTTGCACTGGGACATAATCATGAACGAGTATTTGCTTTTCGGGTCAGGGAATAGACTCACCCTTTGTCTGAAATTGGTGTCCAGCAAGCCGAAGCTGAGGGCCAGTACCTACAAGATGTTCACTTCACTAATATTTCTTACCAGCCATATGAAACATGCAAAGCAGGTGAGCTCTGGCTGCAGGACATGTATTTGGCCACTAGGTGGTGCCTTTTAGCTCGATATCAATACTTTGGGCTACAGGCTGCTGAGATTGTGTGACTTCCAGTGAATTACAGAATTGACAGTATGATGGACCATTTCCACCTGTGGATGGTTGGATGGATGCTTGAGTGGACAGGGTGCAGGATGACTGAGACATTGTGCACAATTATATTAATAGTAGGTATACATGAATGAACACTGGTAGATGCACTTAATTAGTTATTTTTCTTTTATTTTTGAATCCTCTGTATATGAGCTTGTGTGCTTCAAATCTTCACCATCCACCACTGATGAAGATGTTTCTGATTTGCACTGGAGGTTGAGATCCCTCCCCTTTCCGCTCTGATTCTGCCCGTGACCAAGGAACAGGTCCACCATCACTATGACTTCCAAGTGTGCCAGAGCATGGCAATAACACTTATCACACTCCTTCAACTATTTCAGGGTTCATCTCAGATTTCCCTAGTTAAAAGTCTTCATTTTAAATAAAAATAATGAATAAATAATTCTAAACATACAGTTAACTCTTTGATAGCCACATCAGCAGGTCAAAGTCTTAGGACCCAAGTGAAGAGATATGTCTATCTATCTGTCTGTCTGTCTTTCTTTCAGACTGCTGAAATTATTTTAAGAAAAAACTCTAGACATTGTGACAGCTCCGTCTCTTAAAGAGAGGGTAAGTGTCTTCTGTCTTTGGCAAGTTTTAAAACTATTATTTGTTTTATTTACCTCACCAGAGTTGAATGACCACTGAAGGGCCTCAGCATAATGCAGATGGTGTCTCTTATCATCACAGTATTATCTCTCTCGTCGACCATGGAATTCTGGGAGGGCCACCGAGTCCAACCAGAGGGAGCTCAACCTTCCTATAATCATGCCACGCATGCGCTACCACACATATCAAGTCAGGCGGGAAAGGACAATTAGTGTTGCTGTTCCACTCGTTGTGCTCGATTCACAGCAATAACAACAGCAATTGCATCAATTGCAATAACAATTATAACAATATCAAAAGCACATTTAACTGTTTTAACAACATTGTCCAATATTATAATCTCTACATCGAGGTAATTACCTCATCCAGGAGGTAATTTTTTCACTTGTGTTATTAGTTTGTTAGTGTGCAAGACAAGTCAAAATTTAATTCATGGATTTGTATTAAAAAAATTTCTAGAGTAGGGTGTGTTAAAAACCCACTTAATATTGAAAATAATTACTGAAATCTCAAAAAATGCCCATTCTGTAATATGTGCCAAAATACTCATCAGACACCCACTAGGAGGAGACATTTGTGCCTGGTAGATGTACCTTGGACTCTTATGTGTACTGTGTCTGTAGCTACACCTTCAATTATAACAACACTATCAAAAACTTCAGAAATTATCACATCACTAAAAATAGCAACATTTTTACAACCAATTTATTATCAACAGCAGCAAAAATAACAACCCTCACAATAACAATAGTAACACCAACAACATAAATAATGTAAACATAACAGATAAAGGTTCTGATCTGTAGTGTCTTTCAGAGCTTTGGTATTGCTGATGGAAGCCAAGTGGAGGAGATGAAGAACACGGCGAAAGCAGCAGGCCTTCCCATCCTGCAGTACACACCTCCGCACGGTGTGAGAGAGAGAGAGAGAGAGAGAGAGAGAGAGAGAGAGAGAGAATGAGAGTGAGAGTGAGAGAGAATTTATATCCTTTCACTTCCTTATGTTATATCAGGCATATTCACACAGAAGGTGCAGCCTAACGATGCTTTGAGTAAATTAATTAAATCACAGCTCCTGGTATTGAAGGTGTAAGTCTGCTGACTAGAACCTTGTATCTTATTTAATCTGTTTATAGAAATAATAAAGTGGCCAAATCACATTTTTCTTCTCAAGCTAATGCTAGCACCAAAATTTTAAAGTTACATGCATGCACATGCCTAATATGGCTGGGAAAAAGGGATTCGTTAGTGTGACAATGTGGTTTCTGTACCATATTTGTAAGAGTCTGTGACTTCCATGACCATGAAAAAAGTTCTAATGAATGTTTTCAAGTAGCCAAATAGTTTCTGGTGTGACTTATTTCCATTCATTACTCATTCAAAATCATGTTTTATCACATAAAAGTGTTACAGTGACATAATATCGATTTACTCTGCAACACCTTCATGGAATCATCCCATTTTTACATTATACCCCCTGATGTTTAACATGATTCAAGTCATAGAGACTCCACAGATATCACATTATATTGTTTTGTTGCCAAAAAATTTCAAAGAGACATTTTTGACTTATATACTGTATGCTGTGTTCATAAGATGATGCAACATATTCTGGACTGTTGCCAAGTCAGATATTTGCCCTGCATGTGATGTCATATTACACAGCAGCACTTTTCGATTTATGAATCTGAATGATCAGCTTATTTTTTCTAACCTCCAGGAGTAACTGCTGTAAGAGGCAGGTTTGTGCTGTATCATCGGAGCCTCACACATGCATAGCGAAGCTCTGTACTTGAGAGAATGAGGTTGTGCAGGATTTTTTTTTTTTTAATTTGTACTGCAGTGCAGCCTTGTGTGTCGATTTCAGGTTTCTGCAAACAAGAAAAATGCTGTTTGAAACTAAGAATTTCTCTGAATATGAAATATTGTTTTTATCTGTAGTGTCCTGTCATGTAATATATTTTAGGTTAAACTTGTATTGCTTCCTAATGACGGGGGATTTCTTTTTGCCAGAAAAGCAAGTGAAAGAAGTTTTCTAATGTTTTTACTGATTTTTCCAAAGAACATGGTGTACACTTCTAAAATGTTTGAACAATAATTAATTTTGACCAGAAAAAAATATAACTCTCACAAATCTTTTGGAAAGTTTTACTTTTAGGTAGTACTTAATTAAAAACCATTTGCCTCAGGCAGGTAGTATACCACTTACCCATATTCACTGCTTTTGATCGTGCTACACAGGAACAGAAGAAACTAAAATGAGAGTTTAATGATTTATTTTTATAGCGTGACAGTGGTCACACTCACTCCATTACAGCATCATTTGAAACTCATTCAAAGTTTGAAATAGGTTTTTTAATTTGAAAAATGGGAAGACAATATTGTGTAGCATTCTTCATATTTTTTGGGACAGCATTTTGTTGAATTTCTAGGATTTCAGTATCAGTGATGTGACAAACCGTAAGTTTTGTCATCCATTCTTTGTTCAGGAACATTCCTGAGTTTGTAAGGTGGATAGTAAACAATTATTAAATAAGGTGAAGTATGATTTGAAGATTACTCAGATCAAGGGGGATTTTATCCGGCAAGGTCAAAAGCTGACACCCTTTAAGACCTTAATAATTCTTCATATCTTATAAAAGTCAAATTCGGTAATTGTTTTATTATTCATTAAAATATTTTAGCTTTTTTTTAGCTTATCTGATGTTAGTGATGGATAAGCTGACTCAAAGAAAAATACCAAGAAATCAGTGAAAATAAATGAATATTAAATAATAATAATTACATTCCTGTGTAGTATATATTAAATCTATATAATGCTGCTCTTACGCAGTATTATAAAGAAATTACGTGAACTGTGGATCTACACAGATTTTGAAAAAAAAAATTTCTTTTTTGTATGGTGAAGCTTGGCATCTGTTATTCATTCATCATTCATTTTCTGAACTGCTTAATCCTAATTAGGGTCGCAGGGTGAAGATCTAGATCAGCAAATTCCTTAAATCTTTGTTTCAGCAGATGCCGGAGGAGCATGAAGACCGAATACATCAATGGGATGAATTTCCCAGAAAAGCCTATTGTGGGTCAGTCGGACGATGGAGTCCAGAATGTGTATGCTCATGCTGTTTTGGTTAGACATGGTGCCTACATGCAGGTGGCGTTATTTCTTTGAGGACTTGGCGTGCACTGTACTTTCTGGGGTAGACATGGCTCAGGTGTTCTCCGCCCGCCCAGACACAGGAATGTGCTGATTCATTGTGACTTTAAAATGTAGTGAAGCAAAAGTCTGGCATGAAGTGTGTATTTGTCAACCGCCAAGACCACGTCAGGGCTGAGAACAAATGAAGTTATGAGTAATTACGTTTTTGAAATGTGTGATGGGCCAATACTCCATCAAGAAAACAAAATATCCTTGAAATCCCTTCATGCCATTATTCATATTCATCCAGACTGACGTTATGATTTAAAGCTTGGGTTCATAATCTGGAATGCTAGCAAAATATGAAAGTTTTCATTGCCGGACTGAACTCTTCCCTGCCCTCTGAGGTCCTTCCAAAGCTACCAGCCTTAGATAAGCTTTTTTTGTCATGAACTTGGGATTACATCTTATGGTAAAAAAGGGATATGTCTGCAATTCTACATTCTGAACTATTTGTGAAATGTTTTAACTCTCACAGAAATGTGTATTTTCTTTCAGATAATATAAAGTGATACTTTAGATCAGTTAAATGTTGGTTCCTGTGAATAGAAGAAAAGGCTGTGCTACAGTCCCTTACAGTAAGTGCATGAAGGACGTCATAAAGCTAATGATGCATAGCTTTTGTTGTTTCTAGTTAATGGTGCTTTAAATAAAGCTAATTTTCCCTCCTCTTTTCCGGAGATGAGTCCGTGCCAGCAAGCACTAAACCTATTCTGCATGGAAAAAACCCAGCATGTACTCTAAGTTATATCGGTACTAATTTCCACACCAACACTCTCTAGATTTATGACGTTTTCAGGCCGTGACCTGTTTGGACTAGAGGGATTTTTTTTTTCAAAGCTAATAAGCACCTGTGTAACTCACTCTTAGTAAGGGTATTTGTCAGATTACTGAAACAATCACTATTTCGTTTGGCATATTCTGTGTAATAATGGCTGAAATTATAATTCTCCACGATCTGAGTCACTGTCAGTGTTCACTGTCAGAATAGGTTATATATTGCTATACAGCCAGTTTAGCTAAAATACAATTATTGTACTTTAGTTTTAAATCCTAAAACGTCCCGGTAAGGTTTAGCCATTGCAAGCCATCAGAGTTATGATGATGGTGCTGTAGAGCACTCTCTTAACAATTTATTCCAAAACCTCCCATACTGTAGCTGTTTAAGACAACACCCATCAGGA
This sequence comes from Neosilurus mollespiculum, assembly GCA_030014195.1. Lineage (NCBI taxonomy): Eukaryota > Metazoa > Chordata > Actinopteri > Siluriformes > Plotosidae > Neosilurus > Neosilurus mollespiculum. The sequence continues at coordinate 29,229,794 of JAQMYF010000024.1, forward strand.
TAGAAATGATTCATTATAGAATAAAAGCAAAGTGGTGAAGTCATCCCTGAAGGGACCTCGCCCATCAAGATAGAAATGATTCAAAGGTTATAAAGGTGGAGTCATCTGAAAAGAGACCACTTCCATAATAATATAAATATTTCATCATTTGAAAAACAAAATGGAGGTGGAGTCTTCCTTGAAGAGACCACCCCCTTCATGATAGAAATGTTTATTTATAGAAATAGAGTAATGGGATGGAGTCAGACCACTCCCATAAGGTTCGAAGTGAATCATTATAGTATGGACTCATCCATAAATAGGCTATCAGGAAAGAATTGTCTCATTATAGGATGTATGTCATGGGTGCAGAGTCAATCCTTGAACAGACTACTAACATCAGAATAGAAAGGTGATGATGGAGGTGAAAACCATGATGGAGGTGAAGTCATTGCCTCCTCAAGATGTGTCTCATGGAGCAGACGTGTCCTTGAAAAGATTATCTCCATAAGAATAGAAAGGTTTCATTATTGGATAAACATGAGGGATGTGGTGTCATTCTTGAAAGGGCTACTTCCATCGAAATAGAAATAATCAATTGATGATGGAGAGGAAGTCATCTGTACAAAGACCACGCCCATCAGGACAGAAATGTTTAATTATAGAATAAATGTCATAGGGGTGGAGTCATTCATTAAGAGTCCACTCCCATCAAGTGCTTTTCATTACAGGTTAAATGTTATTGTGTATGTGTGTGTGTGTGTGTGTGTGAGTGTGTGTGTGTGTGTTTAGAAATGTTTCATCATTGGATAAACATGAGGGATGGGGGTCATTCTTGAAGAGACTATAGTCCATCAGAATAAAAATAGTTCATATACGTAGGATAAAGGTAACCAATCCGACAAACTTTGGATGGATTTGCACAATCAAGGGATTCCTTAGTTTACAAAATAAATGCCCTACAATATAACAACTACAATATTCTCCTTTAATTTGTCACCTGTCTGTACATATATTCAATGATTATACATCGACTGTTAAACACATGAATAGATGCATGCATGGCTTCAGGAAAAAAAAACTAATATTACTAAATGGTAAAACAGGGTTAGTCTCAAAATCATTTCAGATTGGTACAATAAGAGATCTTAATAATACAATAAAAGATCAGGCTAAATAGAATTACTAATAAACAGTGCACTTATCAAGTAATTTTATAAATTTCTAAAAATGAAATTTTGGGGCTACATTTCTTTATCTCCTCACTGATACTGCAAATTTATGGTTTGAGTTATTACGCAGTAATGCTTTACATCAGTTACACAAACAGGTAAAGGGGTTAGGTTTCTTTCATGTGATGGCACCCAATGTTAAAAAGAGCACAGCTTTGTTTGTTTAGGTAGAATGCCAGTTCTATAATCAGAAAGTCCTCGTACCATATTATCAGTATTATCAGTTTTGTATCACATTTACTTGGCAATCAGTTTGTCTTCTTGGGTTTTTTTCTGGCTCCAAAGACAAAGGTGGTGGAAAGAGTAATGGTATCAGTATAAACTTGAATTTAGTGCTCACAGGATCGTCAATCTGGCATGGTGTGTGTGTGTGTGTATGTGTGTGTGTGTGTGTGTGTGTGTGTGTGTGTGTGTGTGTGTGTGCCAGTGACAATGCAAAAAAACCACAAGAAGTAAAAGACGCGATTTTTTTTTATTAGGGTTGTAAAAATGCAAGCATTACTTCGTTTTGTAGTGTACTAATAAAAATCCACTGAAAACAATTAATTAAAATACCTTTTTAAAAATGTAAATATAAATAAAGAAGTGTCCAGCACTTTTTATCCAGTTTATATTACTCACTCACTTGTTCATTTGCCGAATAAATCCCATCATGTTTGCAGGGAGGCTGGAGCCTATCACAGCCAACACTGGACAAAGGTGGGATACACCCTGAACAGCTTGCCAGACCATTGCAGGGCCAACACACACACAATTACTCAAACTCACACTTAGGGGCAATTTGGAACAGTCAGTAAGCCTAATGTGCAAAACTTTGACTTGGGAGGAAACTGGTGTACCCGTAGGAAACCCACACAAGCATGGGAAACTCTTCATAGAAACCCCCTTGCTAAGCCTGGGACTCAAACCCAAGACCTTCTTGCTGTGAGGCAAATGTGCTAACCACTATGCCACTATGCCACCCCAATTTATAATAGCATGAAGATATTATTTACTATAGAAAAACAAATAAATCTGAACTATAAATATCTCACAAAATGAATTTTGAACCATAGGTAATTAAGTACAAACAATATCTGTGATTCTTAAGAAAAAAATTGATTTTCTCTTTCAGTGATGTAATCCATGACCATTGCTCTAAAAGTGTCATAAATGACCCACGCTTTAGAAACATAACACACAGATGTCATTTAACTGGTCACTTATTAATTTAGGTGAAAGGCCGGATACTCACCTAGTCACAGAATGTAAAGTCTGCACTATACAGCAGGTACTGGAGCTCCAAAATGAAACAGTCATAGGACGGTAATCAAATACAGGGTGATGTAACATGGCTGGACATGACACTGAATTAGTGTTACTGCCCTGAAGGGGATTAATGTCCTATGATATCATGTCTTGTCCCGTTTTAATCCTCATACCACTCATCATCATTGTAATTTTAACACTTGCTATTTTATTTATTAAATGTAAATTTCAAGGCGGCGTGGTGGCATAATGCTTACTCCAGTTTCCTCCCACAGTTCAAAGGCATGCACATTAGGCTAATTGGATATTTTTGATTGCCCCTGGTTGTGAATGTGAGTTTGAATGGTTGCCCTGTGATGGTCTGGTGAGCTGTTCAGGGTGTATCCTGCCTTTGCTCCAGTGACTGGATAAAGTGGTAAAAAAGAAAAAAGCAGAAATGTTTTAATTTGCCCAAATTGCTAACAAACAGCAAGATTGGCTGTTCCAAATTGCCTCTAGGTGTGAATGAGAATGTGAATGTGTGTGTGTGTGTGTGTGTGTGTGTTGGCTCTGTGATGGAATAACGAGCTGTTTAGGGTGTAACCCGCCTTCACACAGAGTCGGCTGAGAGTCTCCTGCCTCCCCAAGACCCTAGTAGGATACGTAGTTTGGTAAATGAATGAATGAAATGTAAATTTGTACATTTTATCCAATAAAGATGTTCAGTGTCCATAAAAAAACTGGATATAGTTATAGCAGATACACATCATGTGAAAAACCCTCCATCCTAAAGACTTAAATACAGCTTAACATTACAAAGTGCCAACAATGAAGACTCCTTCCATAAAAACTCCTTACAAAAAATATTTTCACCGTGTTAACAATCACATCAGGGTTAATTTAGTTAACAAAAAAACAAAACAAACAAACAAACAAAAAAAAAAACAAGACCATGTAAAACATTAAAAAACTAAAAAGAACTATGAACACAACTAAAATGAACAGAATAGAATTACAGGTAAAATCAGTTTTGTTATCATTTTCTCCTCAGTATGCCCTGTGGTAGCTACTGTATATCACTTTGAAGACGAAGATGAGACAATAAATAACTTGTGCAGAAGGTTGTGGTGAAAACTAAAACTAAAGCTAAGCTATACTAAATATAGTTAAAAAAAAAAAATTACTAACTAAAACCAAACAAGCAAAACGGGAAAAAGAATAAATAAAAATTATATATATATATATATATAAACTATAATAACGTGTTTGGGATGCGTATTTTAATTTTATTCTTTGCCCACCACACAGGTCCCTGTATAACCTAGTGAACATGGTGAGCCTGCGTGTCAGGGTCTTGCTCCCCCATTTCTATTCTTGTGGTTTATTTTGCAGTAATGACCAACTCACTGTACATTGCCCTGCTACCTGACATTACAAAATATTGATCTTAAAATTTTTTAGTTTAAAAATGGTTTCTTACTTCCACTAATGATGTGGTCCTTCACGGTGGTGTGTTGTACCTAATTGTGTGCTATAAAAAGGACATAATAACAGATCACTGAATATGGCTCCGGCCTCCTAACGACTCTAGTAAGCTTACGCGGTTCAGTAAATGAATGAAGGAATGAATAAAGAAACGATTTGTGGAAGTATTTGTGCATTAATATAATCCTGTAATTTGTTTTGCAGTCGGAAGTACTGTCCACACTGCTGTTCTCGAAGATTAATCAGCATCTCCTGATCATTCAGAATGGAGGTATAAACTAAATGACTGCACACACTGTGGTACAACCCACAGTGGATTCATAAAATAGTGAGATCAACCCCATGAAGAAAGTGAAAGACGCTGATATTCCACTCAGAATCTTACTTTTCTGTTTTTCTTGTGTTTCTCCAGAGTAGGACTTCTTGCACTGTGTGACAGCAACACCTCTAAAGGATCATCTACTGATGTAATGGTCTCCTTGGAGATGTTACCGCCCGGCTCTGGGTCACTTTTTGAGCTACTCGTCGTGCTTAGATGTGGATACTCAGATCCTAAAGGGTCGGCAGGATCAGTGTTCCAGCTGCGTCTCTTTCTGTGGTACGTTCGATTTTTATGTTGCTTAGAGAAGATAAAGCCAGGGACCTTCAAGAAGTCATGAAAATATATTCTGACTTGTAGATGGTTGATCAATAGCACGTCACCCCTGCAAGAGTGGAACACGTCGTAGTGTTTATATCTTGTGACACGGCAAAACCAGCAGTCCTCCACGATGTTAAACACCTGAGGACAGACATGCACACACGTCACTTCAGTTGTGTAAAACATTAGGTGCCTACTAGCTGAAGACTGCATACAGTGTTGTAGAGAGCAGCATCAGCTGCATGTCATCTTCTTGAAGCATCTAAATCATTATCATCTTTATTTATATAGCACTTTTCACCTTAATTCCAGAATCAAAGTTGTTTACCAACAATATTAACAATAAAACAAAAAATAAAACTATGAATATCGCTGAATAGTACCCGAGATGGAATGTCAAGGGGACTATTCAGTTCAGGGACATCCACAAAGCCTGTAGCGCAAAAATGTTTTTGTGTACTTTACACTGGAACATAAAAGCAAACGAAATCAAGATTTTTATACTTTATTTATGTATGTATGTATGTATTTATTTATTTATTTTACACATTTTAAGCAAGATAGAGGCAGGGGAGGTGAGCTCTGGGCATTAATCTGAGCTTAAACATGCTTCATAACAGTCTTTTAAAACTCAAAGTTTTAGTCTATACTCCACAGAAACAAACTAAAACAAGATTTTAATAGTTTATTTTTAAAGCACTTCCTGTTCCATCACAAAACTCACACACACTTCATGAAAGTAACTTTTGAAATATTTAAAGTTTAAATTAATTAAGTGCTTTTTTACTGTTAAAAAGACAAATACCATATTGCGTATTCTAGTGTTTCAGAATCATTGACTGTCACACACCGTGAGTGTTAGTAATGCAACTAATGTTTAAATGGAAAAATTCATATTTTAAAAGTTGTCGTCTTTCCATAGCTGTATATATTTTTTAATTAATCAAAATGTATTAAGAAGTAATTTTGGAGCTTTGGTTCTTTTCTCAGTGGCATGGCATGTATTAATTTCCTTTTACATTACTTACTGAGGTGTATAACTTTCCTTTGGCATCCAAGCATAAGAAAGCATGACTTTTCAGGTTTAGGACAGAGAAACAGCTTTTATACCGGTCCTTCCAGTAGCTGAAGTCACCTAAGTGATTACAGAGAAATGTTACCAAATCAGTACATGTCATAACAGTACTAAAGAAATCGAACGAAGACTGCTAACGTACCTTCCGAACCTTGACGAACGGGTTTCTGAGCTCTCTCGCTGCCTTTCCTCCTGATGTAACAGGGTTTTGCTTCAACGTATTGACGCGTTTTAGGGTCCGGGGCATTGGCAGTAGAGGGTGAGGATGTCCTCTGGAGATGGTAACAAGTGGCTGTAGTGTGGAGTGTAAGTACAGTCCAAGAAAGGAGAAGGACCGAGAGCATGGTCAGCGTATTTGAGGGTTTGCATACAGAATCCCTCTGTGTGTGTGTGTGTGTGTGTGTGTGTGTGTGTGTGTGTGTGTGTGTGTGTTTCTGTGTCTGTGTGTGTCTGTCTGTGTCTGTATTTATTTCACTGGGGGAAAAAAAAGTCCAAAGTTCTTATTTGCATACTGAAGTGGCCTGTAATTGGCCATCTCCTGTTTGGAGGCTGCAACCCAAGCTGACGTAACCCTGCTTGATCTGATGCAATGTTATTATATTATGTCATGTGGAAATGTGAGATTTACTGGTGAAGTTCATAGTTAATATTACTTAAGTTAATAGACTGCCCCGACAGTCTTCAGTACTCAGAAGTACAGTGATAACATATACTGACATTTAAATAATCACTTCAACATTTATTTGATTGGCTGTCTGTCAGTGTGTCACATGTACAAATCTGAGTGGTAGTGCCAGATTATCTAATAAAAACATTTTCAAGAGATTAAAGTTCTTAGCTTCATAAAACATCTCTTCATTTCTCCCATGACACTTCCAAGAAACCAATATGGTGCTTTCACCTTTCAATATTTTGAATAATAATTAAGAATAAGCTTTCACTGATGCACACTGTAACCAAAACAAATATAATAACCCAAACCCTTGATGCTAAATAGAATATTTTGCAATATAAATATGTTTTCATTATTTGTCATTCATTCATCTTCAGTATCCAGAGCCTGCTCTGAGAACACTCAGCATGATTCAGGAATATATCCTGTTCAGGACACCTAGCCATCACCAGACTTGTGAACTGTGGGAGGAAACTGGAGTACCCAAGCAAGCATGGGAAGAACATGAAAACCTCACACAGAAACACTCTCACTAAGCTAACCACTATGCCACTGTGCCACCTAATAAAGATGATTCATATATTTAAACCTGTCATATAATGAACCGGCGTCTCATCCAGGGTGTATTTCTACCTTCCCAGACAGCTGTCTGATCCACTGTTACCCTAATTCTTAAACACGGATTCTTCAAATTAAATGCTGATTTTATTTTTTGGCCATCCCCATCCGTCGCATGGAGAACAACCATATTGCAAGCATGGCAATGAGAAGGACTCCTCTTGGCACCAAAGAACAATGAGGACACCCCTGAACTACATGATGAAGAACATTTGTGCAAGGCACTGAAGACCCCATGGGATGCCTAAGCACTCGCCAAAGATTGGAATGACTGGAGGACCCTTGCTGCCTGATGTGTTGCATGGCATAGGAGGATCAAGTCTTATAAAAGAAAATGTCTGTTTTTGCACAGTATATTGTTCATAGAAATACTTTAAGCACATCACTTCATGAAGTCCTCATAGGTCCACAGTGACAATCAACCTGCATTTTCTCTCAGTTGTTTGGACTCATGACTGTTGAAGGAGTTGTGAGTTTGAGAAGTATCAACAATGAACATGACACTTAAAAAAAAAAAAAAACTTTTATTATCATCTCAGTAATACAGTTGACTGCTGTGCACAGCACATACGTACAAAAATAAAAGTAAAACATATTTCTTATATTAGAACTCTTACTCCTCTTTTTTCTTATCCAGAAACTAAATGATTGGCAAAAAAAAAGTCTGTCCTCTTACAATCTTTTCAACAAATCAGAACTAAGGCAGGAGGTGAGGTATATGTTAAAAAAGAGGAGGGGAATTTCGAGGAAGCACAGTCCCCTCAGTGCAGGAATACAAAAGCAGGAGAAATGCTACAAGAGGCTTCACACACATGCACGACCCTTCATTCGCTGTCTGACACATAGCACTGAATCCATGCTAGAAGCTTTTCATGACTCTTAAAGGTGCAGTCTGTATTGTTTAAATCAGTGTTAACATGGAAACTAAAGCTGCATTCACACTGAAAGCAATAAGCGATGATCGAACATGCAAAGTCAGTGATTGCCAGCGAATGAGCGATTTCTCAAGCAAAGTGGACGGGCATGGAGTTCAACTGAGCTGAACTTTGATGTGAGTGATTAGTGTGGCTCCCAATCATAACTTAAAGATACTGTTGATGCCACCAAACACTGAGTTCCTCAAATCCTTTTTCCTATTCGCTTCAGTAGACCATATAAAATAGGCGATTTTGCATGCAGTTCAGTGGCAAAGCAATTCGCATGTCAATCATTGTTTCCTGTGTGAATGCAGCTTAAGACTAACAACAAAACTAGCAGTGAAACAATAATTTAATTAGTAAAAATTAAAATGACAGTTTTAAAAAAAAAGGACTACATAAAAATTACAATAAATAATTTAACACAAACTAGCATTAAATAGAACTGCAGGTACAATTCACTCCGTTTTTATTTTAATTTTCCCCCTCGATTTGCACCGTGGCTGTTATACCACTTTGAAGATGAAGATGAGACAGTAACAGACTAGTTCCAGAAGGTGGCAAAAATGTGCAATAAATAAAACCAACATGAAAAACTCTAAAACCAAACTTAAAATTATCAGTTCCTTAAATGAAATAAAAATAAAATGCTTTATGCAATTGTAAAACTATTTAAACTTAACTGAAATAAAAAAAACTAACTTAAAGACTAAATAAAAACCAAATATGAATTTCACAATAAATTATAAGCACTCTGCCTTTAGTGTGTTTCCAAACCTGTTCATAAAACTAATTCTAGTTTCTAAGATATCTTAGAAATGCACACAATTGACAAAACTACCATGCATTTGTTTGTTTTAGTGGCTAACCCTGACCTCTGCTGGACACTCTAAGTTATGTATGGTTTCATCAGATGATTAGGATTAGTCAGATTAGGGTTAAACATATCAAAATATATAAACTACTTATTAACTGAGCTTGAGGCCAGTACAGGGAAATTCGAGACCGAGGTTTTGATGTATTCAAGAATGAAGTCTGGACTTTGCTGTACTGACCAAACTGATGATGTTAATATGATACTGATATTATATGGCATTTTTGTAACAACATCCGAAAAAAGGAAGAATCCAAAAAAGGAACCAAAAGTTAGTGCTTACTTTCAGTAGCTGGGGAGATGCAGCTCTCCACACCACACCGTTAATGTTTGTCAGGAAAGGCTCGTGTGGATGAGCAAGCTGAACTCGCCAAAGAAACTCACTACGGCACGGAAAATGGCCACCAGCATCCTCCCTGATGCTAGAGGCCATTTTGCCATCATATGCAAGTTCTTCAGCTTGATGAATTAGATGTCATGTTCTGTGGTTGGATATATATATATATATATACATATATATATATATATATATATAAGATCTTAAGTCGATTTTCCGTAGAACAGTGCTCGATACGTCGAAGTAGAGCTA
>JAQMYF010000024.1:29239767-29253044 GCA_030014195.1 Neosilurus mollespiculum
AATGTATGTATATATTTACGGTGACGTCGTCAGAGATTTCTTTCTGCTATACTGGTACTGGATATTGGACTAATGACTATGACAATATTGTGAGAAATGTAAATACTTCTATTACAGTGATTAACACTACAGTTTTTGTCCTTGTCTTTTTAAATTATTTATTTTTGAAAACTACAGTAATTGGGTTGTTGTTGTTGTTGTTGTCTTGATGGCACTTTGACCCCAAACCTAAATATCAAGATATATTGCAAGCGTTTTTAAAATACACTGGAAATGATCTTTAAATATTATGATATGATATTTTCACCCCACCTCTACATCTAGCCCATTCCTGCACCCTAGTGCCAGAGAGGGTGAATTGAGACAAAGCCATCTGGTTCCTTCTGCCATGTAAGACGATCTGTTCTCAGCAGAGCTGCAGTAGAGGAACCAAGCACTCTCAAACACACTGCAGATGCCACGCAGATCAGAAACCCAGTTCTGGCTCGTGCAAGCCTCATCTCATGTAAAGGATATTGCAGCAAATAAACTTGTATGTCTCTTTACAAGTCACGATCAGATTCTTGAAACCTGTTACCGCAGCTGTTTGTCTTTACCTGTCCCACTTTAGCCTTAGTTTTATTTATGCAGTGTTTTTCACAGGAGATGGCAGGCTACTATTTTAAGTCGGATTGCATAATGTGTGTGTGTGTGTGTGTGTGTGTGTGAGAGAGAGAGAGAGAGAGAGATACACACATACACACACATGGCATGGGGGGTGTTCTAAAAATATGTCCCAAGTTTAAGTACTCTAGTAGCCTGACTTCAGCTCATAAGCCAGTAAAATGATTGGATTCAGTGATGTGTGAATTGTGCTGACCAAATTCTTGAAGCTGAGTCAGCGCTCTGCTTCAGTCTTTGTGTAAGTGCCTAATGTTGGAACAGATAATCAGATAGAAAATAAAGTCTTACTGATTTTTTAGAATGTTTCAGAATAGGTTTCAGGTTAAGCCTGGCATTTTGCTGGCTTAAAAATAATTTTAGTGAAGAACCTTCTACAGGGCTGGACAAATCATTAAACTACATATCGGTTTCTTATTCACAGTTGGCCGGTGGTCAGTCAGCCTCTGTAGCTCCTATATTTTCTTTCCTGAGGGGGAAAAAACTATTTCCATGAAGCCCATATTCATATCTCATTGGGTATTTATAATAATTATACTGGTATATTGGTAATAATTCCTTGTCAGAATTTTCTCAAACTCTATTAGAGCTTTATGAAGTATTATTAATGTGCTACACTGTATGTCCTTACTCATAAAATGAACAAACGTGTTGAACTGCAAGAGCTACGATTCTTGATAATGCCACATATTCTATTGAGCAACCGTTATATCTGATAATGGCCCGCACATAATTATACAGTTGTAATATTAATTAATTCATTCATTGAACTGCTTAATCCTTATTAGGGGCTGGTGTTGTAGCGATTAGGGTGCCGGGCTCACGATCAAGAGATCATGGGTTCGAATCCCCGTTGGACCCCCACTGTGCTAAGACCCCTGGGCAAGGTCTTACCCACAAGTGTGCCTCTGTCCACCCAGCAGTATAAATGGGTACCAGTAAAAAAATACTGGAAAGGTAACCTGCGATGGACCAGCATCCCATCCAGGAGGAGCTGAACTCCTAGTCGCTTCACGCTACAGAAACCGAGGATAAGCACCGGCCTGATGAGCCACTAGGCTCGGGTGTAAAAGCCCAACAGACTTAATCCTAATTAGGGTCGCACGCAGGTTGGCGCCCATCTCAGACCACTTTGGGCGAGGGCAGAGTACACCCTGGACAGCTCGCCCGGCCATCGCAGAGCAGAAACACGCTGACAGCTATGCAGCCTCCTCTTGACAAAAGTCGGCAATGGTTCTTTTACATGCCTCTCACCACAGACAGTGAGAGACATGGCTGGCCTTTTATAACCCAGTTAGCTGCACTGGGGGGACAGCAGCGACAGCTCAGTGATAGTGGGGCTTGAACCCCTGACCTTCGGATCAGTAAGCCAGCACCCTACCACCATTTTTTTTCATTTCTTAAACTATTTTATTTTATAAATAGTTTGTAAGATAAATAACAATTAAGGTGAATATTGAGGAAATAGTCCCTGAGAGGAACAAATAATATATTATAGGGCGAGTAATAAGCAATTATTGAATAAGGCGAAGAATGATATAGAGAATTATTCATTCAAGGGGTCATTATCTGCCGAGGCAGAGACTGAATAATTCTCTATAACGCTAAAGCTGAACTCCATAATTGTGTTATTATTTATTTAAAATCTTTTCAAAGTAGACAGCCACATTACTATGTTTCGTGTGACAGTCATGCAATAGTCATTCAACTTATCCCACGACATCGATCGCAGTAATTCGGTTATCCAGTGGCAATGATGCAATACCAAGAAATATTTGCTGGCTTCCCACTAATCAGAAGCTAGAAGATCTATTGACCAAATAATAATGTCTGTTGTCCCCCAGATAGCACACCAATTGGATTCCCATACATTATATATTAAAGGGGCATGGCTGTTTGAAAAAATAATATAAAATAGCCTAATATCATGAATTGGTATCAGACAAGACAAAATCATTCATGTAGAGTGAAATTTGGCTTTCAAAGGATACTAAACATGAATTGGTTTCATACATTAGGTTTGTTAGAGGTTTGCAACGCGATCTCAATCTCTGTTCAGCCCAAAAAGATTTCAAAAAGTCAATGTTGTAACCCATTCCTATCTACTCCATAAGACTGTAAATTCCTTTTATATTATATTAAAAATGTTTAAGACGGTTTGTTATAAGGATCGATCCATCCATATATTGTCTATACTGTTTATCTTGCAGAGTCACAGGGAAGTTGGAGCCAATCCCAGCTGAAATTTGGATGAGAGGTGGGGATACACCCTGAACAGTGACACGCACAACCATTCACACTCACATTCACACCAATTGGGTACTTTAGAGTAGCCAATTGAAATAATGTGCATGTTCTTAGACTATGGGACAAAACCGTATTACCCAGAGGAAACCCATGCAAGCATGTGGAGCCCATGCAAATTATGCACAGAAAGGTCCATGGCCAAGATTCAGAATCTTCTCACTTTTTAGGCGACAGTGCTGACTCCTGCACCATCTTCCTGCCTAGTAATAAGCACTGTTATAATCATTTACGAACATGGGCTTCATAGACAGCACAACACAAAACGCCACAACAGAACAGTGGGATGCCACAACAGAAAACTCAAAGGGCCCTCCTGGCAATATTTCTCATTATTGCCATTTTGTTACCACAGACTAAACTTGAGGGGCACTTATAGAGCTTCACCTTTGACCTCGACCTTCCAAACTCAAATTATGTCTGGGACTCAGGTAGGGTAGTGTCCACACCACGTTTGTCACACTGAGCATAAATGAGCTTTGACTTTTTGGCTTTTGGTTGAAGGTGCAAACAACACGATTTTATGTATCACCAGAGACACCAGAGAGTTACATAAAATCATTTGTCACAGGGTTTAAATATGCCATCATTTTCCATATTAATTGAGTATAATTATATGTATTTATGCATATACTTAATTTTATACATATAATTATTCTGCATGACACTTTTTAGTTTGTAAGTTAATGGATTTATGATTTGTCCACCCCTGAACACATGCAGCCTAAAAGTAATGCAAATGCAAAACCGACCCCATGGAGCGATACTACTACCTTAATCTGTTGTGGAAAAAAAAAAAGTTTTTCAAAGCCTGAGTTGTTTGCTTTTCCTATACTAGGTGAATGAACAGTTTCCTCATCTTCATTTAATGCTATGTTAGAAACCAAATCCAGCTCAGAGAATCCCCAAATCCATCAGATCAACCCAATTTTTTTAAACTAATACTTCCTAAACAGAACAGAGTTCAGTTTCACTGGCCATGCTACAGTTCAAGCCAAAATAAAAAAAGCCTTCAGTGTCTCAAACCGTCCATGCCACAAGTGAGTAAAGGTCCTTCCTCAACTCAAGTCTTCAGTACAAACGCATGCAAGCTGCTCTTATTTCTGGCAAGTCCCAGATTCTCTGATATCTTGCTGATCTAAGTAAGGAAACAGCATGAAATGAAGCTACTCACAGCCCTCTAGGAATTGGGCTGAAGCCCCGGAGCGGGTCATCTCTGTTACAACAGGACGCAAACATGCAATAAAAAAAATTCCACAGTTTAGGAAACTACGGCACCACCGTATTGTGTAAGAAAGGCAGCAATCTGGTATGCCATCTTCTTTCTTGCTAAGTGGTGGAACAGATTAAAATTTGATTGGTTAAAATGAATTTTTAAAGATAAAATGAAATAGTTTAAATTAAATAGTTCAACATTTCTTTATATCTTTCTCCCCCGTGTGTGACACGCTCACACCTTTCCAAGCCGGACGTAGCTCTTTGAGGTAATAAAACGTATCTGTTTCACTTCTGAAAGCTGGAGATGTTAGTCATACCGATGACAGGGTAAGGTTTACACACCAGTTATGGCAAGCACCCATACAAAGTGAGAGGGGGCAATAAAAAGCTCCTCATCCATCGCATAATCTTAATAGAAATGATAAGCAGCAAAGAATGGCATGTACACAAAGATTAAACACACAGCTACCCATATATACATATATTTCATTAACGAGAATAAATACTATAATTATGTGTTTTGTTTCTTTTGATTGCAGTTCGTTTTTCGTGCCTTGTACATATGTAGGAGTTACCTGCGAGAACGTCCAACATGTGCAAAAAAAAATAGTGAATTATTGCCAGTCTCGCTCATAATCGAGGGAGGAAGTGCGTGACAGTCATAGCCGGCGTGGCCTTGTAGCCTCTCTTCTGGCGGCCATGTTTGCTCAGGGCAATGTAGAAGCCCCTATAAATGGAAGACTCATAGGCGTTGTAGTTGTTGGGAAGTAACGTCTCTTTGAACTTGCACTCGTCCCGGAAGACTCTCTGAAATAAAGTTGGGAAGGAGATGGTCAGTGGAGCGCAGCCCAATTTATTATCTCAAGACCACCTGCAGAATGTCAAGAATAGAACCACCGAAGTGGGTTCCAGGAGACACCGTAATAAAAGGTTCTATAATTTTTAATAACATTAAATCAATTCAACCAATCATTATCACAATTATATTCATTATTGTAGGATGTTCCACTGAACACTATTATAACCTGGATTACGCACTGCCATATTGGAACCAGGAAGATGTAGAACAGCTGGGCAGGTTGCTAATGTAAACAAACCTGCATAGCTGCATTTACAGGCTAGGCTTGCTGCAAAAAATCTCATTTTATAGAAATCTCAAGACATCACAGACATTATGACCTGTTTAAGAGAAATAAATGTGTGTGATTTCAACATATTTGTATATATTTTAACAAAGAATAAAATGCATTATACTTGCATTAACATCTCATGTGCATATCAATAAATTCTAAATTTACAAGTTTATTTACTTCACATAAATTGACCCAAAGTGGTTGTGCTGTGAATTTTACACCATAAAATGTAAAAATATTGTAGGACACATTGCTGTAATAGCTATAAAAAAAAAGATAATATTATTATAATTAAATTACATTATAAGCTTAAGTTGAACATTTTATAAATGCATTCAGTATATCGTCTGAACCTGGGATTTTATTATTTTTTAACTTTCACATTACTACATTTGTTGCTTTACTCTACTGTAAATTGTAGCTGTTTGACCCAAGAGATGTATCATACATGTGTATGTGTATGTCACTAATGTTATCAAAGTGGAAATGAGCATTTACTATCTTTTCCTCGAAGCTTCTTTTAATCATATGAACAATTTATGTTAGCCTCACTTTATTTCATCAATTTTCATAAATGCTAAAAATAGCTAAAATGAACTGGTTGCTAATATCTCATTCTACATTAGTATAAATTTTTGTCCCAATGTGTACATGGATTTTGCATTATTTCTTAATATTAATTAATAATCATTAAATTCCTGTACAATATGGGCAAACACGGTAGTATATACCTAGAAAATTATGGCACTTGAGAAATGTCTTATAAAGACTTAATGGATATTTCGGAAAATATGCAGGCTTTCTTTTAACCAAACAAATGGTAAGTTACTGTGTTTTTGTACACTTGAGGTTGAAAAGCACACAATAAATACATCCATCAACAGTACATTGTATAAATATTATACAACTACATTTCTAATTGAAATATAAGAATATAAGCTTTTCTAGAACCCAGATCTGAATTATACTTTATAGAGATATTGATCTAGTCTATGAAGCTTTTATACACTGCTTCTAGTTGAGTTCTTGTAATAGTAGTTGATTTGACTGGTCACCTCAATTGAGTGGCTTTAAAACAGGTTTCAGTAACTCAGAAACACCAAGTTTCAAATGACACTTGTCTCTAATAAAATTTGTAATACAAATTTATTCTGGCTTAGAAATAAAGGTATAAAAAGCTCCACAGATCTAGTAAATGGAACAGGTATAAATGTAGTATTTTGATAGATGCATTCATTTAAAAAGTTACGATTGAAATGCATCAAGGCAACAATCACAAATCATCTATTTTCCATTATAAATTATAAATTACTTAAGAAGACAAAAACACTGGTATGTAAAAAATAAATCATGCTTTGAAAATGATGTGGAAATAGGTAAGCAAAGTGATTTGCCCTTGACTCCATCCATCCATTACTTATACCAGTTCTCTGTCAGAGTTGCGAGGAAAGATGGAGTCAGTCCAAACTTACTTTGAGTGAGAGGTGGGATTGCCATTCTAACACAGACACAAATTTACATGTATAGGCAATTTAGAGTAGCAAATTAACATAATGGGACCTAATGCATTTGGGCTGTGGGAGGAAAATTAGGTACCTGTAGGAAACCCATGCAAGCACAGGGTAAACATGTAAACTCCACACAGAAATGTCTCAGTCGGCCGAGATTCAAACCTGAATTAACTTCAAACCAAACTCAACTTAAGGCTATTAAACTGAATTAAATAGTATCATAGCGGATTCAGCAGTGTTGTAAAAGATCTATCATTGCCTTATCAATTAAATTTGATTGTACCATAAGAGATTCAGTTATACTCATTTGTTACCATATGAATAAAAAAAAATCATTGTGTATTTAATTCGGTATCATTAAACACTGAATCATTTCCTTATGAACTAAAATTATTTAGTGACATGATCAAATTACGAAATCATTGCATTATGAATCAAAGTCATATTCTGTACAAGCTTGATGTTTAAATGTTTGAATGGATTATTTTCTTAAAGAAAATCTGTATTCAGGGAATTTTTAAAGAGTTAAATTAAATCCCTAACTTATAATGTTTCTCAGATATCATCTTCCTTCCCAACTACAGTACATCTGCAGCATGGTGGTGTAGAGGTTAGCACACTTGTCTTACAGCAAGAAAGTCCTGGGTTCGAGCCTTCTGGTCAGTCAAGGTGTTTCAGTGTGGTGTTTGCATGTACTTTGTGTTTGTGTGGGTTTCCTCAGGGTGATCCAGTTTCCTCGCACATTCCAAAGACATGCACATTAGGTCAAGTGGCTACTCTACATCGCCCATAGGTGTGAATGTGAGTGTGATTGGATGTTTGTCCCATGGAGTAGGTTCTGCAGAGGGCATGAAACTAACTTGGGTAAAAACATACACTGCAGCAAGCCATGAAAATGGTCCAATGCACCCAATGCATAGAAAGATGAATAGATAGATACAGTACATTAATACTAATCTCTTTAAAAAAAAAAAAAAAAAGGAGGGGGGGGGGGGTATTACAGCTGTACATTTCCTTGTTGATGAGGTTGAGGTACATATCTTTTAGCTGAAACATGCATGTAAAGATGTATGTATTAACGTAATGACGTGCTATATTCTAGTTAGTGTTTAGAAGATTCTAAAGCTGAATTAGATGTACCAATAAAGAAAGGCACAGTTTAATAGGCTACTTTCCCCCCCTGACTTTGTATTTATCTAAATGTGTACTGAATACATAACAATACTACAGCATGGCTTGTCTAATTATCATAACCACAAAATATGAGTGTCAGAAGTAATAAATATTCCTCTTGAATAAAATGCACAATAAACATCAGTTAATC
Organism: Neosilurus mollespiculum; assembly: GCA_030014195.1. Lineage (NCBI taxonomy): Eukaryota > Metazoa > Chordata > Actinopteri > Siluriformes > Plotosidae > Neosilurus > Neosilurus mollespiculum. The sequence goes on from JAQMYF010000024.1 coordinate 29,247,918, forward strand.
AATATAGTCAGACCACACACACACACACACACACACACACACAGGCACTGTAGCTGGTTAGAGATGAACCGCAGGATATAGGAAAACCATTATTGCATGAACAACTTGGCATTATGGGTAAGGAATAATGTGTATACCTACCGTTGCGTACAACCTTCCCCGGCGGTTCATTGCGACAAACAGCTCACTTTTCAGTCCATACAGACTCACCACTCCTCTCTCCACCGCTGAGATCTCTATCAGACCTGATTATTAAGCACAGCATGGACAGTTACGCATGATGCCCCACACACACACACACACACACACACACACACACAGAGTCTGATTTATTCAGTCTACAGCATACTACATGCTTTTGTTGTGTATTCTGCATGCCGGGTTATTCTCCTCGTCCTTGTGTTCTACGTAGAGAAAGAGCTGTCAGTACTGCAGATGTGCACAGCTGGTGAAAGGGTTCTCTGAGCCGCAAATGGACGCAGTGTAAAATTAGTTAGCGTCTAATTTGGTCCGAGCATCCGAGTCATGCTGGAAGCTTTGGAAACATTTACAGATGATTGACCTTATGGTTTCTTTTTAAAAATAGATGATGTGTTACATTTGGATAGATGGATATGTTTGTGGTAGAAGATGGTATGCAGTCGGGATCATGCAAAAATGAAATATTGGGGATGGAGCTGCATCTTCACAATCATTTGCATCACTGGTTCATTGATGCAAATCATGCTCGAATAGGTTTTATGGGATAGACATGCATCATCATCATCATCATCATCATCATCATCATAATAATGTTATTATAATTCTTATATGTATAGTTATTATTATTTATCTGACACCATGGGTTGCAATACGTTTCCGAATGTCAATCCTGCTGCAAAATGGGACGCAGATGCCTGGAATTTTATTGCATTCATTCTGAATATTGTTGACTGCACCCCTCTGCTGGCTTGTTTGTATTCGGCGGCATTTCGGGATGCAACTCACTGTACTGGTTCTCGTCATGTACACCGTTTATCCTTCCGTCTGGCAGCACCTGCAGGTGAAACCCGATGCCCACGTTGCAGTACAGCCTCCGCACTCTCTTGACGCCCATCAAATAGTCGTTGTCCCCCGGGATCCCGAGCACGGAGCGCGCGAACAGCGTTTCCCATCTCGCGTCGAGCGTCGTGGCGTGGCTCCTGCGCGAAGACGCGACCCCGAGCAGAAAGCCCAGCAGGACGATCGCCGTCCGCCGCGCCGTCGCCGTGCTCGTGTGGCGCGCGCTGCTCTCGCGCCGGGGCATGCCGTCGAGGCGCTGCTTCTGCGCAAAGGCCGTCCGGTTTACCGTCGGCGCACGTGGTCAACGTGAACGGCCCTAAAAATACCGCTCGCCTCGTCTCGCTTCCTTCGCGCGCATGGCGGCAGGGGCTTATTTTTGGAAGGCGGGTCGGGGTCGGGGGCTTCGGGAGCGGCGGAGATCAAGCTGCTCGTGCTGCTGCTGTTGCTGCTGCTGCCGCTGATGATGATGATGATGACCATGTTTTGCTTCTCTGTCGTGCCTCTGTCGACGGAAAACGCCGGTGTGGGGGGAGAGCAGACCAACGGGCTGCGTCCTAAACCGCACACAGCTCTATTAAACACTCAGGTTTAAGAGTTACAGGCTAAAGGTCTACAGGTGCTTTCCTTTAGGCTGTATTCACATGAAAACAGCTTACTGGGCTTATAGGCTTCTACATTCTCGGAAAGGGTCCTAAACTGTACCATTTCTTGTCTCTTAGCTGGTACCCCTCCAAAGTACCCCTGAGGGGACCTAGTATGTATCTTTAAACCTGGAAAGTGCATTTAGTGTGCCCTTAAAACTTAGAGAGCGGCATCATTTTAAAGATACACATAGATATAGCTATATATTAAGGATGTACATTTGAAAGTACCACCCCTGCGACAAGGACAGGTACAGCTTAATAGGCCTACTTTTTTTCCAACACACAAATGAAATATGAACCTTTCCCTTGTGCAGAAGCATTAGAAATAAAAGGCTGCACAAATAAAATGAAATTGTAATTAACTGTAGCATCAACTGCAAGATAAACTTTGATGGACTTCAAATAACCGAAACTATTCAAAGTTTTTAATAATTGTGGTTGCTCCACAGTGTTATTTGAACACCAGTTTTGTCCAAATTCATAAATTTGGAATATGAACGTATATACAGGTGAACTGAATAACTGATCAGCCGATCATACTGGCACATGCACTGCTTGGGATGAATTACAACTATTCACCCATGGTGGGGTGAATATCACTGAATAGTTCACAAACTTGAATGTCAAGGGGACTATTCCACAATATCCAACAAGCCTGGGGCAAATCATTTTTTTAGTGCGTACTACACAAGCATGGAAGAAAAGCAAACTAAACATTTTCATGGTTTATTTTCAAGAGGAAAGATCTGGCGAATTGGCAAGGGCCAGATTGTGATGGCTAGATGACTGGGTTCAGAGCATCTCCAAAACAGCAGTTCTTGTGTTGTGGTTCTGATATGAACTGGTTGGTACCTACCGAAACAATGGCTCGAGGAATAAGTGCCTCTTGTTCAGTCCTAACAGCTCTTACCTGGCAAAGCATGAACTCCACATATCTAGCACTAAGACTTCGTAGCATATCCTTTAAGTCCTGTGAGATGAGGCCTCCATAGATTACACTTGTTGGTCCATAGCATCCCACAAATGCTTTGTCATTTTCCTCTAATTATTCCTGCAGAATTTCTCCAGTGTCCCAGGGTGCATTATCCAGCTGAATTGCTAAAAGAGGTTACTGCTACAGTATTAGTGAATTATGTTAACATGAAGGGGCTAACTTGGTCTACAACAATGTTTAGGTAGGTGGTACATGTCAACATGACACCCACATGACTCAAGATTTTCCAGCAGAACATCACCCAGAGGCTCTGCCAGCTTGCCCTTTTCCCAGATTGCCTTTTTTTAGTAAGTGACAGACATGCACCCGACTGTCCATATGATGTTAAAATAAATGATCAGACCAGTGCATATTCTTTCTTTGCTTCATGGTTCAATCCTGATCATGTGCCCATTGTAGGCAGTAGTGTAATTATGTAATTGTAATGAATGTAGTGGTGGATGGGTCATACACTGCAGTGTAGTTCAGATTCCTTTCTGTCGTAGCCAGCATTAACATTTTCAGCAATTTGTATTAGAGTGGGATCTCCTGTGGGAATATATTGATTAGCCTTCACTTCCCATACACATCAGCAAAACTTGGATACCCATGTCTCTGCCAATTTACTAGTTGTGCTTCCATGGACTTTTTTGGTAGGTACTTACCACTGCATAGTAGGAACATCATATAAGACCTGCTGTTTTGGAGATGTTCTGACATCAAAGGTCATCAAGCCATCACAATTAAGCCCTTGTCAGGGTTCCTCAGACATTTACATTTGTCCATTTCTTTGGATTCCAACACATGAATTATGGGTACTAGCTGTATGGTGTCTACACAGAAATTGACTTTCAACAGCTGGGCCTTTGACCAATCAGGTGATTCTTTTCTGTCTACTCTGGAGCCTGCATTTCTTTGTATGTAGGGCTGCAGATAGATATCAGTGAAAACCGATTAGCATAAATTCAATCAGCAAATTTGTTATAAAATGGTAATGATAATTTCCTAAAATGTACATTTGTTGGATAAAGTGAGCTGGTTGCTGATGTCACACATATTTAAGCTAATAACAAGTATGCTAATTAATGTAAAGAATGTTTGTTAGCCATTATTAGTGTGTATTAACCTTTAATTTAAAGCAACTTCATATTTAACAGGGATGGGGACTCAAATATTGGGAAAAGGTATAACCTTTGCAAATGGAAAGAGCAAATGGAAACGTAATCCATTTTGTGTAAAACCTTTTTAAGGCAACTGGAACATCTACCAGACATTACCTACATTCATCCTGGTTAAAGGGCAAGGGTCAGCTTGTTAAAAATAATTTGTAGCTGGTAGCTAATTCTTCATGATAATGAAGCGCTCTTGTAGGTTTCCACTGTATACAGGTTATTTAAAAGTTCACCCAGAGAGAGAACCCAAGAAACTTATTGAATGTGAAAGAACTTTGTTCACAAATGAATCAGCTAGACCCTCAGGAAATGATGGGACTGTAATAATTTCATCATTATAGTAAAATCTACCCTCTGGATGGGAAGCTGGTGAGAAAAGCAACCTTCTGCAGCAGGTGGCGCTGTTTCATGTCCCTAGAATCAACAGCAATGAGTTTGCAGTCAAGAACAAAGAGGTTGTAGATTTACTTACTTCAGAACACCAGCAGTTCATAGTCCTGCTCCTTGTAACTTAAATAACTTGAAGTGTTTTTCACTTCCATGTGAACATGCCTGACTCAGACCTCCAGCTTATCTACTGAAATCTTCTAATGTGTTAGAACAAATACTGAAATGTGAAACATATGGCTTCATTCCGTCAGTCTGGGAAACAGTGAGCTACACAATGTACAAACACAAGTTAAAAAACAATGAATAACTTATGTGGACCTGGATTTATTTGTGTGGTGAAGTTTTCTGTGAAGTGCTTATCGAATATTTATGAAAGGAGTCTCCACTCTCAGGGCTTTATAACAGTCAGAGGTAGAAGTTTTCAGCTATAAATAAAATCTTTAGGACAGAGGAGTTTTAAGTAGGAACATGCCAAGCTGCGTTTTTAACTTATGAACCTCAAGAGAGGATCTATTTCATTTCCAATTTTTACTGGAAAAAAAAAGTCATTTCTGATTGATGCAGTATTCAGTTAAAACACTATAACCATCAACCACAAAACGGCTCTAAACTATAACCCTATGGGTTAAACAAATGTGTCTGAATAAAACGCAGAATTTGTGAAGAACTCTAATACCTTTCAGGTAGCAAAGGAACTTTTGGCATTATTCTGAAAATGGACATCTTCAGAAATTTTTTTTTAGCCATTAGAAAATTGCCTCCATTTCTTTTTTTATTTTTATATATATATTTTTTTGGTTCTCCTATTTGTTCATTTATTTACTGTTGATTCTATGTAATTTTGCTGGACTTGACTGGAGGGGACAGAAAAAGAAAGAAGACAGCAAACCGAAGCAAAGGGAAAACT
>JAQMYF010000024.1:29265601-29273101 GCA_030014195.1 Neosilurus mollespiculum
CACACACACACACACACACACACACACACACACACACACACACACACACACACACACACACACACACACACAAGCAGTAACATACAAGTTTTCATGCTCACATTCACACATCAACTCTCAAACACCCACACACATTTCTTGCATACAAACTCTCTCTCTCTTTCTAACCCACTCTCCCAGAAACTTTCGCATACATACACTCTCACACCGACTCTCGCACTGTGGTGTGTATGCACTTTTAAGCAAGCTGTCACTCTCTCACATGTACTCTCACAAACTTGCAGACCAACTCGTACACTCTCACACACTCTCACATTCTTTCGCATACACTCTCACGCACACACTCTCTTGCACACAGTCTTTTTAGAAATCTGTGTCCAAACATGACCCCAATTTCCATGTCCTGCTGTCATATGATTTTTATGATGATAAAAAAAGATGATGAGGATAAAGATGAGGATTTGTGGCACATCATGTCAATTAGGTAATATAACTCTTTGTACAAAAATAAACTAGATTGTCATTTATTAAGCTTCTGCCTTGATTTGGTTGTTAATGCTGGATATTAACCATGTAGACAAAATGTATTCCGTGAGCTGTGTGAAATCTGTGTGATGCTTGGCAACAGACTATAAATACAAATGACTTCTGCAAGCAGGTATTAAAAATTCCCATTGGGATATAAACATGTTTTTAAATGAATAAATTATGAATGTACAAAAATATATACAGGAAAATAGCTATTTTTTTCTTTACATAACATAAAGGCATTGCATCACACATCGCATCCCTTTGATGCAACTGTTGGTCCAGTATGTGTGTATGTTTGTTTGTTTTTTTCATGTGGATGAATGATATTAATGAATGAATAAAAAAAGCCTGAGCTGTGTAAGGTCAGCTTCACAGCCTTGAAAAGCCTTAAAGACCTGCACTGAGAATAAATCACAAATATTATGCATTCAGTGACGGACAATGAGGACTGTTGAGAAAACCTGGCATTAGTGCAAAGAAAATAAAATAAAAGTCATATTAAATTCGCCTAGAAAACTTAGCCTGAGCCAATGAGTGGGGAAAAATGACTGACAGGAAGGATGGTGAGACTGACCGGATGTTATCGTGTGGGCAGACCAGAGAAAGACAAACAGCAGGTCATGACGCTGAGTGATGACAGATTTATTACAGTCTGGGTTTTGGTGTTTTAGTAGCTTGAAGTTGTTTACGTCCTTGAGAAAAGCCTTAAAAGGCACCTGGTCTTTTGAATGTATAGTTTTCTCCTAATGTTCAAGATCCTTCTGTTCAAAGATGACACGTGTGGCAAAATATACACTGACTGCACCGAAAATGGCAGAAGAAGCAATGTAGGCAGTGACGGATTGTGTGAACTGGACAATCATGCCCATGAACAGAGAAGGAAAGACCTGAGAGAGCAAGAAGGTGCTATCAAGAATGGCAAAGTCCAAGCCCACGCCACGTTTATCATAATCGTCTGATCTGTAATCGACGTGTGTACCATTCTGGCTGTGTGGAGCAGGGTAATACTCCACGTCGTCCTGGGCATAGTGGGCGTGGCCATTGTGGTTCAGATCGCCTGTGTCTTCGGTCATTGTCAGGCGTGTGGTTTCAGGGGAGACGTTCATCCCGTTCACGTGCGTCTTTTTGGTTTTGTTGCTTGGCATGTACACCTGTGGAGAAATCAAGAGGAACCAGTAAGATCTCTGCAGAACCATCATAACCTCATCACATCAAGGAACACACACTTAAAAAGTACCTCAATGAAGATTTCTTTCAAATTCTTTCCAAAGAAAGAACCCAATTTAAACCCAGACTAGCCTGCATAAAGATGGTTACAGTAAAATGCTACTGAAACGGAGAAACTAGCTAGCGACTAGCTACTAATAGTTCCTATAACTGTTGAAGGAAGTACCTCCTTTTTTTGTGTGTTTGCACTGCAGAAACTGCGAATGATTTTAGCATAGGCATGGAAACTCCACAGATGTCTCCACAGTGCCTGAGTTGATCCTGATTGGCTGATTGCATGATGATGGGCAGCAGTAAAAAAACTAAAAACAGATATGTTCATAAAAAACTGAAACCCAAAAAACAGAAGCTTATACACCACCATTCAGACTCACACAGAATAAAAAACACAGTCTAACTCAGGTAGGCAAACAAACTTTAGTCTAACAAAACAACAACAAACATGAACGGAAACAAGGAACATGAACAAGACAGGCAATTGAAAGACGATGAAAAAACCCTCAGTGTTAATCTCTTCTGCTTTCAGACTTTGTTTCCTCTAGAGTTGAAGTAAATTTAGCCATTAAAGTAGCTGTGCTACTCTTATAACACCAGCCTCAGACACCTGTCAATACAGATATCCATCAGGAGCTCCGCTTTTAGGCAGTGCCTAAATTTATATATTAGTTCTAATATACCTCAGGGTAGCGACATGGGTGTACATTCATGAGTACCATAAGTGTGCAGTGACCGGTCCTGCGTAGCACCGGTAACCACCATGTTTAAAATCCCCAAATGCCACGTAAACAACAGCTCCTAGCTCCTAGTGGTTAATAAAAAACATGGACAAACAGTGAGGTGCAGACTTTGCTAAGCTTACATGTGACAGAAGAAATACAAAGAGGTTTTGACGGGACTAAACAAAATGTGAAAAGCTCTGCCAGCATGTCTTCTCAGATTTGCGCATCCACCACTCAGCAAAGTTTTTGACTCGTAGTTCTACTTCTTGCTCTTTTAACAGCATTATTTACACCACACAATTTTAACTACAGTATTATCATAAAACCCATGACATACAAGAAACACACAGCTCTGACCTCACAACCCTCCATTTTATTGTCGTATGTCACGCAAAAGTGACATCCCTGTTCCGGTCGTTGGCTGGCTAACATCACTTTAGCGTACCCACTGGCGATGTAAATGCAAACAGAATAATAGTTTGTGGTGGTTTTTAGTTCTTGGGGAGTGCCGCTAGAGGATAGTTCTTCTCAAAACATTCCTACAGTAGAACAGCTCAGTCTGGAAGCTGTGGTGCCAAGTTATTACATAAACCCAAATACTTGCACTTCCTGAAAGAGTTTAAACCCAGTTTAAACTCACTCTTGCTTCAGTGGAGCGACATGTTCGCTTCGGCAAAGTTTCTTCCTCATGTCATCTCCAGAAGTTCTGCCTTGTGATTGTTACCATTGGCGTACTCATTACTTACACAAATCTACGACCAGTTTCTATAAAACTGCTTCTTCACAAGGCAGCACGGTGGTGTGGTAGTTAGCATGTCCACCTCACAGCAAGAGTTCCTGGGATCAGCGAGGACGTCTCTGTGTGGAGTTTGCATATGCTTGCATGGGTTTTCTCCGGGTACTCCAGTTTCCACCCACAGTCCAAAGACATGCACATTAACTAACTGGCTGTTCCGACTTGCCCCGTGGTTTGAGTGTGAATGGTTGTGTGTTTGCCCTGCAATGGACTGGCGAGCTGTTCAGGGTGTACACCGCTTTTCGACCAGAGTTGGCTGAGATAGGCGCCAGTCATCCCGATGCCCAAGTAGGAGTTTGGCAAATGTATGAATGAAGAATAATGGTCTAGAACCCACTACCATTAGGTTTAATGGCACTAAAGTGACTTGTTTTAACCATTCCACTTAGCAGAGGGTATTAGCGTTAACCAAAATGGTCCAGTGTGAAAGCCTACCTCCTTCTCTTGGTGATAGTGACAGGTGAGTGTATATGGCAGAGTCTGCAAGGTGGCAAAGGCAAATCCGGTAAGGGCTGACATCCCCGTGACCAACAGGACGCTCTTGGACAAGCAGATGACTAGCGCTGAGAGGGTAAAAGATACCATGCTGAACAGGAAGACCTTCCTGGAGCCGAACGTACACACCAGCCGGTTCATGATTAGTGAGAAGAAGGTTGAGGTAGCACACTGCAGGAACAACCCTAGACTGCCCATACGGATACCTGGAGAAACAGAATTGACATTTTTTTGCTGCAAGATTGAAAACATGTCACAAACATTCATATTTCTATCTCTATCATTTGACAGGTAAAAGAATCCTAAAGCAGTGGTGTTAAAGTAAAACTAGGATCATAGCACAAACCAATCACAGACTTAAATAAGAAAGAAAATGATGTATTGAGTAAATTATCAATAGCCATTTATTATTCTTGGTTGCTTTTGTTACCATTTGTTCAAAATCTGACAAATTTATGCTTTGTTTAGAGCTGATACTGATAATGAAAGAAATTAAAAATTTAATAAAAATTGCAATTGTAATAATTGTGACCCATCACAACAAAGTGGGTATCAATCAGAATTGATTAATTTTTAGTTAGTGGTACCATTTTGTAGCTGATATCCGAAGCTTTAAAATGATACCAAATTTTCTAACATTTGTTGCTAGTTTTGGAGTCAAAACCTGCCAGAAAATGTTCAGCCTTTTAAGCAATATTGGAGAAAATCGTGTTAAAAGTATTTAACAATTTCCAACTTAATGCTCACTTTGCTGTGATGGGTCACAATTTCTGCATTTATTTATTTTATTCTTTTATCAACTTAAATATTCCTTTTGTGAAATAAAAAGAACAGTCTTTTTATATTCTTAATGACCCACAATATTTACAATCAACTTTAAAGGTCGATGTAACTTACATATTCCTTTTATTTAAAGTAAAAAACGTTAATAGCAAAAGTTCTCAACCATTTGTAAACATTTGTGAAGGCTGCAATCAGAATTAAACATGATTACTCTCCCTCTATTTGTTTTTCTTTTGGCAGTGTGTAAGAAGACTTCTTGTTGAATCAATTTGTAAAGCCAATCACAAAACAACTCTTTTTTTGGTGTGTATGTTTGCACCATTAGAGCTGTTATTTCTGCCTACAGTGAGCTCAGTTGCATGCCCTCTATTATACGTTATTATGACCTCTGATGTCTAACCAGGGCAGGTACAGGTAGGAAGATTCATCTTTTCAATTTGCCATAAATCTGTACCACATTTGACTGATGCACAATTACCTACACCAAGGTGGTTATGTTTTGCTCTTGGTTTGTTTGTGTGTTTCTTAGCAGGATTATGAAAAAGTTATGTGAGTTTTCATGAAATTTCTACCAGAGGCGGGACTTTAGACGCGGAATACTTCTTACTACTACTTAGATTTTGTAGACGATCTGGACTCAATTCTGGATCCAGATATTTTTAAAGATTCTTTAACACTGTGAGATAGTATATTTTGATTCATATGAGGGATTGCTGGGCTTGGCAGAGGTTTGGGCTCTCTGAGTGCTCTTTTTGGTTATTGCCAACTGGTTCATTTTGTTATTAGGTTTGATTCAGTTTCCCACTGAGGATAATAAAAAGAAAACCATGAGTAAAAAACATTGGCCGAGGATGTTACAGCTGAAAACATACTTATTTATTTTTTATTTGCTTGTCAATAATACAGAAAAAGGTAAAATGTGTGCTGGAAACACATAAGACAACACAACACAGAGTCTACACAAAAGAAACAATTATCGAATTAAATCATTTGTCAGTCAAAATATGCTGACACAGAACATTTCTAAATTCCGCAGACATGAATAAAGCAACATAAGACCAAGCTTAACGTCGCCAGGCTCCAAATGTATGGATGGCTGTTTTTTTTAAAGATGGCGAGAGTTCAGATAGCTGTGCCAAAACATTTCAGAACAAAGCTAACCTTAAATCTTTTATGGCACATGTTTGAAAAGGAACTGGATTCCTGTATTTAATGACTAAGCTGTCTTCAGAGAGCATAAATACAGAGTTTAAACACAGTCCAGCAAGCCAACACTGTCTGAAGCTGTGCTAGGTTTTGGCTCATCTATGCCCATGCCAGTCAAGGAAGAGTGCTTAGAAATAAACTAGTAAGTTTGCTGTTGCTATTATTATGCTATCAGAAAAGAGACTTTATTTGAGATGCTATATAAAGTTGGGAAGCTTGTGTCCAAGGTGTGAGAGTAAGTAAGGTAATGAGTCATAGCCCTGTGTCCATCTGGATGTTTGGATGACTAACGCAGCACAGTAATTGACCGTGGGTGAAGGTTAACTCAAGTTCACTCACAATTGCCAGACACACCGGCCACAAGACAGGAAGCATACAGCACCAACTCCAGCAAAACAAACTCATTACCACAGGAAAAATTATTACTTGAGGGGGTGACAAACACAAAGCAGACCAGTTCTGACAACAGACGGAAAACAGACGGTCAAGTGCTGCACATTCTCATCAGCAGAGGCAAGATGTTTCTGGTTAGTAGCACTAACACAAACATGAGCTTTTAATCTTTTTCAACCAAATCCAGCCCTTACCTTTACCTCCCATGTCAGTGAATAACAAATACAGCCTTTGTTTACTCATAAAACCTCCTTAAACGGATGGGATTACTGAGAAATGGTTTATTTTTGTTTCCTAAACAATTCAAAATGCAAAAATAATAAATCACTGGCTCACCTTCATCATATTGCTGCCTGGACACTGTACCTGGTGCAGCACTGGGTACTCCTTGGTAAAGTCCCTCGCCCACAAAGTCTGTGTAGAAAAGCATGAAGTTCACAATAGCCATCCAGCTGCTCAGTTGAGCGGCACAAAGACGTCTCATGACATACGGCACATGGCAGTAGCTTCTGAAGATCGCCGGTGTAACTGAACAGCAGCTCTTGACCACACATATTAGAGAACCTGCTTTTGGGAAGCAGATTTTAAACCGTCTCCGGGGCATACAGCTTAAGGAGAGGCATCCGGCCCAGGTATCTGACTCCTCTTTCTCCTCTGATGCCTTCATGGTGACCAGCACACAGAAGACGAAGATGAGAATAAGGAAAGTAAAAAGTCCCTTGGCTTGGCCACCCAGGTATTGGGCAAGTGGACCAGAGGTCCAGTCGAGTAAGGACAGAAGGTATCCAATGCATGAACCCAGACTTGCCATGAAAGAAAAAGTAGCAAAGGCATGGGCGCACTCCTCACGCCCACCATACAGGTCTGAAAGAAGTGCCTCCAATGGTGTGAAGCACACCTGGCCGCAGAAGTCCAACAGAACGACACCCAAGATGAGCAGACCCACCTGGAGGGGCTGGTTGGGATGGGTACTACCACTCCAGCTGAGACGAGCGGCCAGGACGTCGGCGTGAGGGATGATGAGCATGGCCATTAGCACACCCAGAGACAGCAGCCAGATGAAGGGCCGTCGGCGTCCATAGCTACTGCTACAATGGTCACTGGCTGAACCAATGAGAGGGATGAAGATGAGGCCCAGAACTGGACCGATACCTGTAGAGAAATCAACAACGACTCGTATTATATCTGTTGACGAAAGCATCCTTGTACAGATTGTATCTGAAAGATTCTGTATGAACTTAAGTCGAACATGTAATTTAAAGGCAGATATTATGCTTTTTCCAATTTTTTGACCCATAAATATTGATATGGGGGGGGGATAGTCGTGTTAGACCTCGGGTGTTAAATAAT
>JAQMYF010000024.1:29295669-29306496 GCA_030014195.1 Neosilurus mollespiculum
CACACACACACACACACACACACACACACACACACACACACACACACACACACACACACACACACACACACAGCTGTTTCATTACATCACCAGAGAGCCTGAATAAACTAAAACAGTAATAAATCTTACCAGATTAATTCCAAAAAAAAAGATGCAGTAACTAAATCCTCAAAATCTTTCTTCTAACATGCTCACTTCCTCAGAATGTTTTAACCTGCTCACAAGATCGGTCCATCCTTAACATTTATCCCTCCCTTACCCACCTCCCATTTAAACTCTCTCATCTTCCCTCCTCCTTTCTCCTCCCAGATCCTTCTCTCCCTCCATTTCTCAATCTCTGCCGATCCAGGAGACGGAAACTCCCTCTTAACTCCCACACTAAATGGAACAGGATCCGGATCTGGCATTTGTCCAAATAGCAGAAATTCAGGATGAATTCTACAGAAGCCTACAGCAACTCCAACGTTTCCCAAAACTGTAATAATTATCCACCTCCACTGATCATGTGACACATCTACCAGGACAACTCAGCAGGGAGTGAACAATATGATTATATGATAGAGGTATTGGGTCATGAACCATTACATCATCTTACACCTTTCTGAGCGGGGGCTCCGAAAACCTGGAGCACAGCAGACTGAGCAAAGCATTTGAGAAGACCAAATCTAGTTTCAAAAAATAATGCAGCATAAGAACAAATTGTGGACATAGTTGTTGATATGAAGCCATTGAACTAATAGTTAAGGAAGGAGTCTCCAGTGTCGAAATGATGTCATCAAGGCCCAAGTTTACATGTATAAGTACAGGATTTTGATACATTCATCCCGTTTAATGTCACATTTGTGTTGGAGGTGTAAAAATGCCTATCACTGCCTGCGCATTGGGAAATTATATTGAACCAGAATTAATATATTTAAGCACAAGCACCTGAAACACTAAAAGAAATTATATTTAAATTCATACTCCTCCATGTTAACTTGGGCTCTGATGATGTCATCCTTAGGAGATTCACTTTTCAAATTACCACCCATACAATCATTACAACTGCAGCTATCGGTCTAAGGTTTTACACACAGACAGATTTTAATATGGAGTTTTTATTGAGATGAACTTTCAACAAGTGTTGTCTTCTCATTTAACTTTAAATGATAAAAAAAGAGATGGTGTTGAGGTGACAACTGCCTACAACTGCTATTCATTAATGCCAGGATTTAACATGTGTCTTGGTGTTCACACCACTGAAAGTTGGCAAATCCCTCTGCTATAAAGAATAAAACACTTCATGATGTACAGTTAGGGGAAAATATTTAGGTTCTGGATAGTAACTGTGCTGTGCTTTAATACTTTTTTAACACAAAGCCCTGCTTACCCAGACTCTGATGCCAAAATACATACATCTGCACAATGTCTTACTGACAGTCTCTTTGTCTCAGATCCATGAGCTCTCTCTCTCTGACACCCACACAACCCCAGTCCAAACCCCCTCCCCAGCCATATCTCTAACTTGATAAGAGAGCACATGCTGAGCAGGACAACACAGAAGTGCTTTTTCGAGTGTGCTTCACTTTTAAAGAAACTTCCCCCTGTATGAACCTCGCTCAGCTCAGGCCAATAACCAACACCTGGTTTTATGAACAACACTTGCTCATTCAAGGGGTTATAATAACATTTACCACCTGAAAGAAGGGAAAAGCTTATCATCTATGGCTTTACAGCATTTTTGGCAGACACCCTTAGCTAGAGCAGCATTCAATTTTATCTGAACTGAGCAGTTGAGGTTAAGGGCCTTGTTCAACAAACCACCAGGGGCAGCTTGGTGGTGCTGCGGCCTGAACTCCCAGTCTTCTGATCAGTACTGCCAGAGCCTTAAGTCTCTGTCTCACATTATCAGAATGACTTTATTGTAAATGACGGTAGACACTTTTCCTTGCAGGAGTCTAGCGGCATTATCTCGTAATGGCCCTAGTATTCCGTTGGAGTGTGTGAGAGCCAGGAAGCTACCTTGCTTCCATTCAAAAAAAGTTTGACCATGTTGAAATTAAGCATAGGACAAGCATTGGAGCAATTCAAACATTGCAGTTGAGAAGGCATCCAGGAGGCCATGTATGCCTCACTGTAGATTTCTGTGGAGGTAAAAATGTACATGGAAAAATGACTGCCACATATGCCTTGCAGTTACTGGTGGAAGACATGACAGCTACAACGTATGCAGCACAGATGCTTGCATCTAAAGCAATTGCATGTGTCCTTCACCTATATTTTTATGTAAGGCCACCTCCAAAATCTGCTGGAATGGTCACCCAATGGCCAAAGTAATCCCGGCTATGTGAGACATGATCCACCACTAGCCATCTGGTTAATACAGATACAGATTAAGCATGTTTTATTTTGAAAGGACACCTGTCACCTGCCATTTAAACAATTTTTTGTCCAGAAACCTGAGTTCAGTGTGATTGGTGATGTCCAAATGCTGTGAATATTAGAGTGATCCAAAGACCTGTTCCTTCACAGGATTTGCTTTAGTTTTTTTGAACCACAGAATGTGGAACTACAAGTGACAACTTCGCGGTTTAAATATGTAAGACGTTGGACTATTAATTGAAGTTCAAATCTCAATACCAATAGGGTGCCCCTGATGGACAAGGTGGAGCAAGACCCTTAACCTTTCACTGGTCAGTTGAATAAATAAAATTAACATGGATAAGGGGCTGATACCAAATGGCATAAATGTATGTAAATGTACCTATTCTCAGCAACAGATCAACTGAGGATGTTTCTACAAAACTTTCATATGCTGGTCAGATTGTTGTTATGTTTCTTGATTTAAACAACCAGGCCTTTGAAGGACTGGAACACTGTAATTAGTTTACCGTTGTGGTGCGAGTTCTTGCATTGACAGCACTGCCATAAAGACATGTCTCATGGCTAAATAGCATGGCTAGAAATAGTCTTATATGAGCTTGACCCCATATTTTCAAGTATTCCTGCACAATGATATGCCATGCATCCAAAAACACTGCTCTTCACCGCTAGAGTGTCCGGACAACAGAAATAACTAGAGATGCATTTCTGCAAGAGTGTGATATTTCCACAGTTCAAAAAAGGTGAATATAGCTTGTGATGGATGGATGACTGGAAGTGCTAGGTGAATATGTCTGAGCTATAAAATGAAGTTTGGTTTCTGTTTGATGAAGCCTGACGAGCTACATAATTCTGGATCCAAAACTCCAGATGTTGGTAAGGGCACAAAATTGCATTGGAGCCAATGGGAGAAAAATTGATGTACAAAAAAACAAGAAAAAGACAAATGTGGGTCATTATTGATTGTTGTGTTGGCCTTAGGTATGATATTGAGTTTGGTGAAGCATGCTGAAGCAGTTTGGAACAGACTTTGACAAGACAATGACAGGACAATGACATTAGCTGGCTGTAGAGTGCAGGGTTTTGTAGTTTTTAAACCATGTTTTAACTGAAGAACATTTCAGTGTTTCATATTAGGACATTTTAAATGGGGCAGGAAAATTCCACCATCAGATCGAAAATGAGCAACCAGGTTACCATGACAACCGATAAACAGGCCCACAATCCTGAAACAGGCACACACGTTGTTGGTGGCAAATATTTATACTATGGGATGGTTATCTGGATTTTCTAGCTGTCATATTTTCTTTACAAAAAGTATTATAATTATTTTTATCCATCACCCAGTCCGAGTGCATGACTCAGAATGATGAGGGTGAGGCTGATGACATCTAATTTAAACGTAAATGACTATCCTGATAGAGCTCACTGTGTCATCTCACAGTCCAAGAGCACCGCCCTGGTAAAAAGTGCAAGAAGTATAATGACAGTGTTTCCAGCTTTAACTGCAGGTCAATCTTGGAGTTTACTGTAATTAACATGAACATCAAGGCTGCAGTGGGTGTTACTGAAAAAAACGGTAGCTAGAAGGAAAACTCAATGTCCAGCTATGTGTGTGTGTGTGTGTATGTATGTAAGGTGAGACGAGAGGGTTTGGTGTAACACAATGCACATCTGTTTTCAAGCAGAAGCAAGAGCTTAACGTCTACACGTCTCCCTCACAGCTGGTGGGCCGTCAAACTGTACACCACCACTGTTTAATTGTAACATGTTTAACACAAAACACACGACTGGAAGGATACGGATGAAACGCAGAAAAGAATGAGTTACCAGTTGGACATAAACATTGAGAAGAGGCTAACAGGGAAATTAAATAACCAGCATGATTGAAATCTGAGTGGATTTAAACCCTAGCCGTACGTCCTAGCATGTGCATGGATATGAGTGAGAAACGGGTGAGGGGTTTCCTGTGCAGACACCAAGCAGCCTTTCCCAAGTGGAAAATTCCACAACATGTGAGGAGCAATTTGGAAATATGACACAATCACAGTTAATTGTTTTAATCCTGAAATGCATAGGCATACACAAGCACATGTTTGACTGGCTCAAACTTTACGCGGGCGTGATGGTCAGGTAGCAGAGAGAAGCACAACTTCCTGTTACTGTGTACATTTGGTTTGTATGGAATGCTGATTTGCTGAATCTGGGATGAGATTAGTACGATGCCATTTTCATGACACTTTACTAACGTGTTATGATATTTACCAACAGTCCACATGATAAGGATTTTTTAAATTCTATTTTTAGGAAATGTTTTTAGTTTACATTTTAGTATCAGCTGCAATTTATATTAATATAAATTATTATTTAATTACATTTATAACACTGTAATAAAAACGGGGGTAGGAGTTTGGGACATCCACCAAGCCTGAGGCGAATAAGTGTTTATTATACACTACACAAACTAATTCAAGATTAGTGATGTGTCTCTAAAGGCATGTTTTTAAAAACCCTGTGAATGAACTGTTGCTATGGAAACGATAATAGGTTAGAACTTGTGCATTTATACAAACCTGAGATGCACAGCTGCACTTCTGTCAGAGCTGCTGTTCTAGAAAATGAATCAGCACTAAACAGGCTGACTAAACAGGATCAGGAATTCAGCAGATAAAATTAGTTCAAACTTTATCGCACTTTACAAATGAATTCATCTTCTGCTTAATTTTGCTCTATTCTTGTCCCATTAATGTTATCAGTCCAACGACCTTGTGTGTTAGCCAAAATGTCACCAACACTGTTTACTGTGAGTCTCACGCTGAACCGAACACCCAATCGGAGCTCAGCAGAATAAAGTCAGATAAAGTGCACATGAAGTGTACTGTGCTACAGCTTAGCGGTGAAATGGTACACGCCTGCAAATGTACTTATGCAGAGGGCATGAATTCACATGTCAAAGAACCGAGCACTCAAGTCTGGATCAAGTGTGTTTAATGGGCTGATTCAGTGGAGGGTAGAAAGTGAGACAAATAGCAGAAATTCTACCTCTGAAGTTCAAGTTGTATTGAGCAAAACTACATGATGCTAAAGGCTGATATACACATCCGCATAGATTCTACACCGTAGGTACAGCATCAACACTCTCAATGTCCATGGATGAACCATTTGAGCCCCTCAGAGCAGCAATGGGCCAAGTCCATTTTTATGAATTTTCAGGAGGGCGCTTTAAAGTTTTAAGGCTATAAAAAAATCGGTATGATTCATATTTCAATGCCTTCAGTCTAACTGAATACTTCTCCTAGATTGGGGTAGATGGGGGCGTTGGGGTAGAAGATAGATAGCAGATGTCTAAATCCACAGATTTGGATATGAGATTAAACTGGCCATTATAATGAATTACAGTCTCCATGGAGCCTTAAGTTCAAATATTCTTATACATATACACATTTAAAACAGTTAAATAAAAATTAACAAGTACACCCACAAATGAAATAATGTCAAAGTCAATTAGTTGAAGAGTCTTACAGCAACTGGAATAAATAAATTTTACAATCTAATTTGTTCTCCATGATGGAAGCAGCACCAACTCAATAAAACAGGGGAAAAAGCACAAGACTCGCCAACATGAGACTCAAAACACAGCTTATATTCAACCACAGTGCCGAGATATTTATATTGCTTTACCAATTCAACAGCCTGATCATCAGTCACTCCACGGGAGATAACTAGGTTTTTTTCCCTGAAATCTATGCTCATCTCTTTTGTTTTATTCATATTCATGTTCAGAAGGGTTGACTTGCACCGGTCAGTGAAATGTCTCACAACAGGACCATGTTTGTATTCATCACTGCTGAGGAGAGACAGGATAACAGAGTCATCTACATAATTAATAATGTGACTCACAGCATGATGGCTTTGACACTGGTTTGTATGCAGAACAAATAAAAGAGGCGAGCAAATACAAGAGTAGCCTTGGAGAGATCCAGTGGAGGTTTTATAACATTAAACATAGCTATAAATTGATGAAACGTATAATGACTTCTTTAATAAAAACAAAGAATTAAAAAATTTTGGCAAATTGTTGTATAAAAGCAATACCTTTTTATAGCTTTTGTTTAAAGAGTTTTCATCACACCACACCTTCACAGATTGTTTTGCAAAAAAAAGTACTCATCACATTTAATCCTTCCATCCCCCCAATTCCTGGTCATGGGAACGCTTCAAGTAGGTCCAGAATGTAAAGTCCATTGCATCATAGTTACAACAAGTAGGTACATGACATCCCAAACACAGCTGTGTGTACATGTGTGTGTGTGTGTTTTAAATCAAAGGTTTCAACTGTATATACACACTGAATGAATCAACACACTGGTTTGCGCTGAGCCACTTTGTGCATTAAACACTTTACTTTTTTCCTCCAGAACAATAGCAAAATTGAAACAGCACCACGACACTCAGTCATACTGCCTGAAATCACAGGCCTGATCCTTTCACTGCATTGTGTGCATCTCACATATCAAAGGTCCTCCACTACCCTCAAATAATGCACTTCCATCTCTTTCAGCTTGAGACATGAAAGTGAATCCCACACTCCCCTTCATCATTCCCACTCCCAGGCAAACTGCTTAGATCGTCCATCATAAACCTTCATTTCATCCCATGCCCTTTCTTCTTATGCTCAGCCTGAGCTTCCTGGCATGGATAGAAAGTGTTTATACAGCAAAGCGTTCGTGTTTACTTAGAAAGCTTTTCTCCCATCCTTTAGGCAACACTGCATTTTTTTTTTTTTTTGCTTTGGGTCTATTTTAAACAACGTGGCTCTATCACCATGAAAACTGGCTCAAGCTCAGTCTGGTTAGTGCTTGTTCTCGGCTGTTCCATACGCCGTGACGTAGATGACTCATTTTGACCAGTCTCACAATATAGAACTTCTTCTTATCAGGAAAAAAAACACAGTAGACTACAATAAACAAACTTTTGTCAATTGAGGCTCTCTATTATTTAGATTTGGCTAAAACAAACTTTCCTCAGTTTCCTTATTAATTTATGGACATTTAAAAAATTACGGCAAAAACTGACTGGCTGAAACAACCAATATATTGCAACCAATATGAATAATTGAAATGTCTCCAACCAAAACACTGGTCACCTCAAAAAACTAACACTGGTTGCTTTGTCATAGTACTACACAGTACCACGTTAAATCATATAGCTTACCTATTTAATCGCAAAGGCTAAAAGAAAAGGGATGTGTACGGCCTATACATTGCCCGGGCAAAACAAAAGTCCTGCACTCTCATACCTTAACCTTGATTACAGCACATAATCGCCATGGCATATTTTTGACAAACTTAAGTAATATGACATCATCTATTTCCATCTAAAGTTGGGATCATTTTTTACCGACATCTTGAATTGATGACAGGAAACCACTCCATAAAGTCTTCTCCAGCACATCACAAAGTCTTTCAATAAGGTTAAGGTCAGGACTCCTGATGATTCCTTGTGATCCCTGAACCACTCTTTTAATATATGAGCCCCAATTTGATCTCCGTGCCAGCAGGAAAGACAAAGTCCATTGATGGAATAAACTGCTTATTCAGTACATTCAGTTCATCATCTGACTTCATTTAATTGCCACATATTGTTGCTGAGCCTCGACTGGACCAACTAAAGCAACATGATTACAAGCTGTAATCAAGGCTAAAGACGCTCCAACAAAGTATTAGAGTGTGTGACTCTCTTTTTGGTCAGGCAGTGTATGTTCAATCCCAGAGAGTTCAGCTATAGGCCCTGTATAGTGTCTGTACAAGGTGACCCACAGATTAAAGACTTCACGATTATCAATCTGAACAGCATGTCCTCTGACTATAGTCTGAGCTAGCTAGCACGATGCATGTTTATCACTTATATTTTTTTATATGCATGATACATGTTTATCACAAATATTTCATCACTCTAGTAACATCCATTCATCCATCCATGGATGGCTGAATAGTGAAAACCAATATTAATTGGTCACACCAAGCAATTTACATGTGTTACACAGAGTTTCCAGCAACCAAAATATCATTTGTTACAACCAACATTCTGATAACAAATTACATTGTTTGAACTTTTAACCAGTCTGTTTTTTCAGTGCTCATTTTATCTTTAACCTTCAACATTCTTTCCATATATGTGTCTCATTGATATTGATCAGACCGTCACCAGAAGTGCATTTAAAAAACTTTAAAAGAACCATTAAATCGAATTAAAATGAGATTACCAATGAATCAATGGATATTTTTTTAATAAAGAGAAAGAATGGCTGTGGCTCATTCAGGGACTTCATGGTGGGGAAAAGACATGATTCTGTGAAAGTGCTCTCAGTGCTACGTAGGCAGAGGCAAGAAATAAACAGTTGGTGGAGTCGCTGCGGAACACAGAGCCTGCCAGTTTTCCCACACACATGCCTATCATTACCAATGCCATCCTTCCATACAAAGAGTGTCTACAGCTAAGTGGGTGAAGACGTCATAAAAAAGAAAGTACCTGAATGCTTCCAAAACCTTTCCATATACATTTTTTTTAGGGGAAGTGAGTCAGAAGAGCTTTCTACTGAACGGCTAGCAGCAACGATAAACAGTGGTTGGTCTGTGGCCTCAAGGAATTTGTGTGGTACTCAGCAGGCTAGTTTTATAGGCTAAATGACTTTGTTAATGGCTATTCTCTCTCAAAAAAACCCCACAATCCATTAAATCTCTTAAACTCATCTGTCCGGCCTAATCTACACCCAAAACCCACTTTCATACATTTAAATGCAAACAACACATTTACATTACAATCCATTAGTGTGGTAACTAGCATGAACATGTTAATCCATGTCAGAGTTGCTAGCTCAGTAATCATTCACCAGCAATATTCATCATCTCCACTTGGCTAACAGTTTTCTGTATTACCCAAAATGCCACTCAACTGCCTGCTGATGGTGGTGTCTGTGAGAATTAGTCCTTGCTTCATATATAACTTCACTGGGCTTTTTATCTCACAGCTCACCTACGACCTGAACCAATTCTGTCTAACTTGGTGTACACACTTGCTTTGCATTGCATTTTGGGACTTTGAGTCCAAGGTTACCCATACTTAGCCATACTTATCAAGTGGATTTCTCATTAATCCAGGGGTCGAAATTAACACTAGTCCGCTGGCCCATGGCAAGTCAAAAATCTGTAGGTGGAATGAAATTAGCTAGCAAGTCATCCTGCTGGTGACCGGACAAATCCAACAGGCAAAGAAGATAGTGTTCCTGACCAGTAAATATGAAGGAGGACTAGTAGTTTCATAATTTTACTAGTCTTGTTGGCCAGTAGCTTAGTTTTGCTAAATTCCACTCCTGTTAATCAAATAAATGAGAAACAGTGACCTATTTTTTTTTCTTCTGTTAATCTGCAGCTAGCGATACCCCCATGTGACTTCAGCATGCCTCAGATATGCTAATATAGAGAAAATTCATCAACAGATTCTCAAGGCACATTACAAATATTTGAATCAAATATATTTATTGTGTTTCAGGGTGGAGTGTTCGTTTAAACATCACTTAATATGACATTCATGGAAAGGACTTTTCTCCAAGAAGTGTGTAAGTGTTTGAGTATGCAGGCGACACACCAGAGCCAACAGACGGGGAGGATCATTGTCATTTGTAGTCTGTTGATTTGAGCCAAGTATTACAGAGACACAGGCTGAGTGGACTTTGACCTTGAGACCATGGGGAGCTATGAACCACTTTTGTGCTTCCCAGACACATTGAAACTTCTAGAAAAGGGACAAAGTGCATACCCGTGTTCTTGTTCTGAGTTAAAGTCACTCCATTAGCAAAATTCCAGAAAGAAGCCATTTTTCATCCGTCGAGCAGAAGGTGGTTGATGTGCATTGGCAGATTGAGAGAAAAATAAGTTGCGAATGAAATTAAAAAGTATTGGTTTAAAGACTTGGTTCAAGGATTCAGATTTCACGTTTTGGTTCAAATTAGAGGTGCGCATCAAGAATAGGATTCTGTAGGACTCCGTAAAAATCACACTAATGGACTAATGGTTTTGACTCTAAGAAAAATGATAGAAATATAAGAGGAGTACTGAGTTGGAGTACAGTTGTTCCAGGACACTGCAGTGGCAGAAGCAGCCAAATGTGGGTTTGAAGAGTTGCCCCATGCACCTTACTCACCCGACCTGCACCATCTGACTTCTATTTGTTTTCCAATTCCCACTTGCAGGGCTGCAGTGATGAAGAAGTCATGATGATGATGATGGATTCAATCCCAGCTGACTTCAAGCAAGAGACGCTGTTACACCCTGAACAGGTCACCAGTCTATCACCATCCTGGACTCCTTCGGCTATTATCCACTATTACGGGGTCACCAACCTTTTTGAAACTGAGAGCTACTTCATGGGTACTGAGTCATACGAAGGGCTACCAGTTTGATAGGC
>JAQMYF010000024.1:29330102-29340588 GCA_030014195.1 Neosilurus mollespiculum
CACACACACACACACACACACACACACACACACAAAGCACATGTAGACAGATTGAGCAAACTCCTCTCCAGTACTCCTGCATAGACTTTCCCGGGTAGGCTAAGGAGTGTGATTCCACGATAGTTGGAACACACCCTCCGTTCCCCCTTTTTAAAAAGTGGAACTACCACCCCGGTTTGCCAATACAGAGGTACGGTCCCCGATGACCATGCGATGTTGCAGAGACAGCCCTACTACATCCAGAGCCCTGAGATATTCAGGGCGGCTCCCATCCACCCCCGGAGCCCAGCCACCGAGGAGCTTTTCAACTACCTCAGTGACCTCCTCCATGAAGGGCATGTTGGTGGGATTGAGGAGGTCTTCAAAGTATTCCTTCCACATCCCCAGTCGAGGTGAGCAGCTCCCCACCTCCACTGTAAACAGTATTTGTTAAGAACTGCTTCTCCTCCTGAGGCGTCCGATGGTGGTCCAGAACCTTTTTGAGGCCAACCGATAGTCGCTTTCCAGGCCCTCACTGAACTCCTCCCACACCCAAGATTTTGCATTGACTGTAGCACATTTGGCCTGCCGGTACCTCTCTG
Source organism: Neosilurus mollespiculum (assembly GCA_030014195.1). Classification (NCBI taxonomy): domain Eukaryota; kingdom Metazoa; phylum Chordata; class Actinopteri; order Siluriformes; family Plotosidae; genus Neosilurus; species Neosilurus mollespiculum. The sequence goes on from JAQMYF010000024.1 coordinate 29,330,684, forward strand.
CTGCCTCGGGAGTCCCACAGGCCAAAAAGGCTCGATAGGCCTCCTTCTTCAGCTGGACGGCCCCCCTCACCACGATCGAGTTCAGGGGTTACCGCTACGATAGGCACTGGTGACCTTCCGGCCACAGCTATGGGATGCCGCCTCAAAAATGGAAGCACGAAAAATGGCCCATTTTGATTCCATGTTCCCTGCCTCCTTTGGGATGTGGTTGTAGCTCTGTCAGAGGTGGGAGTTAAAGGCACTTCTGACAGGAGACTCTGCCAAACGTTTCCAGGAGACCATAAGTACACGCTTGGGCCTGTCAGGTCTGGAGGGCGGCCTTTCCCGCCATTGGAGCCTGCTCACCACCAGGTGGTGATCAGTTGATAGCTCAGCCCCTCTCTTCACCCGAGTGTTCAGAACATGCGGCCGCAAGTCCGATGACATGACAACAAAGATCATCGAACTGCGGCCTAGGGTGTCATGGTGCCAAGTGCACTTATGGACACCCTTATGTTCGAAATGGTGTTCGTGATGGACAAACCGTGACAGGCACAGAAGTCCACCAACAAAACACCATTCGGGATCAGATCTGAGAGGCCGTACCTACCAATCACACTGCAAGGTCATACGTCTCCCAGGACGACAAGGGAATAGTCGAGAACCCATGCTTTCGGCTGCCACCCAACTCGCAATGCACCCAACCGCTATAGCCACTCCACAGTTGGTGGGTCCATGGGAGGACGGACCCATGTCTCTTTTTCGGGCTGGGCCCGGTCGGGCTCCATGGGTATTCAACCATCTTGAGGTTTAATACAGAACGCCTCCATGACAAGCTCCAAACTGCCTCATAGTGTCGTAGTAGTTTTACCTGCTGAGCATCGAAGTGCTGCGCCGCTACTGTATTAACATCCTGATCATTCAAGGTCTTTCCCAGTTCCTGCATGACTTTGTCCATTTCCACTGCCTGTCTGTATGTGGGTGAAAAGAAAAACATTAGGACCTATTATTAAAAAATTGAAAATAAAAATTAAAAAACTCTACACATCTAAGGTTCCCTCATGAAAACTCATATAGCAGTGAGTACAGCGGCAAAGAGCGATCTGCGGGGTCCAAGAAATTTCACAAGTAGCACTCTTATTGCCAAAATTTTTGACCAGTAGTACAACCCTGCCAGTTGAAACTTGTTTACAGATAAGCACAAATGTGTAGCACAATTCAGTTCAATCCAAGGTTCTACTTCAAAACTCCCTAATGACCACACCCAAATTTTGTACACATTCTCACACTGTTTGAGTTCTATGAGAATCCAGAGTTGTTGGAGTAAATGAACTTCTTCACCATTAGAACTGACTGACATGTTGAAGCTATAATGTGGAGAGATATTATTCAAATAATTGTTGAAACCAACCTAAAATCCTAGGAAACATCACTTCATGTTCTACCAACCTCTCTTGGAGTTTCTTGAGCTCCATATCTCTCTCGCTGATAAGCTCGGACACACTGACGTAGTAGTTGTGTTCCAAGTTGAGCAGCGTTTCTGAGGCCGGAGAGTGGATCAGTTCATGATAGACATCAGCAAAGTCCTCATCCCAGCTGGGCTCCTCGGGTCGTGCATGTTCTAGTGTTGTCTGAAAGCAGACACCAGAGCAGTGCTTGTTATATTCTAATTAAAACTACATGCTGGATTTACTTATTGCTCAAAAGGGCAGAATACATATTCTAAATGCATGCAAATAATAATTACTTGGTGACTATTATATTGATGCAAACAGGATTCATGTTAGCTCAACAATCAAAGTATACTAAATGCTATCATATTTAACATTAAATCAAGTTTGTATATATTGAATATTATCAGACACATTTGACACACTTTACAGAGAGAAAATAAGCACAAAGCATAAAGTATAAAAGTGAGATTTAAAATAAATTAAATCAAGTTAAAATAACGCAAGTATACACTGCCCTCCTTACAAAAACCTTCACCATATTAAAGATTTCATGGGTTTTTAAATCTATATATGAGAGGTAAATTTCTAAAATAATTAGTAGACTTACTTGCCACTACAGAAATGTTCAAGTATCAAAATTATAAAAATACTGTCAAAGCTAGTGTTATAGAAAATACATCAACATTTTCTGAACAATCAGATTTGAGAATTCACCAGTGGAAGGTTATAATTATACATTTTAATTAAATTAGTCTGATGCAGAACTTGATCAGTTTCTGCGATATACTGGGTCACTCTAGATTATTTAACTAACTAAATGAACTTAACTAAACTAAATGAACTCAATAAAAAGAAATATTTTTTTTTTTATTCCAAGTAAATATTCATTAGGGAATACTCTTACCTCGGTGTAAGCCTTGGCCCACAGGTTGCTCAGTTTATTGATGTCAACTTCTCCAGTAGTGATCCTCTGTAGAGCCGCTTCAGCTTCCCGATCGTAATCTTCTAATGTTTCTCTCTCAATGAACGCAAGAAGTTTGTTCTTTAAGTCTGGAACACATTGAGAATGTGTAGCTAAATCTTGGTAAATTTCCATTTCCACTTATGTCCACTTCTTTCTTATTGTTAGCATGTATTCATTCCTCAGTCTGCTCCATCCAAGTAGGAGAAGTGGATAGAAAGGGTGACTGCACACTTGGTCCTGTTCAGTCCTGAGAGCGATTACACTCCAGATGAACTCTGAAACAAGCCAAGTTTGCCTTAACACCATGTTATGGTTTATGGCTTTCATGTGAGTAGACAGTACTCCAGGTTCACTTTGCCATTGTGTTTAGCCCTCCAAGGCTTGCTGCAGCAAGATCATATGCTACTGTGCTGAGATGCACAAGAAAAACATGCAATAAAAGTCTAAGAGCTGGGGATGAACTATGGTGTGAACCAAGTCCTCTTTCGAATGATCTCATAATGTAAATACAACAAAAACTGAATGCTCCAATTTTGCCACACTTTAAGAAGGCCATGTTTGGTTTATTCAAAAAGAACTGTTGACTCCCAAGTGGCAAATCGACAAGGTGCACTGCTATCATCCTGATGATCGCAAGTTTAAATTCAAGTACCTTCAAGTACCAAGTTCAATTTCAAGTTCAAATACCTCCCTGTCATTTGAAGCGATCACCAGCCAATCATGGGTTAGCCAATCTGTTAGCTCATACATATTATGCTTCCCTTGAATATGCATGAGTAGCAGTCTGTAAAGAAGCAGGTGGCTAGATTCACATGGGTGCTTGTGCTCTAACTGGTGGTGGTCGAAGGGAGGCAATACTTGATGGGTGGAATTTGGCTACAAATAAATTAGAGGAGAAAAACTGGGATGAAAAATAAGGGACACATGTAAAAACATCATTAATATCATGTTCAGAATGGATATGTAGTGTAAAAAAAAAAAGCTTAAGCTTAATCTGTACCATAGGAAGCGTTTCCAGTTTAAAATTGGCTAGTAAGGAAAAATATGGCCATGTTGAAAAAAATATATACTATTAAAATTATTTATGCATTATAGTTCAGGAATATCATTCATTTGGGGAATTGATTTGTAGGTTCCTTTTATGAAGAGTGAATGCACATTTATTTTACAGCATAAAAACCTGAACAGCAACAAATTATTATTAATCCCCAAATAAAAATTTTAAGCATTGTAAACTATATAATTATCAAGAGGAACTGATGAACAAATACTCACCTTTTTCTACAAAGCAAGGGATTTTGTGGAGCAGCACCAGTCGCCCATGCAGATCGTTGATGTTTTCTTGAACAGGAAACTGGAGAGGAACTTTGAAGACACAGTGATTTCTTCCTGCTTTGAATTCGAACACAAATTCTTTCTCTGTAGAGCTCGCTTTCCCTTTGGTTTTCCTCATCTTTCACCTGTAACCAGGAGCAACACTACAGGAGATGCTAAACCCATCAGAGATATTTCAATATAAAAACAGTAAATCTTTATCATGGTGTAGTTTTATTTTTAATCAGTGTTACAGGACTGCTGTTGGTTGGTGATGATGAAGTAGTGACACTGGGGTGATCAAAAACCCTGATATGTCACTGTACCAGTGCAGTAAACTTAGTGACTTTGTTGCTAATCTGCTACAAATTTCAGACATCTTTAGCAACTTTATTTCAGAATCAGAATCCTTTATTGATTCCGGAGGAAATTGTGGAAATCTAGCAATTTTTGAAATACCAAAATGACTGTGAGAAATACCAGAATGACACAATGAAGCTCTCTAGCTCACACCACACCAGCTGGTTATATAAGTTTAGAAGCAGGTTTTCTCAACTTACCACCACTGAGTGCCCAATGTTGCAACAACCAATCAGTTACTACAACTCTTCCCAACAACCAATCAGTGCCCACAACTTTTCAAAACAACCAATCAGTGACCACAACTCTTCCCTGCAACCAATCACTGTTGACCCTCCCAAAACAATTGATTAACACTGTTCCCAACAACCAATCACTGATCAACATTTTTTCCAAGAACCAATCCCTGACTAGGATTGTTGGCAACACTCAGCCAGTGTTGTGTTCCACCCTCATATTTCCTTCCTCCTCTTTCAAACCCTGATCTTGACTACATTTACAGAAATAAAATCAAATTTGATCCAAAAAATGCCTTTGTATATAATTTCCTAGCAGTATTGAATAATATATTGGCTGTGCTCTTAAAAGAAATTACAGCACTTTTAGACCAAATTAGGCTAATTCATCTGTAAAACGGTGTTGTTGGCTGCAATTAATATAACTCCTTTAATCTAGATTAGACGACTAAACACCTGTAAAGTAGTCAATACAGACTTGGAAAACATAAACACTCTTTAACCTGGTCAAATATGGTGCCAACGGTTGGTGAGGTCAGTCACGTGACTAGTACCCGGATGTCAATTTGGCGAATGCAGAACCACAGAGATGCTAAATGTCATACACACAGCAAGACAATAGATATACATGTGCTGTATACCAACATGCAGCGCCATGATGCATTTCAGGAAGGTAATAATATTAGTAACAACTGAAGCAATTATGCATAATCTACTTAATAAACATCTTAGCTAGGCATCTAGCTAGCTAGCTGGTTCTTAGCTAGGCATCTGGCTAGTTCCAGCTTTAAATTTAAGCCTCGTCTGCGGTCTAACATGTGACAACAAGCGCTTACATCACAAACGAGTTTGTTTTTAATCCAATAAAGTGACCAACGCACCAGTGTACTCGGATTCAGTGGACACTTAGTGTTAAACGAGGCTGAAAATACCTTCTTATTCGCCAGCTTCTTTTCTCGGATTTCTCGTTCCACCTTAAGAGATCCTGCACTTACCACCTCACTCCTGTAGATGGCGGCAAAACCCTTTAGACTCGGCCTAGTTTAGTAAATACCGCATGGAAATGGAATAAAGTTTCAGAACATCTCAGATATCTGACCAATGCATACTAAAATATGTGTCATTAACTATCAAAATACTTCTTATAAAGAAATTAGAATGTAGGATTTAATAATAGACTTAAACTATTAATATTTGAGACTTGTCAGGTGTAGGCAAATGGCACTTTTCTTCTTAGTTCATATGCTATTTAGATTTATGGCATTTGGCAGACATCCTGATCCAGAGTGACTTACATTTATCATTTTATACAGCTGAGCAAGTGAGGGTTAAGGACCTTACACAAGGGCCCACAGTGGCACCATGGTGGACTTGAACCCCTGACCTTCACATCAGCAATTCAGAGCCCTAAATGTAAATGTATGCCATCATCTCCTTTTAAAACATCTCAATATGACAGTTATCTATGAAAGTAAGAGTACCATAATATTAATGATAAGAGTACTATAAAATTAATTCTGTAATTGTTCTGGATTTGATAAATAAATAAACCCAATGAAAAAATAATTTATTCTCGTTTTAGGAAAGTAGTTATAATACACTATGTAAATACTGAATATGTCCTGTGAATTCGGCATTACAGACTGGGCAGGTTACACTTTTTGTCTCATTCCTATACCACTGGCAATTACACATAAAATATAAAATGTAAAAGTGTAATGTAGTACTAAAAAGTGTTATATTAAGAAATTTGACTATATTACTTTTTTTATTCTATTGTAGACAGATTGCATTTTTTAAACTTATATATAATTATCTCCTCGTTTTAAAAATGTCTAAAAATAACCCTAACAACTTCACATGAACATTGTGTAATACATTTACAGCATTTGGCAGATGCTCTTATCCAGAGCGACTTACAATGATAATTTTTATACAACTGAGCAATTGAGAGTTAAGGGTCTTGCTCAAGGGCCCAACAGTGGTGATAGTGGGGATTGAACCATTGACCTTTGGATCAGTAACCCATTGCCTTAACCACTACCCCTTATAATACACTTTCTAAATATTGATCACTATGAATTGTTCACTGGACAATTTTTTTAAAAGAGTAAAATTTCTTTTTATTGAACATTTATATAATTATTATAATCTAACTACATATTAAATTTCATTACTCAAAATACTTTCACATGGGTAGGTGGGATGGTGTAGTACCGGTTAGCACGTCCGCCTCACAATAAGAAGGTCCTGGGTTCGATCCCAGGCTCGGGCGTTTCTGTGTGCAGTTTGCATGTTCACAGTGCTTGTGAGGGTTTCCTCCGGGTACTCTATTTTTCCTCCCACAGTGCAAAGACATGCACTTTCGGCTAATGGAGAATTGGCTGTTGGAGATTAACCCATGGTGTTAGTATGAGTGCGAATGTGTGTGTGTTGCCCTACGATGGACTGGCGAGCTGTTCAGGGTGTACCCTACCTTCGCCAACTGTCGTCTGAGACAGGTTTCAGCCTCCCCGTGACCGTTGTAGAATTAAGCTGTTCAGCAAATGAGTGAATCAATACATTTGTAAATTTCACGTGCATTTGTGCATATGATCCACCTCCAGCGCTCAGTCTAATGTTTTGCGCCTTTTGGCACCATCTAGAGGCCCAAGGTGGTAAGTGCAGGATCTTTTAAGGTGGAAGTGAAAATCCGAATAACTTCAGCGTCGGGGCTTGTTTGCTTCAGTTGTACCAGTCAGCTAATCGCACATTACCATCCGCAGTTTCGCCCAAAACAGATGGAAAAACAAACAAACAGACAAACAAAATGCGTTTCCTTTATTTCTTATGAGTAAAGTTTAAAAAAATGCCAGGAAGTTACTCTAAGTGATGTTTACAGCATACAGTAATAGCACTTTAAAATTTTATTATTAGAATAAATATACAAGTCAGCATTTTAATCGCTGTTTATTTTCTCCGTAAAAAAAATATAAATATCATACAAATAAGGTGGTTAAGAGGTTAACACTTTCACCTCAGAGCAAAGAGATTCTGAATTTGAACCTTGCGGCTGACTGGGGCCTTTCTATCTGAAGTTTGCATTTTCTACCTGTGCTCGCATGGGTTTCCTCTGGGTACGCCACTTTCCTCCTACAGACCTGCACATTAGGTCAACTGGCTGCTCTAAATTACCTATAGGTATGGATGTGAGTGTGATGGTTGTTTGGGTCTGTGTTAGTCCTGCAGTAGGCTGGCGACCTGTTCAGGGTGTACCCCCGCCTCTCACCTGATTCAGGTGGGATTGGCTCCAGTGCCCCCCGGCCCTGATGGATGAATGGATAATACCAGTAAAATGATGAGTAAAAATCTCAGCAAAAGAAACTAATAAAAATGTGTTTATTAAAGTAATCATTCAGCCCTGTGAATCTACCTGTGTGAAACACTCCTGTAACTGTACCTCAAACATTAGTTATTTACTTAGAATGTATTCACAGTAATCAAGTAGAGGATATCTGAGTTAATTCTTGTTGAGATTTTGAACTAAGAAGAGCTACTGAAGCAAGCACTGAAATTGTCGGTGAAACTGATTAAATTATTTGTGAAGTGTTTTGCATTCATACATTTATTTATACCCACTAGTTGCATCTGTGATGCAAATCTACTTTTTGCCACTTGGGGTCAGGATTTGTCTGCAATATTCATTAATTTGCTGAACCACTTAATCTTATTATGTTTGCAGGGAGGATGGAGCCTATCTCAGCCACCTATGGGTGAAGGTGTGGTACACCCTGAACAGCTCACCAGTAGATGGCTGGGCCAACAGACACACACCCATTCACACTCAGATCCATGGGCAATTTTGAACAGCGAATTAGCCTAATGTGCATGTCTCTAGACTGTGAAATCAGTAGACATGCTAACAAATACACCACCATGCAGCCTAGTAATATTAATTTCATTAAAAAAAAATTTCTATACCACCCATCCATTACAGGACTTGGGTGATCTGAAGCCAATCCCAGCTCTTGGGCAAGAGGCGGGGTACACCATGGACAGGTAGCTAATCTACTAAACTAACTCTAAGAGACAAAAAGCCTTTAAAACACATATTCACACCTATGTGCAATTTAGAGCCAGTTGAACTAATTTGTGTGTGTGTGTCCTACAGTACTCACAATACCACAATACACACATCCAGTTACCAAAGAAACTAACACATCTGTTTACTTTGGTATTAAACTGCGATTGTTTGTTGGATATAATTTTATAATCAGATATGTTAATTACATAAGATTGGACTTGAAGTCCTGAACAGAATGTTCCTGGAAGAAACCCAAGCAAGTCATCAATAAGAGAAATAAGAAAAACCTTGGCCTTCCTGCAGTGAAAGAGAGAAACTGCTTTTCTTTTCACTTTTGTGGTTTTGTTGTACATCAATCAGTGGGAGATTGTCAGCATTATAAAAAGGTTAAATTCCACTGTGAATGTTTAATGGAATGGTTTACTAGGAGTACATACTTTCCTCAGAAGGTGTGTATCCATGCACACTTTATTACAGTACAACTATGAACACCTTTTTTATTCCCCCCTTTCACAAGGATAGTATGCTGACAGTTTCCTTTGTATGTGCATATCCTTTCTGCTGGTACATGGCCCTGTTTCTGTCCTGTCAGTTTTATTAACATATCGATCAAACTAAATGTTGGACTAAATGTATTTTTTAACTGATGTTTTCCCAAAACCCAAACAGAAAATTGGATTAATTCTCATGTCACTCACTCATTTGCTGAACTGTTTAATCCTATTATGGTTGCATGGAGGCTGGAGGCTATCTCAGCCAACACTGGGTGAAGGAAACAACACTGGGAATGCACTCAAGTGAGCCTGGGACTCAAACCCTGGACCAAACTCAAACCTCTTACTGTGAGGCAGATGTGCTAATCACTACACCACTGTGCCGCCCCAAAATATTTAATTTATTTATTCTCTGAACTGTTTATACTACTAGGGCTGCGGGGAGACCTGAGCCTATCTCAGCCAATGCTGGGCCAAGAAAGGGTACACCCTGAACAGCTCGCTAGACAATCGCACACACACTTTTCAGACTCACACTCACACCTAGAGGCAATTTAGAGCAGCCTAATGTGATGTTTTTGGGCTATGGGAGGAAACCCACAGCACGGGGGAGAACATGCAAAGTACCCACAGAAATGCCCACGCTAAGCCTGGGACTCAAACCCTGGACCTTCTTGCAGTGAGGTGGACGTTCTAACCACTACACCAATATGCCACCCCAAAACATTTCATGCATTCATTTGCTGAAACAGCCAATTACCCAAAAGTGCATGTCTTTGGACTGTGGGAGGAGCACGGGGAGAACATGTAAACTCTCCATAGAAACACCAAGCCTGGGACTCAAATTCAGGACCTTCTTGCTGTGAGATGCTAACCACTACACCACTGTGCCACCCACAAAATTTTACTATATATATGTAGAAATTTATACTATGAAGATTGCGGTGTCCTCCCATGGACCCATCACCTGTGGTAGGGGCAATAGGGGTCGGGTGCAATGTGAGCTGGGTAGCAGCCGAAGGCGTGGGTTCTGCCGGACCG
>JAQMYF010000024.1:29397518-29415368 GCA_030014195.1 Neosilurus mollespiculum
GTGTGGATGTGATGCTGTTCATGTGGAGTCCATGCACAAACTTGGGGCTGTGCATGCAGACTGTGCATGAGCTGAAGGGGGGGTGCCTTAAAACTGTTAATGAGTGGGTGACCTTTTGAACACTTTTAATACTCTGTGTTTAGTTCAGCTCATTTTCTGTGTCATGTCTGATCTTCTTTTACAGCTGAGGTGTAAAGACTTTTTAATTTTACTTAGGCTGTGCTCACACTTATAAGTATTCATTATTAATCATATATGATATATCATAAATGTATTAAAAATGGTAAATAATTGTTTTGCCGTTGTCAGGTCATTTTGCCTCCTTCTAAATATAAATACTTTTATTATTAATCATCATAATCATAATAAGCAAAAAGATTGACAAATGGAATAACAACAACAACAACAACAACAACAATAATAATAATAATAATAATAATAATTATTATTATTATTATCCAAATTCAAATTTATCTGTCACATACAAAGTCATACACAGTACAACATGTAGTGAAATGCTTATTATAACTGTCCTATATTTGAAGAAGAATACAAACTATCAATATCAAGGAGAATAAAACTATTTGAAGGTAAAAAAAAACAAACCAATAGTTAAAAGTCAAATATAAAATATAAATGTAGTGGCGATAAATAATCATGTGTAAAGTGTCGGTACAGAATGCACACAAAGATGTCCAGTGGGTGTGGTTGTTGTGTGTGCAGAGTAGTGCAAGGTGTACAGGGAGTGGTGCAATTTGTGTGCGCAACAGTCAGCTGAGGTAGAATGTTCATGTGTCGGGTAGGTCTACAAAGTCCAGGTACTAGGTGTTCTGGTTGATGGCCCGAATGGCCTGCGGGAAGAACCTCCTCCTTATTCATTCTGTGTTTGCCTTTAAGGAACGGAAACGTTTCCCTGAGCGCAACAGAGAAAGGAGTTCATTGTTGGGATAAGGCAGGGATGGGCTGAAAGGGGCACAGGATGGTGACAGAGCATAAATTGTTGTGAATGATAAGATTTGATCAGCATGTATTTGAAAATCACAGTTTCACATACTTTCATTCAATGGCGAGGGCTGGGTGTGTTGGGGAACACCCACCTCTGATTAGAGGGCATTTGTATTCCCTTTTCATACAAAGATTTCACTATGTAGAGAGGTACAGAATGTCTGATTCAGGATCATTTTAATCAATAGATGACATCTAAAGTCATTTTCAACCCATAAAATATGCATAATCGTTTACTAATTCTGTCGATATTAACACCAGTATTGATATGTTTCATCACAGTTCAGTCATAGCATTATATTTTACCATTTGTAGTGATTATATTTATACCTTTATTGGGCATTAATGATGTGTGCACATCCTTTTTGGTCTCGAATATCATATTTGTATCTTATTGTACTTGTCAGGAGAACATTTTGCTATCCCAGCGAGGGCAGGGAAATATCAAGGTGGTTGACTTCGGATCAAGCTGTTACGAGCAACAGAGAGGTTAGAAACTGCTAACATGCTAAGTAATATGCTGTATCACTATGCAGTCACACTAAAGCTCATTTTCCTAATCTCATATGATCACACACTTTCCTGGTTTTCACACGGTTCTGCTACCAGTCTACACTTACATCCAGAGCCGTTTCTACCGTTCTCCGGAAGTGATCCTGGGCCACCCTTACAGCATGGCTATAGACATGTGGAGCTTGGGCTGCATCTTGGCCGAGCTTTACACTGGATACCCGCTTTTTCCTGGGGAGAGCGAAGTGGAGCAAATTTCCTGCATCATGGAGGTCAGACTGTCCTAAGATAATAACTATATTCTAAATGCAGTTTTATGTTGCAGTTATTCACTTGCAGTCATGCAAGTTCCTGTTCTGATGTCTCTTTGCATGGTAAATCATACTAGAATACTACAGTGTTACAGTGCAGTGTCAAATCTGGTAATATAATTTACAATTACAGTAAATATCACTGAATGTAGTGGCAGTGTAATCAGGATGATATCATTACATCACATTAACTTAGATGATCAATTAGGAATTTTATTAATAAGTGTACCAGATTTGCAAAATATTTAATTATTATTATTTTCAAATGGGAGGTGGATACATTATTATCAATCAAGAATTGATAAGTACGGGGTGGGATTAAATAAGACTATTCTTCTTCCCATTCCTTTTCAGATATGTTACAGTTGACAGTTTCATTTGCTTCATGCTTTTCAGTGTTAATTATTATTATTATTATTATTATTTTATTATTATTGTTGTTGTTGTTGTTGCTGCTGTTATCATTGTTGTTATTGTTATTATTATTATTATTATTATTATTATTATTTAAGGGTTTTTGTTTAATTTCATTAGTCATTTTGTTCAATTGTTTTTATAAGTATTGTTTTTGCCTGCTGTTTTTACATATTTGAAATAATCATTATTCATTCATTCATTCATTCATATTCATTTGCCTCTGGCGAAGTAAATATCAGTCAATAATCTGTTCAATAGACTGGTTACTATTCTACATACTATACTATACTTTATTCAGAGCCTGAGCCAAATCATTGTTTTAGTATATATTACACAGGATCATATAAAAAAGGCAACCTAAAATGAGATTTTTATGGTTGAATTTGACATTCTTAAAACAGTGGTCAGTGGTCATAAACTCCATTACAGCATCTTTTGAAACTTTTGTTTCCCTGTGTCTACTGAGGGAGTTTGTCACCGTCACCGCAGGCTTGCTCATTAGGATGTGTAGGGTTTGTGAAGAAATGTTTAAATTCTTTACAACAATGTCAATTGTAAAATAATGCTATACAAACAAAACTGAAATGAAATGAAAAGTCATTTAAACATAGGATAAATGTAGCATTGTCAACAGAAATGTTGCTAAAAAATGTCCATGTCAATCTATTCTTCTCGAAAGGCTTACATTGTTACACACAAAGACACCCCTAACATGAAAAGTTTTATGAAAAAATAAATTCTTCCTGTGTGAACTTTTGGAAAAAGTGTTGAAGTTTCATACTGTGATACCTATAAATTTTGCCAGAAATTTACAGGTATCACAGTACAGTACACAACAACTTTTGCATTTGCAATTTTAGACATAACTATTGGTGTCCCATCAAGTTACATCCACAACAACTGTATTTCACAAATAGAGAATGGACCCAGGACTGTGTGGTCTATACTTTCAAAGTTATTAGCTTTCCATCCATGTGTTGATAGAAATTTGTTTGCATTGTTAGATATTCTTCAGAGAAAGGATAAAATTTCGGATTATTTTATTGTTTCGCATCAATTGTTATGTTCATATAAGGCATTAATATAGAGTTAAGATGGGAGTTTCAAAACTACAGGGGTGGCATTTTTGAAAAATATGCACTTATGCACTTAACATGCGAAGATGAGGTCCTTGTCACATCCAAACTGTCTTGTCAAGTAACAAGTCCTTTATGACACTTTTTTCTTTTTAGAAAAATTTGGGAAATTCCTAGTTTGATTTTTGAGTCCTCATGTAACACAGTTGTCCCACTTGATGTGGACTTACCCAGTTATTAGATAAAGTGAACTTTGGAGTACATTAAAAATTATTCAAAACCAAAGTATTGTTTAGAAGAATTAAAATAAAATTTATACAATGAAACTTTTTGAGGACAAAAAGTTAAAGTAAAATTGTATTTATTAGTTGTTCATTGAAATATTTATGCTTGTAGGTGATGGGCTTGCCTCCAAACGACTTCGTTCAGACTGCATCCAGACGAAGGTTGTTTTTTGGTATGTTTATATTTCCATTAATACTGTATGTAATTAATCTAGAACAGCTCCTGATGCAGCAGATTTACTCTGGACTATAGCATACTGTATATTCAAATGGTTATTTTGTCTGTTCATGCAGATTCAAAAGGAAATCCACGAAATGTCACAAACAGCAAGGGGAAAAAACGCAGACCCAACTCCAAGGATCTTGCCAGTGTACTGAAGACCAACGATCCTCTGTTTTTGGACTTCATTAGGCGGTGCCTTGAGTATGTACATCTAAAACTAAATCAAAGTTTTACTCAGCCCTGTGTAAGATATTCAAACATATCTGTTACGGCTGTGGGGAAAAGAGTGTACAATAATGAGCAGAGTAACTGTTTCATTATATCCTTTATCCAGTGGGTTTTAAGAAAAATAGCATTTTTATTTTATGATTCAAATTTTAAATGATCAAATAATATTTCTGCTTGTTAATATTTCTGCTCAACTGCATCTCATGCACCTTGTCAGCTAAATAAATCCTAACAAACAGGCAAACTGAAACTAAAATGAATTCAGAAAAGTGTTATGTAAAGTGAAAATGAACTCAGTGAAAAGCCTGTCTGTCCGTGTATCTACAGTCCTCCCGAATCTTGGGGGTCCCACAGATGGTAACCAAGAAAATGCTTGAGATAAGTGCTCTGTATGTGCTCTGTGAATAAAGATATGGGTACTCTCAGTGCAAAAAAAATATGTTTGGTGGACACAAACCTTCATTCTTGAAAATAAAAAAATATATTTTTTTATCATAGAATACTTTCATTTCTAATTTTATTGCTTTTTAGTATTTTTTGGAAAGTATGTGGAGTAGAGTAGAACTTGCAAATCACTCTGCCATTTTTGTTTTTCTGTATTCAGGGTGCATGAGCTCATATCGTAGTAGTAGAGTATTCTTCACTCATATCTAGTGGGTGTGGATAAAATATATATTAATAAAATAGCTTGAATATTATTTTATCCATTCATCAAAATTTTAATAAACAGATGATATAATAAGCTTGATATGAAACACCGGCCAAACACCTGACAGGGTTGATCTGAGAACTCCCTGAGTAGGTGTAGCATGATATTCTAATGAACATGCTTGATTGACTTCTCACTATTGAAGATCACTTATATAAACCAAGCATATTCAAGATGTACAAATCTAGTAAATAATAGAGAAACCTAAGCCTTGATAGTAATCTGTGTACAGTATAAGCAAGTTTTGGCCAATATTAGCCCCATCTACTTTATAAAAAAAGGAAGGGAAATATTAACTAAGCACATGTAAACACTGGAAAGTCACAGATTCTTCACATTTTGCCCTGAGTATTTTATGAACAAGAGTAATTAGAACGCACACTACCAGTTCCTTCTATTTGACTGTTATAGTACAAAACAAAAGTGAGTTTTTTTTTTGTTTGTTTGTTTGTTTTGTTTTGTTTATTTCTTTTTCTTTATGTGGCAGATGGGACCCCGTGAAACGCATGACTCCGGATGAGGGCATGCAGCATGAGTGGATCCACGAGGGCCGGCTTAACAAGCTCCGCCCTAAAACAGGACCAATCAGAAAATCTGGAGAAAGTGACACCAACCATGAGTACAACTTCCGCAGGACGACCTCCAACAGGACTGGTAAAAGTCAATATTCTCTATTGTCAATATAATCTGGTTTATTATATTAGTCACGTGTTGTTATAGGAAAATAATAAACTTTACAGACATGATTTTCTTCAGTGTTCATGTAGCATGTAGGCTAAACGTCTCAATGAAAATATACTCCTGTTAGCTCCACAGCACATGTGGTGCTCCACTCCGTTAGCTCATTTAAAAGCGCACAGCTCACCTGAACACCTGAACTCTGTCATCGTTGACTTGTGTAAATATAAATGAAAACTCTCATTTTAGTTTATTTTTCCTTATGTTTCTTCATAGTAAATGGTTTAAAGAGATGCTGTTGCACATCTCTTAAGCCAAATTCACACAGGAAGTGACAAGCGACCATGCTAAGTCAATGACTGTGCATAAAACACGTGATGAGAGGCAATGAGAGGTAAAATTTTCTCAAGTGACATGAGGTGGGCAGGCGCAAATTTTAAGTGAGCTGAACGTTTATTTGATGTGATTTGGGCGATTATCAGTCAGAGCTTAAAGATACCGTTGATTGGCAGATCATAATCTAGGAAGAGTTAAACATATATAAAGATATACTCACAAGAAATGCAGACATGTGTTTGTGGTTTCCCTACGGAAAGCCTTTGGCAAACTTTTGGTCAATCTGGCCATGGTTGGGGCCACGTTTATA
This sequence comes from Neosilurus mollespiculum, assembly GCA_030014195.1. Taxonomy (NCBI): domain Eukaryota; kingdom Metazoa; phylum Chordata; class Actinopteri; order Siluriformes; family Plotosidae; genus Neosilurus; species Neosilurus mollespiculum. The sequence continues at coordinate 29,403,606 of JAQMYF010000024.1, forward strand.
AAAATGTCTGCATTTGCTGTGAGTATAAATTTTATATATGTTTAACTCTTCCTAGTTCATGATGCATGAAAGTCTCCATTCTATACTTGCCGCGTAATAATAATAATGATAATTATAAGCTATATATGATTATAATATGGGTCAACATAAATTAAAATAATATAAGATAATGATAATAAATGCTCTCATGGACCTACTGTAAGGAGCTAGCGCAGTGCTGCTCACAGTTTCACTGGAAAAGTTTTTTGAGCAGGAAACATAGGAGGGAGTTACATAGGTAACTAAGAGTTCAGTGGCAAATCGATTTGCTTGTTGCTTGCACCTGTCAGCAGTGGGAGCTCACCTGTGTCTGTCATGCAAAACTTGATTTAGTGTTTTTTGCTTAGGTGCCTGTGTAGTAGGTACGAAAACATTTGTGCACCTCAGGCTTGGTGGATGCTGCTAAAATGAACATTTAGCTTCATCTGTGTTGCCTTCAGTGCATAATTGTTAATTATTATCTCCTTGCTAAACAGCACGTATCAATGACTCTAAACAGTTTTTATATCTGATTATGTGGTGAGCCCTCCAAACATGTCCACGTGTAGTAAGAATTCCCATAAAGCGATAACCCAAATAACGTTTTTTGTGCTAAATGAAATGTTAAAGTTCATGTCAAATATAAATGCAAAATATTTTTAATTTGTTAATCAGCCATTTCTCAGATGCAGCTCAATTTTTAATGTAGAGTTTAGAGGCTGTACATCTCTGATTTCTTTTATACTTCTCACCACAGCAGAAAAATCAGGCTCAGACGACACACCGAGGAAAGAAAACTTAGCCAAAGGAGATAAAAGAAAGACTGCAGAGCGCCTGCGACCAATTGGGGCATCTGTGGAGGAGGAAAACAGTGAAGGCGTGGACAACACTGCAGACAGCAAAGACAGCCAAGACAGCAAACCAGAGAGCAATCTACAAGGCAGCTCAGAGAGGAAATCAGACAGCAGTGAGCACTCCGTCGAAATCATCATCCAACCTCAGTCTCAGTTGGCATCAAGCACAGAATCGGAGGAACAGGAGCCTCACACTCTACCACCCGTCCTTTAACTTCATCATTTTCAGATCATACAGAAGTTTGGACAGTAATGCCATGCGCAGTGACACTGAGTCAGAAGGTGTGTTTAAAGCATTTATTTAAAGCATTTGTACATATTAGAGACCTAGATGTCTGACAGAGGATGAACTAAGAACATTCAGCCATTCATTTTCTGAACCACTTAATCCTAATTAGGGTCACGGGGAGGCTGGCGCCCCATCTCAGCCGACTCTGGGCGAGGGCAGAGTACACCCTGGACAGCTCGCCAGGCCATCACAGGGCAGAAACACGCTGACGGCTATGCAGCCTACTCTTGTCGAAAACCAGCAATGGTTCCTTTACATGCCTCTCACCACAGACAGTGAGACACATGGCCGGCCTTTGATAACCCAGTTAGCTGCACTGGGGGGACAGCAATGACATCCCGTTGATAGTGGGGCTTGAACCCCCATCCTTAGGATCAGTAATCCACCCTACCACCAGGCCACCACTGCCCCACTAACAACATGCATAAACATATTATTTACCATGAATTATAGAGTTATTCTTTAGGGAAAAGGATGAAAAGAGCAAAATCCAATTAACCACCCATTACCTATTCCGATTATCCGGGTCACTAGGGAAGGAGCCAATCCCAGCAATTCACAACTATTCACACTCATATTCACAGCTGTGGGTAATTTAGAGTTGTCAGTTGACCCAATGTGCTTGCCTTTGGACTGTGGGTGGAAACCCAGAGCACCTGAAGGAAACCACAGGGAGAAAATAAAAATAAGCACAGAAAGTTCCTTTGCCGAGATTCTTGTTGTGAGGTGACAGTGCTAACCACTGAGCCACTGTGCCACCCAAGAGCAACATATATTCAATTTAATTAAAACAATAATAATGTAACACTTTCCACAGACTTTCGATATTTACATAGCATAACACACCACTGTTTACTGTAGTGTAGGTTACAGTTTACTAGCTACTGAGAGATTTGGAAACTAACAAGCAGCTCAATACCTAGCTAGCTTCCAGAAGTTTCTGGAAAGGGCATTTGGAATGAACATAATAAAAAAAAAAATCATGGTAATTAAAAGAATGTAAAAATGTAGTAAATAGAAAAAGAAACAGATTTTGTTTGCTCCATGAAAAATGTAGCATGCTAAACATAGCATTCAGTGCAAAATGTTATTGAAAAGTGAATCTGAGGCAAATGATGAACTGCATAGCTTTTGTACCCACTTTTAAACACGACAGCGAGTTTTTTTTTTTTATATGACTTGATCACCTCTGTTGCTTTATTTAGTCAAATTTTATAATATAGGAAGCTAATGTAGCCAGTGAAAGTTTAGCTAGCTGAGTTTGCTAGGGATTGCTAGACAGTACATACAATACCTAACCTAGCATCCTTTACTCTCAGTAAAGTGTTAAAGCAGTGAAAAACTTACTTATGTGGTTACACAAATATGATTTTGTTGTTAGAGTACCTAGTATGATGTTAATTTCTATTTTAGTTTTATTTTTTGGAAAAGAGGGAATATGTTTACTTTTTGGCCATGTACGGAGCAGAAAGAACACGCTAATATGGCTGTTTTGTGTTTGGTTATCTAGGTCTCTAATATACATACAGTACACTGTATGATGCTGAGTTGTACCGACCTTGTGCCGATCCTTTGATTTACCTATGAAAAGCCTTTCTGGAAAAGGATAATTAGAAATCAATCTACACTACAAAAAAAATCCTCCATCCTAGAACTTTTTTTTTTTTTTTCAACTTTAGCAACTTTTTCTTACCAACTACTGCTCTAAAGCACTGATTTCACTATTGGTTAATAAATAGTGTAAAATCATTATCCTGGTATATGTATGTTATAACCATAAAGAAAACAAAGCATTTTTTGTGTTAACTTTATATATCAGCACTAAGTGAATCCTGCAAATTCCACTCAGAAAACCAACACACCTTTCTGTATTACACTGCATCATGTTCTCATGTAAAGAGCTGACAGGTCTGATTGTCCCTCTGTGTTAGGTATTTACGCAACCATGCGCTCAAAGCAGCTGGCTCACCCTTCCCAGAATCCTCTGTATCAAGTAGCAAGTCACAATTTTCTAGCAGTATTCCAAAAACAATCTGCAACAATTCTCTGACATCCTAAGCCAGCTAGGCATTATCTGTCCTGCTTATCTGCCAGGGTTACAGATGAAGATGGAGCCAATTCCTGCTGACTTCGTGTGAGAGGCAAGGTTGAAAAATAATGAAAAACATCTAACAGTATAATCTTGGTAAATAAAAGATAAGTAACTCAAAGTGAAAGTGGAATTTTTTCAATATTTGAAGTAAAAATATAAATGTTTGCATGGTTGTCTGCTTATGACAAAACAAAATGTTTGTATTTATGTTTGGTTGCCATACAGTTTGTATAAATTACATTAAATTCCTGTTAATTCTCAAATATTAAGTTTATTTCTATGGAAATTCCCATTTACAAATTGTTATAATTCCAAAATGTTTCTGTAAATTTCCTGGAAATTTTCCAGCCCTTTGCAATCCTAGAAACATACTTTAGATTGTTAAAGCTCAGTATTCAGTTAGCTGAGGATGCAGAGCGCTAGCGGAATAGTGGTCATGTGCATTCAGAGTGTACTGGTCTGTATGTTAACAAAAACAGCAAACTGGATTCTGGGTAAGGTGAGCCGGCCCATTTAATGACGATTTTTTATACACAAAAATCGTTTCTTACTTTTACTGAAGATTAGGCTAAATACCAAAGAAACTTTACTGTACAGTATTATCTGCATGGTTAAGAGCACGTTATATTCTGTCTCCGCTTTGCACCATCTTCTTTTTTTGTATTTTATAAAATGTATGTATGTATTTATTTATTTATTTTGCTTAAGTACGTTTTGCTTTTAGGAAATTTAGTGCAATGAGATTGAGCCAACAAGGTTATTGAAAGCTCCTGAGAGTTATTAACATAAGTGATCATAAATATTTGTGTTCCCATAACCCACACCTGGTTCTGATAATCAGCATTTGGTAGGTAATTCTGAAAGTTAGGTATTTGGACATATGACTAGGTTCAGCACGATTAACGTGTGTTCAGGATATCAGGGTTTTTTTTTGTTTGTTTGTTTTGCTTTTTGTTTTGTTTGGTTTGTTTGTTTATTTGGCATTATTTTATAATTGGAGTGCCATTTAGTCTTAAAAAATACATGCATTTAATCATTTGAACCATCTCAACAATGGTATCTCTTTTTCTGCAAGTTGTCTCTGCTAATGTCTGCATTTTGCTCTTAAGTGAGCAACAGGGTTGAATTTTTTTAGCATGGAATTAGCAAATAGAGAATTATTCACAGATTCTAATAATATGTTATTTTAATAATCCTGTGATATGTTGATAGTGATATGTTTTCAGGTGGCCTCATCACTGAATATCATCACAGAGTATGATTACACTGTTAATGAAATGAAAAAAAGAATGGGGGGATTTTTTTTCTTCTTGTGATTTTTCTTGTGAAATTCTGAAATATCCAAACACCAAAATGACTACTAATGCACCAAACTGACTTTTTGAGATATACATACATATAAATATAAAACTCACAGCTTTAAAATAGCCCCAAAGATAGACAGATTCGACTAAAATATACCTCAAGTTTAACAAATTTATTCACAAGACTTTCTGAGAAAAAGCAATTGACTCAAAAAATTATTTTGGTGCATTTTGTCATTTTGTGATCATGGATCACATATTTCATGGGGCAAATGTGTTCAGGCAACAGGTTTGAGTGAATGTTGTGGAATTGAAATGTACATTTTTCATCATCTGTCTTGAATGACTTGTTAGTTGATAATAATGTTTTAAGCATGATCTGTTCGATAGATTCAGTTTCAGTAAGTTTTTAAGAGAAAGAAAGTATTTTAAAGAGCTAAGGTAAAGACATGCAAAATGCTGTTTTCTGTAGAATACAGATGTTTTACAAATGGTTTTGGGTTATTTTTCTGAGACATGCAAAGAGGTTGTTATAAAAAGACATGTTTCCTATATTTAAAATGTTTTTGTTTACTTTTTAAAGGTGAAACCCTTACCAATAATACATATACATATTTGTAACAGTACAGGAATACCCATGATGCACTGATAGCACGTCAGGTGAAAATGAAAACGTGACCATCAAAGATATTATGATTGTATTAGGATTATACTGTATTTATACAGTAATTTATAATTATATTTATGCAGAATTTTAGTATTTATTTATTTCCATTAGTTAACTATTTTGTCATACAAATACAACAAAAACAATTATTTACCCGAAAGAACGTTAAAGGGCTATACAACAATATCCACTGATTCTGAGATGAATAATTGTTTTAGTGTATAGTATACTACACGGGAACTCAAAAAAATGTAAAACATTATATATATTTTACATGTTTAAGGTTTGTTTTTACATTTTTACCCCTCAACTCGGTGGACCTGATGGGTGCTGTCGTCACGCACAACGTCTTTCCATCTATCCATCCGTCTGTCCACAGTTGCGTTCCACACTGTAACTCAAAATGCCATCACTGATCATAACTACTTTGGTGTGGATGTTGTAACTGTGCAACTACACAAGCCTGTTGATTTTCGCCACGGTCCGATACTCGATATAGTCTCTGCACCTGGCATCTTTAATTTGCATTCTGTGCATTAGCTCAAAAACACTATCCCCGATCATCACCATTTTTGGTGTAGATTTTGGGACTGTGTAACTATAAAAGCCTATTGATTTTTGTTGTGGTTCTCTCTCCAATATGGTCCCCCTGCTGCCATTTTGAACTTGCATTCCACAAACTAACTCAAAAACACCATCACCGATCATCACCATTCTTGGTGTTGATGTTGGGACTGGGTAACTACAACAGCCTACGGATTTCCATTGCAGTCCGAAATCCAAAATGTCCCCTGCAGCTGCCCTTTTGAATTCGCATTCCACGCTCTAGCTCAAAAATGCCATCACTGATCATCAACATTTTTGGTGTAGATGTTGGGACTCTGTAACTACAGAAGCTTATCAATATATCCATTATTGCCACCACAGCCACCTTCTTGAATTTGCATTCCGCTGATTAACTCAAAAACGACATCGCCAATCATCACCATTTTTGCTGTCCATCTTGGGAATGAGTATACATTTTACAGTGTGGCTCATGGGCTGAGGAGTATTGCCTGCTTTGCAGGGCTATTTTTAAAGCATAACAGTGGTTACGCACACTCCATTACGGCATCTTTTGGAACTCATAAAAAGTTTTTTTTAGACTTTTCTTGTTGAAAAGCATAATGTTGCAATCTTGCCATATTGCTTAGCTTGGTTGTATTTTTTTGGAACTGCATTTTGTTGGGACGGCATGGTGGCATAATAGTTAGAACGTTCGCCTCACAGCAAGAAGGTCCTGGGTTCGAGTCCTGAGCTCAGGCATTTCTGTGTGGAGTTTGCATGTTCTCCCTGTGCATGCATGGGTCTCCTCCGTGTACTCCAGTTACCTCTCACAGACCAAAGACATGCACTAAGGCTAATTAGTTGTTTCAAATTGCCCTCAGAGTGTGAATAGTTGCGTATGTTGGACCTGTGGTGGTCTGGCGAGCTGTTCACGGTGTACTCTGCCTTTGGCCAGTCTCGACTGAGATAGGCGCCAGTTTCTCTGCGACCCTAGTAGGACTAAGCAGTTAAGTAAGTGAGTGAGTGAGTGAGCGAGTGCATTTTGTGGCATTGCTGGGATTTCAGAATCAGGGTCTCTAACAAACCATGAGTTTTTGCCCGTCTTTTGATTTAAGCATTATCCCAAGCATGCAAGGGGATAATGTCCGTTATCCCAAGATAGCAAAACAATCAGATCACGCTGTTCCCATGTAGTATAAACTAAATTATGTTAGCCTGTAAGTTTCGTGATAACACAATAATTTGTTTATCGTTGAATGCTGCTGCTGTTGCTGCTGTTGCTGCTGCTGCTGCTGCTGCTGATGATGATAATAGAAGTCTTGAAGTGATGTAATAAATGAAATGCTAATTGCTACAGTACTAGGAATGATGAAGGTAATGAAATGCACTGAGAATGTAAGTAATATAGTTTATCACTACAGTATTTCATTACTAATATATGAAAATATGGATTATGTTTTTCTAATATATATAGTACTTAAATATCTATTTTTTTCCCTTTTTTTTGCTATGTACTAGATGTGTATGCCATCAGTTAATGTATAATTAGACAAGGTTTTACTTGTTTATGTCTTGTGCAAGTATTATGGAGGAAATAAGAGATTTTACAACTTTTTTTCATATTATTGATGTTTGTATCAGTGAAGGTATATCAGGACGACCTCTAAACATGCTCGCCTGTGTTACACTTTTGCTTTACTAAAGTCAAACACTGCCATTAGTGACTGTGTGTTTTGTATACTGTATTTAAATTAAACAGAATTCACAAATGCAAATATTATCCTAAGATGATTTATCACCTTCAGATGTGTGTACTCGTATATTTATCTTCTCAGTCACACTCTTTGCTTTGCAAATACGACCTGCTGTCATTTGTGACATATAGTTGTTTTATTTTTATGAGGTAAATAAACATTTTATAGAGATCCATATATTTTTGTATGTTTTATCTTGGGATTACACTGATTGCATGACTCAACACATTGACAGTTATCTGTTATCTTTACATCTGCACTTTAATTGAAGGCGGTCCAAACCCCATCTTGAACCTCTTCTTGTTTTTACTCGGTTAATTAATTTCTTCTGCCACTTTTTCTTTTGGCCTTAAAACCAAAACCATGCAGCAAAAAGTCAGCAAATTTGGTAGCCTGGTGCAGGGCCATGTTTTGTTTTATAATTTTATGTCCATAGACACATGAACTGTCAGCTATCATTGATTGAAATCGACCATTTCAAAAGATCCATCCTCGAACTGTTTAACAAAAAGTAATGAAACTTGGTATACTGGTTTCATTCTTAACAAAGAAAAAATTAGCATCTTGGACCTTTTCTATAACTTGCAGAAGTGCTTAATCCTACTAGGTTTGCAGATAGGCCGTCTCAGCCAACACTGGGCAAAGGCGGGGTACACCCTGAACAGCTTGCCTGACAATCACAGGGACAACACACACGCAAAACCATTCACACAACACCTAGGGGCAATTTGGAACAGCCAGTTAGCCTAATGTGCAGCCAATTAGCCTGTCTTTAGACTTGAAGGAAACCAGAGTAATCAGAGGAACCCACACAGGCATGGGGAGAACATGCAAACTCCACACAGAAACACCCTCGACAAGCCTGGGAATCGAACCCAGGCTTTCTTGCTGTGAGGTGGATGTGCTAATCACTATGCCACCATGCCACCCTCAGGTCAAAAACATGGCTACCACAAGACAATTCATTTGTGTCATTTCTTAATTATTACAGTATGCAAATGAGTCTATATTATTCCTCACTGCATTAATAATTATGAAATTTCTTAACCAGAATGACAAGGCCTAACTGATAGGATGTTATAAATTTGAAAGCAATCCATTAAAAAACACAGATTACATAAGTGTTTGAACACACCTATTTTTAAGCCAATTATTTGTTATGAGAATAATTTAAATAGTTAAAAATCTTCTTAGACAACGTAATTTGAACTGGTGCAAAATTAAACTCCAACTAAATTGCGAAGAAAAAGTTGCTACATCAAACAACATCAGAGTAATGTGCCAATCAAATTACAGTGGTGACAGATTGTGTTGTCTTTATTTATTTATTTATTTATTTATTTATTTATTTAGTACTCATGTCCTTCTACCGTACCTGTCATGTTCACCCGACACCCCTCTCTGCCTGCAGAGGGTGCTTGATCCTGCCCTTGCTGCCAAACACCCCCACCACCTGGCTTTGACCTGCAGCTGACTTGCTTCAGGATACTGCTTTTTGCGTTGACTAATACAACTAACACAAGGTGGTATCTGTGTGCGGACCTGTTCAATGGCCATGAGATCCATTGCAATTTTTTCAAAAGGGATCTTGATCAAGAGCAGTAGGTGCAGTACTGCTTTTGGAATGGCCAGTGGATTAACCACTTGGTCAAAAGAAAGGGACCATAAGAGGGTTTAGTGTTTTATCATGCCCTTAGAACCTGGCCATAGGGTTATGATGAGCCATATCTAAAAACATTTCCCTTCTCGGATTCCATGTCATCGGATTCTCCAATGTCCTGGGTTTTAGCACCAGTGTAGCAAGTTATTTTCCAATAATAGTGTAATAACTGGAAACATAATTTTTTAAAAATCTTTTTATTATTGGAATGTCTGATATTATAATCATATATTTGATGGAGTTATTTTCCCCACAAACTAAATGTGCATGGTAACACTTACTGAAGCCTGAATGTGTCATGTTATTAATCTGCACAATCCCTCAGAGGAACAATGAGCACCTCGGAGGATCAGATTCCACGTGAAAATGTACTACATTTAGAGTCACAATGATAGACAGTTTAAATCCTACACAAACATAGATTTTATTGGTTTTATGATTTTAGAAACATGCACTTCATCCAGATTAATAGTATTCATGCAGACCAGCATCATCATCATCATCATCATCATCATTATTATTATTATTATTATTATTATTATTATGCTGAAATGAGACAAAGAGGTCCTTGTAGTCCTAGATAAAATGCATAATACTATAGGCAGAGATAACAATGGGCCTCATTTACCAACTGAGGTATAAATTATTTCTTAAATCTCACTTTAAGAAAAGTGTGCCGGTGTGTCACACTCCTCTCAGTCAAGGTCTCCTGGGATTGCCTCCAGCTCACCTTTGACCCTGACAGATAAACAGTGTAGATAATGGACAGGTGGATGGGTGGATCTTGTTTCCTTGGTATCAAATCCACGTTTAAAACTATATTACAAGCAATTTACCAAATGTTGCTAATTGTATGATGTTCCTAAAATAAGCATATTTTATGTACGAGTCTTCCTTTTGAGAGAAGTAAATGTTTTAACCCTAGCACAGTTTTTCACTGTACACTGTCCCTCCTTCACAGAAATCAGTTTAACCAAATTAATATCATACCACAGTAAGACAACAAAGTTATTTTGATTAGTGAGGTAAGTAAGTTACCAGTTAATTCGTTTATTAATTTTCATAACGACAACTAGTTTCATGCGCTTGTTGTGTCCCTCTGCGGTTGCCTTAATATATTTTGTCGAACCTTTTTTCCCCACCCTGACGTTAATAAGTCCAGACTTCTATGCTAGGATTGGCTGAAAAGTTTTTTAACGTGAAGAGGAAAATATTAAGCCAATCACAGCGCAGGACTTAAGGCTGTATTAACCAATAGAAGCGAATAAGGCGGGTAAAGTCTAAATACGGGTAGGAATTATAATACATGTTTGGTTGACGGGTTGGGAAAATGGCGGCTGTCGTTTGGTTTAGCCGTCCTGCCAGTGTCCTTCCCAAGATTTCCAGTAAGCATTTAATTAAAGTCATATGAGCATATGTTACAGTGAGACTGTAGAATAAACGTTATATCACTAGAAGGCAATGAGAGATGATAATGTTAAAGTTATGAGTTATTTAAGATAAATTGTTGTCCTCTGTAAATGATAGCATGACCCTGCTCGAGCCGGTGACGTTAGCTAAGATAATGCTACTTGATGTCACAAGGAATCTGTATTTTTCTATTATTAAATCAGTTAAAATGAATCGAATACTTATTTTGGTTCACAGATACTGCAAGTATTTGTATTAGAAGGACTGATTCCCTAGCTAATTGGTATGGTTGAACTCAAAATTATTGGCATCCCATTACAATCAGTAACACACATCAACTACATTAGGAATAATATTAACACTCTTTTCAGGTTAGACTCCAATGGTTTTGTCTTTTGCAGCTGCACTGAATGACCAAAAGATTGTGGACCCCTGGGCATTACAGCCATGTGTGTTTGCTGAGCACTCCATTCCAGATTAATTTTTTTCTGCCTTCTCTCTCATACAGCTGCCTGCTCTCCTGCAGTGCTAGCCATTGGGCCTGTTACAGTCCAGCACAGGCAGGTCCATCATGCCCTCATCCCTAAAGGCAAAGGGGGTCGCTCTTCATTCAGTGGAATATCAGCCACCGTGTTCGGGGCCACTGGATTCCTGGGTCGATATGTTGTCAATCGGCTTGGTGAGTGTGTAACAGACGTGTCCAGTCGTGGGAATGTAATGACGATTTCCTGCAGTCTAAAATGCAGCTCGGTGGCTTAAGTGCATAAGTGGGTGTAGTTGATAAAGTAAACATGAAAACTAAATTCATTCATTCTGTTTCTTCATTCATTCAGATGCTCAGAAGGAATCATGTGATCAATTATTTCAAGGTGTGTGTTAAAGCTAAAGTGTGTAGGATATAAAATATATAATAACTTATATATATTATAGGGGTGCCGGAAAAAAAACGATTCACGTCTGAATCGCGATTATTATTTATTAGCATTCTAAATCGATCCAAATTTTCAAGATACGATTTTTAAGAACACGTTTTTCCTAACATTTCCAACCTTATTCACAGCACGTACCTTTTGTTGAGACACTGTCTCCGTCGTGAATTGTTCCAGTGAGTGGTGGGTACAGAACTAGCTTTTAGCCTAGCTTTGACATGGATGAGGAAAAAGAAATAC
>JAQMYF010000024.1:29437113-29453968 GCA_030014195.1 Neosilurus mollespiculum
TACTATGTAAAGCTGCTTTGTGACAATGTCAATTGTAAAAAGCGCTATACAAATAAAACTGACTTGACTTGACTTGTCTCATGTGCTCATGTTTTCTCGCCTTGGTCATGTTTTGACTGAGCAATTGTCTCTCTCTCTCTCTCTCTCTCACACACACGCACGCACACACAAACACACACACACACACACATACATTTGCTCTCTCTCTCTCTCTCTCTCTTTAAAAATGTTTGTAAAATGAAGAATTAAAATGAGATCCTGAGCTTGTCCTCAGTGTTTTGTGTCCTGTCTGTTGGCTCAGTCTCCAGTCTGGATGTGTGCAGAAAGGACTTTTACCCACAGGATTCAGAATTAACCCAAAAGGCTAGAATTGATAGGTGTTAATTTTATACAAATGGTAAGTATTCTTTAAATTTTATGTCTCTTGCCTCATTTGATATCTGACACTTTGTCAGATACAGTGCAGTTACAGGGTAATCTCTCCAGCTTGAGTTGAGTTTCCTCAAGCAATGTCTGTACAGAGAACCGTTGAGGCTTCAAAGGTTTCCTTATTTCCTCAGCTATTTGATGCTGTTATACCGTTATTGCTATATATTGACTTAGCTGGTGGGCTCGCAAGTTCTTTTGTACTAAGTTTCATGGGTGTTGGTCCTTTACTGCTGTTTGTCTGTGAAATCTGTGTGGTGTTTTGTGTTAAGTGTAAGTGTTCACTACGGGCATGGTGATCCAAATTGTGAGGTATATGTAAGCAGCTCACACTCTATGTGGCTTAAAACTACAAATCCCACTGGTAATGTTTCTGCACATTATCCGCCTTCCACTAAGAGTGACGAGAAGTCTGTGCCAGAGATTAATGATGTTCTTCCTTTTACACAAGTTGGCAGTACAATGTGCCGAGTTAAACCTTTGAATGCAACAGATGTAAACGAGATTGTTCAAACTCTACCATCTCCTACAAATCCTTGGTGATCTGTGTGCATCACCAAGTGGGAATTGAAAATGCCTGGCTCCTCTTCGAGACAAATGTAAAAGTTAGGCTACATCTCGTGACATTCCAGAACATTGCCAAAACCATTCTGCTCATATCAAAATTTAAAACTAACGTGACATGCTTTTCATATGCAACCTTGAGCAAAAGCATGTTGCATGCCACTCCGCTCAAACCATTCAACCCGCTAAAACAACGCAGCTCTGCCCACAGAAAAAGAATCATCTATATTTAGTGTCCTTCTTATCCGCCCATCTAAATGTGTGTTATGGTGAGTTATCCATGTTATTGCTGGATGTTAATGCCAATGAATTTTCTTTTATGGTAGATATGGAGTTTGTGTCTTCTATCAGCACAAATCAATACATAGGTCTATTTTGGGAACTAGTTTTAGTTATGAGGGGGTATTTTTGCAGTTGGTGTGATGTCACAATCACGTGGCAACAAGCCCGCCACTGAAGTCGAGAGACTCCGCCTTCAGAGCAGGGGACAGGGTGGCCTTAAAAACAGCAAGGGCCAAACTGTCCCGAGCCATCAGAGAGGCAAAGTGCACACACGTGCAGAGAATCCACGGCCACCTCCAGAACAGCGGAGACTCCCGGCACATGTGGCAGGGCATCCAGGCAATCACCAACTACAGGACAACATCACCTGCTTTTGACAGAGATGCCTCCCTCCCAGATGCGCTGAACGACTTCTACGCTCCACTTGAGGAACAGAGCAACACGACAATGAGAAAGACCATCCCTCCTCCTAATGACCAGGTTCTCTGTCTGTACGGTATATGTTTTTCTGCCTCAATGACTACCGCCCACTCGCACTCACACCAATCGTGATGAAATGCTTCAAGAGGCTCGTCATGAGACACATCAAGCTACCATCCTCACTGGACCAGTTTGCATATCATCCTAACCGCTCTACGGACGATGCCATCATCACAACCCTACATCTGGCCCTCACACACCTGGCCTGTAAAGACACATATGTATGAATGCTGTCATAGACTTTAATTCAGCATTCAACACTATCATCCCTCAGCAGCTGTTTGAGAAGCTGAGCCTGCTGGGCCTGAATAACTATCCCTGCAACTGGATTCTCTTGTTCCTAACTAGGAGACCCTAGTCAATCCGAATCGGGAACAGCATCTGCAGCACCACCACACTGAACACTGGAGCTCCTCGGGGCTGTGTGCTCAGTCCACTGCTGTTCACTTTATTGACTGTGCAGCAATACACAGCTCCAACCACATTATTAAGTTTGCTGATGACACGACCGTGGTGGGTCTTATCAGCAAGAATGAGCGGCTTACAGCCTGGTGTAGAGCCAACAACCTGTCTCTGAATGTCAGCAAGACTAAAGAGATGGTTGTTGATTCAAGAGAGCACAGAGTTCATCGATGCTGTTCATCGACGGATCCTCTGTGGAGATCATCCAGAGCACCTTGTTCCTTGGTGTTCATCTGGTTCGAATTCAGAGATATCAGAGACATAGAAGAACTCCAAACTCCTTCAGAGAGCTGTATGAAGTCCTGCGCTCTACCCACTCCTATAACACTGCTGTAACACATGACACTGCTTTTATTAAGCAGTATCCTCTCTGAAGTAAGAAAGAAAGCAGGACTCAGTCAGTTATTTAATCACTGTTCAAGCAAAAGGATATTTTCCCATGTACTTCACTGTACAACACACCAATTAATCCTGTTAAGTCTACTGGCTCACAAGATTTGCATGTATTAAACAGCATTGCAGAAGTAATCACACTTATATATATTTATTTATCTATTTTGGGTGTTTTTCAGAGAATAGGATTGATAATACAAAAGCTTTTCTTTCACTTATGGTTAGTGGTTGGTTGATGCCATTTATTATCAGATAATCATGTGCTTTTTAAACCATAATTTCAACAGAAACTAACAAAAACACCCTGGTGAATGTCATCTTATCATTTATTTTATTTTGGCTTTGGTTTTGTTTTTTGTTTCTTAGATGATAACAAGGTTAAATTTCATGGGTTTTATATATATATACAGTATATATATATATAAACTAGCATCAATGCTTATTGCTTAATGACATTCAAAATATTTTAATGATTAAGTATTCTAATGGTTTTTTTTTTTCTTTTTTTTTTGTATAATTTCATAACATACATTTCAGCTATAATATGAATTATTTTTTCAGAATGACCTCATCAGTCAAGCTTACAATATCACTAAAATTAGAATTGGAGAAATAAATTATCCTTTTTGCGGTGTTTTAAATGGAACTTCCTGAACATGGAATGTTTTTCCAAATATTTCATTGGGATGAATATGAGGTGAATATGAATGTGAGATCTGGAATGAGGGATGTTAAGGAAATGTATAATTTTGCTTAACATACTGGAATAAATGTTTTATGAAAGAACCTTGAGACATTCATGAATGAAGTTTTACTAATTGTATTTCAAGGTAAAATGTAGTTTTAATGATCTTTATCAGGTGAAATATCCACATAGAGAGTGTAGAAAGATGTCTGTCAGGTTTTACATATTTCAAGCTAAAAACCCTTAATTATCCACTTTAAAAATCTGTCGGTGAGATCAAGTTGTTCTGTGATGTTTTCATAGCTAAAACTTTGGAGCTGAGCATTCAGAGAGTCCCACAAGTCTCAAAGCAGCCAGAAGTGAAGAAGCAGCGAGTGGTGAAGTTGTTCCCAAACTCAGACCTGTTTAAAAAGTGGGGTGATGATCTCTCCGAGGAGGAGCAGAAGCAAGCAGAGAGCTTATTTCAGCTTTACGGCTACAACGTGTTTCTCAGTGACCGTCTTCCTCTGAACAGGACACTACCGGACACCAGAGACTTCAGGTAAAACCCTCTGTGAGGTAAAACTGTGAAAACTGAATGTAGAAAGAACTCTGATGGTCTTAATTAGGCTGGAACTGTTCTAGTTTTGTAACTGTGTTATAGGCAATTGCACTTATAACCTGGTATCTTGGTCATCTGGTTCTTCAGTGATCTTAATTCTTCTGGCGCAAAAGCAGGGTTTTTTTTTTTTCTTCATCCAGAAACATTCACAGCAGTAATACAGAACCAGGGTCCTGAGTTTAGGTGACTGTCTGAGAAGTTTTAAATAACATTCTTCTGTCTATGTGGGTTTCTCTGGGTTCTCTTGTTTCTTCCCCTGTCCCCCAAAAAAACATCCAGTAGGTAATTTAGTAACTCCAAATTGTGTGTGTGTGTGTGTGTGTGTGTGTGTAGTTTTAGCTCGTTCTCAGTTCTAACTGGTAATGATCACATTCCTGATAGGTGTGCTACGAAGGAGTATCCGGAGCAGCTCCCGTCACTCAGTGTGGTTGTCATCTACCTGAACGAAGCTCTATCCATTTTAAAGAGAGCCATTCACAGCATCATTGACAGAACACCTGCTCACCTGCTCAAGGAGATTATACTGGTGGACGATCACAGCACTAATGGTTTGTAACTCAACAGCATCAATTTACTTAACATATACCGTGGCACCTCGCAAGATGGGTTAATTCTTTCCGGGACCCAGCACCCAGAGCAAAATGCTCATATAGCAAGGTGAATTTTCCAGTAGGAAATAATGGAAAACTCATTAAAGCGTTCCAGCCCTCCAAAATGCACCCAAATATGCCTAATATAAAGCATTTTAAAGGTTGTTTTACTCATTAATAATAGCCTAGGCTTACCAAAAGTAAACACAAACAAAAATATATTAATAAAATGCATTAAAAGGAAAAGTAAACCTGCACTTTACACTGAAGATGTGATGAGTCTGGCATAAGTGACATGAAGGAGGGGGGTTAGTTTTTGGAAGAAGAGTCCAGTCTTTTAGGTGGGGGCACACTTGTGATGGCATTACTAGCATATGGTAACATAGCATATCAATAATCTTTTTCTTCAATTGGACAGTTATTTTATCTTTGCGTTTCTCTTCACTACTGTGCTTCTTTCCAGTAGCCTTTTCATTCACTCTGTTATGCTTTTAAAAAGAAAAAAAAAAAACCTAGATTCATGAATCTGAAACACAAATTAAAGATCTTGAGTTGACCCAAGTAATTTATCCTACAGAACATAGTGATAAAGGTAAACAGTCAGGCTCCTCTAGGTCTACAAATGCAATAGTTGCAGCATTTGTCAAAACTGTTTATTTTAAATTTGGGAACCAAGGTTCTTTAACATGAAACATAAACATAAAGCTGGGGGCAGCCGTGGCCTAATGATTACAGAAGTGGCTTTAGGACCAAAAGGTCGCTGGTTCGATTCCCGAACCAGCAGGAAAAATGTGTGTTGGTGGGGAATGAGCTTCACCTTCCCTTCCTCCACCTTCATGACTAAAGTGACTTGAGCAAAGCACCTAATGTGTGTGGCAGCCCACTGCTTCAAGTGTGTGCTCACTGTTTACGTGTGTGTGCTCACTTTTGATGGGTTGAATGCAGAGCCAATAATTTCCCTTGTGGGATTAATACAGTATATCAAAAAAAAATAAATTAAAAATTCAATAAATAACAAAACAATACCACTTGAAACAATAAAAACTCTGACAGTCAGAGCTGAGGCAGTAGGAATCTCGACACAAGTCGCGATAATGTTATGGTTTTTATATATTTAACCTTTGATAATCTATTTATTAAAGGTTTAATCTATATATATCAACGCGCACATTTAAAAAAAAATGCTTTTGGGGGGATCCCTGGTGGTCAAGGGGTCCTAAGTGAATTAAGTAGCTGCCTATGCCTTAAGCCAGCTTTGGTTCCAAGTTACATGCGGATCCACCGATTTATTTTTTCTTTCTCTAACGTTTGTACTCAAAAATGCCATACATCTCAAAATCTAGTCGACTGCAGTAAACTTCAATAAGGACAAAACATGCCATGCCTCAATCGCTAAATTCCATTTCTGATGGTACATCCTTCAAGAAACACGAAGAGTCATGTGACTCAGATTGTTTTCAGTACAGAAGAGTTCTTATTTGCGATGTTAGCTGATCCCTTGCCTAGCAACCTTTTATAGCTGTGACACATTAAATTAAATTAACTTGAATCTTGGGATAAGTTGGTACAACAGGTGGATTCTTTGTGGTTTGGGGGAAGAAGGGACATTTCCCAAGCGCATGTGAAAGCACTTCTTGCCTCGCCACTGTAACCCATTCGAACATCAAATGCGGCACTTTAAGGATGCAGCACCTGAATTGGGATTTAGCACATATCACAATCCACTGTAATTCCCTGGGAGACACATGTAGGCACATAATTCTAATACTTTTGGAACTATATCCAGGTATATAGTGGTTGCAGTTACAGATTTGTACATCACAGACAAGATGACTACTGTCCATGGAGGAGGTCCATGGTCTCTGAGTGGCCTTGTAGTATAACTTGGCTTCTCACTAGTTGAGATTTTCAAAGTACAATTTAAACTTCTCATGCTTTATATAAGGGCTAGCATGTCCACCTCACACCACGAAGGTCCTGGGTTGGAATCCTGGCCTCAGCAAGGGCCTTTCTGTGTGGAGTTTTTTCTCCCTGTTCTTGCGTGGGTTTTCTGCCACAGTCCAAAGATCTACACATTAGGCCGTTTGGCTGTTCCAAATTACCCCTTGGTGTAAGTGAATGGTTTTGAGATATCATCCAGCCTCCCCGCAACCCTAATAGAATTAAGCAGTTCGATGAATGTATGCCTTCCATAACACTAAAACAGAACGTTGTGTATTTTAAGTAATTAGAAACTTTAATTAGGTGTCAAATCTTAAATGAATAAATTAGATTGTGTGTGTTGTGGTATTAAAAATAACCATATTAAGTGTCATTTGTTGTAAAGTTGTATTTAATGTGTAAATGAACCACTTAACTAACAGGCTTTGTCTATTTTCATATTTTTAATCATTGTAGATGATCTGAAGAAACAACTTAGTGAATTTATTGACCAAATTAATGAACAGAAGCCTCAATTACTTAACAAAGTGAGCCACAAACAGCGACTGGGTCTGGCACAAGCTCGTATTTCAGGATGGAAAGCAGCTGTCGGCGATGTGGTGGCAATATTGGATGCCCACATTGAGGTGCATAAGCAATGGTAAAAAAAAAAAAAAAAACCCTGAAAATGAAACTGTGTCATGTATTGTGTAATCATGTGCATATTCAGAATGTTAAATAAATATGTGAAAATTCTAAGTTTACATACAGACATGAGAAATAATAACTACATCCCATGGAAATTGTTGCTTCTTCCAGCATATTTTAACAAGCAAACATTTTACCTTCTTTGCTAGAGTGTCTACATGTGAAGGTGAAATTCTCTGGCAAATCTCCCAACTTTTCTGGTAACTGGGTTTGTAGAATAATTTACATTTCCTCTGGTTTTAGGGCAGAGCCCCTGCTAGCTAGAATCAAAACAGACAGGACACTGGTTCTGTCTCCGGTGTTTGACCGAGTGGATTTTGACACACTTGAAGTGAATCCGTACTTTCCAAACGCTCATGCTTTCGACTGGAAGCTGTGGTGCATGTACGAGTCCTTCAGAGCAGAGTGGTATAAACTTCAGGATGAATCCCAACCTGGGATGTGAGTAACAAATATTTTATTAAAAATAAAATTAATTCCGTTTGCTGTTTGTTTGTATGACATTAATAATGCAATGGTGATCGATTTATATACAAAAGCAGGAAGTACACACACTCCAAAACAAAAGTTGTCCATGATAATATTTTGTTGGACTGCCTTGAGTAAAGAGTGTAATCGGCATGACATTGTGTCAGTAAACTTAAGCAACATCACAACATTAATTTCCATCCTGAGTTGGGTTCATTTTTAACTGGCATTCATTTCATTTTTCACTGATGACGAGAAAATCGAACCACACCATAAAGTGTTCTCCAGCTCATCACAAGATGATAAGCTAAGATAAGATAGATCTTTATTGTCAACCGTTGCATGAACAATGAAAATCAGTTTAGCAACTCTCGGTTTAGCAGCAATTATAGAAAAGTATTCAAAAAACAACTAAGGTAACTACACTAAGCTATATATGTGCATATACCTACATACACATATATACACATACCTATATGTACACATATACATATATATCCTGTATATGCAAACACATACATTTATCCACATATTCACACATTTAGACAGTCAGAAGGGTGCTTGATATGTCATGGGTGCATGGTATACACAGGATGTGAGGTAGAGCTTTTTAATCATAAGGTGCATGATGCTAAAATGTTATGATGTTTGAGACCTGCTCTAAACATGAGTATTGCACCTAAAGAGTAATAGTGCACTATCCGGGAAGATGGTCTGAATGATGGTTATTCAGTCAGTGTGTGTGATGGTGGTGGGGTTGCACGTTTAACAGCTTTTGGGTAAAAGCTGTTTTTGAGTCTGTTATTTTTTGTTTTTAGTATCCTGTACCTTTTTCCGGAGGGAAGAGGGGAGAAACGGGGGTGTCCAGGGTGTGTGGGGTCTCTGATAATTCCACTGGCTCTCCTCCGAATTCTGCCAGTGTAAATGTCACTGAGTGTAGTTGCAATAAACCGGAACTAGTGTAGCTCCAATAACCCGCTCGGCCGTCCTCACCACCCGCTGCAGGGCCTTCTTGTCCTCTTGGCTGCCCAAACTGAACCAGTTTATGTGGCAGAGCTGTAATCTACAAACAGCATCCTCACATAGGAGTTACTGCTGTTCAAGTGTGTGAGAGCGGTGTGGAGGGCTGTATTGATGGCATCCTCTGTTGACCTGTTTGCTCTGTATGCAAACTGATGTGGATCAAGATCAGCAGGGATGGCAGCCTTAATGTAAAACAAGTCTCTAGAAACATTTGGCTATGATGGGGGTTAGGGCAACTGGGCGATTTGTCATTCAGGCAGCTCACTGTGCTGTTCTTTCGCACAGGAATGATGGTGGCTGTCTTGAGACAGGTGGGAACCATACATTGTTGTAACGAGAGGTTAAAGATAAAAACCCCTGCTAGTTGATCTGTGCATGTTTTAAGTACCCTTCCTGTTACTCCAACTGGACCAGAAGCTTTCCTTGGGTTGACTGCGGAGGATGTCTCTGATCTGGTGTTGCTGCAGCTGGATGGGGTCGTCGCCCCTCTCTGGAAGATGATATGGTTCCTCATGCTCCCTGAACCACTCTTTCAATATTTGAGCCCCAATTTTATGTCTGTGCCATCATGGAAGAAAAAGTCCATTCTTTTTTTTTCTTCTGTATTATCCTGCATGGAGAATTTGGCTCTGCATTTAACCCATCCAAAGTGAGCACACACAAATACACACTTGGAGCAGTGGGCTGCCACACTGCAGCAGTGAAGGGTACTTCTGCCATGAAGGTGGAGGAAGGAAAGGTGCAGCTCTCTCCCCCCGCCACCACATGTCCCCTGCTGGTTCAGGAATTGAAGCAGCAACTTTTTTCCCCCAAACCCGCTTCTCTAACCATTAAGCTACGGTTTCACCCACTGATAACCTGATCATTCGGGCCATCAGCTGATTTCATTTTATTGCCACATATTGCTGCTGAGCCTCAGCTTGACCAATTGAAGCAACAATGACACGATTACTCTCTGTGATCAAGGCTAAAGACGGTCCAACAGAATACAAGAATGTAGGCCTTTTTTTTTTCTTCTTTTTTTTACAGGAAAATAAACAATGACTAGGTAGGATCTGATAGAGGAGCTCTAGCTGAATTAAATAATGTAACTAATAAATAGAGTATAATTGTATAAGTATCAGTTATATGGTATATAATATAGGCCTTTAAACATCACTATAAATTCTGTGTGGACATGTTTTATATTCGTTCTGCAATTATTGACAGGAGCCCTTCCATCATGGGAATCCTCGTGGCTGATCGAAATTTCTTGGGAGAAATTGGAGGTTTGGATAAAGGAATGGAAATTTACGGAGGCGAGAACGTCGAGCTCGGAATACGAGTAAGTGTACTTGAGGGGAATTAAACCCAAACTTAATAAAAGGTTGCGTATCTAATGCACATGTTACTGTTGTTATTACAACCTTCTCTGTGGGGGGAAAAAACGAGTAAAAATCCTAGCACAAGGGGCGTCACTGTACTGCAAAAAGTGGGGCAGGCATGACCTCAAACAGTTATCGCGGATGTGTTGTGCATTAAATGTACTGGAATATATACGATGCATACTTGTAAACGAGCAGATGCCCGTCTGATGTATGTAAACATAATGTAGCATTATGTGGAGATGTGCCTATCCTCATTTTATTCAGAAGCTCACTAGTTTATATCTGATTTGTTAGTTTAATATCTGTATACTCTTATTTTTGTGGCATCTTACCTCTCATTGGATCGGATGGGTATACATGCTATTTCTCCATCTTTCAAGAGTAAAAGGGACTACAGATAGTGGCCTTTTCAAACAAGCTGATGCAAACTACTGAATGCATTTTAGCAGATTGCAATTTTGTATAGGTAATTAAAACCACCTGATGATGAATATATCCATATTTTTAGAGTAACAGGAGGGTTTGAAAGGCTTCCTTTTCATTCCGTTTTAAAGTATGGCATATGTATGTTTTTTCCCTTTCATTCCGTTTTAAAGTATGGCATATGTATGTTTTTTCCCTTTCATTCCGTTTTAAAGTATGGCATATGTATATTTTTTTCCCCTATTTCTTCCTCTAGGTTTGGCTGTGTGGAGGAAGCATTGAAATCATCCCTTGCTCAAAGATCGCTCACATAGAGAGAGCACACAAGCCCTACGCACCAGATCTTGATGGGGCCATGAGAAGAAACGCGCTCCGGGTGGCTGAAATCTGGATGGATGAATATAAGAGAAATGTTTTAATAAGCTGGAATCTTCCTCTGAAGGTTGGTTGTAGTGAGCTATGATTTTTTTTCTTTGGTCATGACGAAAACATGGTTTAACATCTACTCTGTTGAGAACTGTTGAGTTTGGTTTCTCAGGAGTGACTTTGGACTTAGTCATGACTGGATGCTCAGGCTTCCTACAGGTTCTTGAAATCACTGAAAGTTTGTGAATTTGAGCAAAAAAGACACGCACATGAGGTGTCCACTTTAAATTGATCTTAGGTGTGAATGTGAGTGTGAATGGCTGTTTGCTTCTGTGTTAGCCCTGTGAGAGACTAACACCCTGTTCAGGGTGTAATCCTGTCTCTCACCTAAAGTAGGCTGTGATTGGCTCCAGCTTCTAACTCAGCCTTGATGAATAAGCGGTATAAATAATGGATGACTGGATGGAAGGATGGATGTTTGTAATGCACTTGTGGTGATATTGCATGCAAGTCTTTAATATTTTTTGCCTTCCATTTTTCCATGCAAATTTATAGATCTTCATTTACATTTTTACTTACTTCTTTCCAGCATATTAAGGTTTTAAAGGTTTTAAAGAAAAATTAGATTGTACGATGTCACACCTCAAACTGTTTTTCAAAGCTGAAGCTTTGAAGTAAAATATTAGACTGATTAATCAAATCTGCTTTAAACATTTTTTTGCCATACAGGACCATGGAATTGATATAGGGGATGTGACCGAAAGAAAGAAACTGAGAAGCCAGCTTAACTGTAAGCCCTTTAGCTGGTACCTGGAGAACATATATCCTGAATTAGACACCTGGGATGATCTACTTGGCTATGGCGCAGTAAGCAACATTTATTCCCTTTCCATTTCCTTTTACTGAGTTTAAAATATTTTAAAAATGAGTACAGAAATGTATTGCATTCACTTAAGAAAAAAAAATTGGCTTTGTTTTTCTGAATTAAGGAGAATTTTCCATGAATGCACCACACTTCCGTATATGAGTGATGCAAAAGAAAAAGAAAGCTTTTGCTATATAGTTTGCCTTTCTTGCCTTTGACAGCTACAGACTGACCTCTTAGAAAATCACTGCATTGACCAGGGTCCTGTTCCTGGCAGTGTCCCTATCCTTTATGAGTGTCATTTCTTTAGCCCTCAGGTATGTGTTTGGGCACTTTCACGACTAATAAAATATTTAACGGCTGTAACAGACTAAGCCAACTTTCTCTAAAGAACTAGCACCAACCAAGGCCAAGTAATGATTGTGTCATGTCTTTTATCGAAGGCTTTATTTCAATAAAGTGATTTTCGTCACTTTGCTCTCTTCAATCCTGCACTGATTAGCTCAGCCTAACAGCCAATCCAAGAATTCCTTTTTGTGTCAACTTGAAGCTATCAGGACACACACAAAGATGAAACACACACAAAGATGAAATCTGTGAGTCAAGAGTTGGCTTGGCGTGTTAGAGACAAGAACCCTATAAAGAAGGATCTAATAGTTATACAGGATTACCACTATTCATGCTAAGAGATCATCTGTTAACAAATTTGATCCATTTATTGTGAATGCAGCACTGTTACTATAAGAGTAATGGAGAGCTCTATATCGGAGGCATCAAGTCTCACATGTACAATAATAACCGCTGCCTGGTGGATCCTGGTGAGGGAAACACACCTGGACTGTATAACTGCAAAATGGCCACACAGAAAGGATTCCATATGTACTGGGACTTTAAACAGGTAATTACTCTCAAACTATTATTTGGCTTTGAACTACAACCAATACGGACCATGCCATTAATAGAAACAATAAATTATTTTTAAATCAATGTTTTCATTTCAGATGATTGTTTTCTTTATTAGGTCGTCATATTTCATATTATTGTGAAATAAACCCTGACAAAGTGTGCTGTGCAGCAGAGGGGTCTTGCATGGTGTTAAAGGGGTTTAATTTGTGATGATAACTGGCCAGTTGTACATTATCCAACTTATTACACTGTTACCTAGTAATGAAATCAACAATTTGACACAAAAATATTGATTTAAAAATAATTTTATTTAATTAAAGATAAATTTATTACTTCTGCTTACGGTGTGCTCGACAGCAACGGTTTGCTATACATAACAACAGTATCATAAAGAACTGGGGGGACATGGAATGCAATGACTAACCATTTAGAATTGAACATTCACATGGCTGTGTAATATGTAATTATTACCAGCTTGTTGAAATTATCCCTAACATAACAGCAGCTCTTTTACAATACAGTAACAGTCCGAATTGTTATTCAAAACACTGTTTATATTATTACACTCACAGTAATACATTTCTATAGTACATGTTCACTGTAACTATACCATTGTCATTTATTCCACACACTTTCTGGTTTCTCGGTACTATGACAAGGATTTTTTGTTTGTTTGCTTATTCTGTTGTTTTGGGGTGTTTTGTGTATCATTTACAATTCAGGAATCAGTTAATTAAAAAAAGAAAAAAGATAATATTGTTGTATAATGCTGTATCTTTACCTACAGGGTCATGCAATAAGAAATAAAGACACACACCGATGTCTTGAGATTGCTGAAGGAGAGGATTTACAATACCACCTTGTCATTCAGGCCTGCACTGGGCAAAAGTGGAAAATGCAACATATCATTAAAGAATTTTAACTACAGCATAACAACAGCCATATGGATCAAATAACAGTCAAGAGGTGGCATGCATCGCATGTTGGTCATCACTGAGATTTCTCATTGAACTCAAGTAATGGAGCAACAGTTGACTTTCAACTATGTGACGCATTCATATGGAACTTTCGTTGTGGAAAAGTCATTAAAAGTCGACAAAAGTCATTACAGAGTTGTCCATTGGCAACTTGAACTTGCTATGCCTAACAAACTAGCTAATTACTGAGATAGCTACATACCATGTAGGCTTTTTCCCCTTGAAACAGAGAATAATTGTGGAAAGAAGTCAGGAATATCACCATATTCCTGTGTAGTGGTGTTAGGAACTGTACAAAGAAAAGACTGTACAACTAGAATTACACTGATAAGCACCCCACATCAAAAAGTGATTAAGCAACCAAAAAGTGAACTTTCAAGGCCTCAGTTCTATTGAGAAACATGAGTAAGGAATCACAACTGATGTAAGGAAAATGTGACATCGAAATATGAATACGTGGAACATCTGTATAAACATGCTGAACATGTTACTCTTCTGGAACTGAAAATATACCATTACTTTATCCGGTTAATTTTTTTATTAACACTTATTTTTTTATTTATTAAATTTATTTTATTATTATTATTATTGCAACTATGTAAAATAAATATTTGTCTGCATTAAGTTATTGTACAGTTTGTTTGATTCATACTTTAAATGATGGGTAACTGCATCAGAATACATCTGATCCAACAGCGCCACCTGGAGTTCCATGAGGATTCAGATTTCCAAATATATCTGACAGCTTTACCTGAGGCTATACAAAATTCCCTCTTCATGTTACTCCCTGTAGGGAGAACTATTCATGATCGTTGTGCTATGCAGGTCTTGTAACCACATTGGTTAACAACAGTCTGTTTAATATCCAAGATCAAATTGTGAGGTCTGTTTTTGTGTTAATATCAAGAAAACAGAGTGAAACTTTAAAACCAATGTTAACAATCACACAATCTCAGTAAACCCTTAAGCACATTCACAAGGGATCATCTACAGAGAGAACTAAAGATTTGTAATAAATTATTTCAGATTATCTTCAGAGTCTTTCTTAATGGTAAATTACATGCATCATGAAAGCAATATGATTCCAAAAGGTCCTGCACGCCAAATAAATAAATGAATGAATAAATCTGGTAAAGTTGCAACATCTTGGTTACATGTATTAAGTATTTCCTATAATAAGGTTACTATAATCCAAATTAAATTATTACCTTTCCCAGTGAGGTTGCATTTAACCACTGGTTTGTTTGTGCTTTTGTTAGAAAGATTATCCAAAGGTGTACTTTCAGGAAGATTTTTTCCAAAGTGTGTTATTGCAGCAGTTCCAGCAGAAGGGGCTGTGTACCTGTTTTGTTTTTGTTTTTTTCAGCTTGGTGCTGGTTTACATTCAAGTGCTCTCGTTAAAGCTGTTCCTTAACCTGATCTTTTTCTGTTGGAGGATATTTTTCTCTCATTAAAAAGTTTACACACATTCATGATGGATATGAATGTCATGGCAATATTGGGCTTTCAATGACTTATTTGAACTGTTGTTTTTTTCTGGCACAGAATGAATCTACAATATGCAGTTTAAGAAAAAAAACAAGAATTAGGTGCTGAAGATTTTAAGGTTTTCTGAAATCAACACGGGGTCAGAATTATGCATACAACACTTCTAATACACACCTAATATGCCTTAGCAAGATTCATCTGAACCAGACACTTTCGGTAGCCATCAGCAAGTTTCTGGCTGAATTCTGGTTTGGTGTTTCACTATTTTTCTTTCCAAAATCGATAGAGTACAGTTACATTTGTTGGTTTCCTGGCATGGACCCAACATTTAAGAACAGTCCGTATATTAAAATAAAACTATGCCTAAAATTTGGTACAGTGTTCTTGGGGTTCACTTTGACTCTGCTTAACATGACTCTGATCATTATGGCCAAACTTTCCTCCAGAAGGCATATTTCTTGTCCATGGGGTGTGATAAGTAATTGCAATGAACATCAGTGTTATGGCATTTGTTTGTTTTTTTTTTTGCTGTGTGTGTGTGTGTGTGTGTGTGTGTGTGTGTGTGTGGAATGTACCCTCCTCTCCTTAGCTTGCTGCCACTGACAATTGCTAAATTCTCAGATCTGCTCAGGCGTCATGCCCTGTGTGTGTCTCAAATCAATTATTCAATCAAATTTTATTTATATAACACCTTTCAAACAAATCAAATGCAATTCAATGTGCTTAGTTTGACTGAACAACAAAACCAAGAAAGGAAATAAAGTAAAATTGGACTTGGGTGACACAATATAACAAAACCAGCAAAATATGAATGATTAAAATGATGAAAAATAAATAACATTAAAAAAAAACTGGAAATATATTGGCAATTAAAAAATGTAAATACCAATCATAACATAGATGAAAATTAACTTAAAAGTAGTTGGAATTAATTAACCTCCCACATTTCAAAGGTAAATGGGGAAAAATCATTAAAGATAATGAAACAGTTATTTGCACACATGAAACTTTAATACAGTTTTTATTCATCATGTTTTAAAGATGACATCCTCCAAATGGTGGTCGTCATTGTCTTTACAGCTTGGAGGGGATTTCTGAAGGTCTCTATGGCTTGGCGGGTCATGTCGGGTGGTACAGTGGCTGTCTCCTTCTGAATAGGCTTAAGGGCTTCAAGAGTTTGGGGTTGATGAGTATACACTCGGTGAGGTCAGGGAAACGGGCCGGCCACCCAAAATCAAGAACAAGATCACCCAATTCAGAAACATTTTCCTCAGATGATCTTCGAGCTGTGTGTGCTGTAGCTCCGTCTTACTGAAAGCACACAGCGAGATCTTTAAACTCAAGGTGTTTCAGGTTGGAGTTTGGCTACCAACAGACCTCAGCACTGCCTCTCCTACCTCACTCAGTTTCATGTGTGTAAATAATAATTTTTATTATATTTACCCTGGAAATATGAGAAAGTTTTTTGGATCACCTTGTATTTATAATTATAATTTTAAAAAAACCAGAAATATATTAAGTTTAAAAATGTATTTATTATAAATATATTTTTATTTAAATATACACAATAAAATCTAGATAAAATGAAGCAATTATACTTCTTCTTTTCTTTTCCCTCTTTCTCTTAGTATTATTATAATTCAAAGCCTTGCTTTTCTTTCTTGATATTCACTTAATTCTCTTCTTATTATTAATATTAATCACTATTCTGAATAATCCCCCAGTGCAGCTAACTGGGTTCTCAAAGGCCGGCCATGTCTCTCACTGTCTATGGTGAGAGGCAGGTAAAAGAACCATTGCTGATTGTCGTCAAGAGTAGGCTGCATAGCCGTCAGCGTGTTTCTGCCCTGCGATGGCCTGG
>JAQMYF010000024.1:29454068-29468369 GCA_030014195.1 Neosilurus mollespiculum
TGTTAATGAGCAGTTGGACAGGTGTACCTAATAAAGTGGCCGGTGAGTGTGTGTGTGTATATATATATATATATATAGATAGATAGATAGAAAAGCCCATATGATTATGCATTATTAACTTAATTTTAAGATTTAAGATTTTAAGTTTGAGTGAGTACATTAAACCTGTGGTTTAAATTTGATTCAGAATTCTATCAGAGCTGCTGTTAGTGAAAATTTATCTGTAGCTTCTTGATCAGAATCAAGAACTCTGTAGCACTGTGGTATAGGTTTATAAAATTAAAACCACACATTACTATTATCTATGGACTATTTCAAGTGAGGATTTAGCAAGTCAGATTGTCTGTTACGGTTAAAGTAGTGATGTTTTTTTTTTCTCTGTACAGGATCATGGAATTGATATTGTGGATACGTCAGAAAGAAAGAGACTCAGAGAGAAACTTGGGTGTAAACCTTTCCAGTGGTATTTGAAGAATGTTTATCCTAAACTAGACACTTGGATAAACCTTGTGGGATACAGAGGAGTAAGTCTACATAAACCTTTTAATATAATAAAAATAATAATATATAAGTTTAACCATTTATAAGCCTCTAAAATCATATCTTTTTAATTATTTTGAGTATAAACAAAATGCTTTAAAAATAATTCTTCTTGATTAATCACAACTCAATGACAACATTTGTTTTCTAATGTTGACCAATTACATTTGCATACAGCTTGAATGAAACAAAGAGAACAATTAACAATTAGTGAGTGATACAAAGTATTATATGTAGAATTTTTCATCTTCTCAGTTTTCTGCTATGGTCGAAGGCCAGTAATATCCTCGAATATGAGAATAATCCTCTGTATCCTTCAAAAGCTGAATCCTATCATCGTTTTATTGTTCATTTAAAATATGTTCAGGTCCAGAGGAAAGCATAGTGTAGCTGGTGTGAGTCAGCTGGGAGTGCTGTTAGCTATAGCACACTTAGGCCAGTTAATTCACTATTCCCCACTTATCCCAATTCCAATTAATTCTAGACAAAATTCACAAAAATATGGAGCACACTTGGAATATATCCACAAATATGGAATTAAAGTATGTTGGGGCACATGCCGCAGGCATAATAACTGTGCACACAGCTTACTCAGAGCTCGTTATTTGAAGTTCTACTAAAACAAGAACATAGTGTGTTAAATAAAAAAATATTCCTTTGAGTGTGCACAGCTGGTCAAATATCAACATTAAGATAACATCCTGTTCTTTTAAATTTACAACCACAGTTAGATACACGTCAGACTACTAGGGCTATATTTACACAGGGTTTTTTCTCCTAGACATGTCTAACTTCACTATCAGTGTGACTAATAAAACTACAAGTTACCAAGGGGGATTAAACAAGAGATGTTTAATTGTTAGTTACCTGTAACTAAATGTCGATGTCCTCTTTTACACAGCACGTTTAAGTCTGAATTTTGCACATTTTTCATCTCACCTTTCTGTGTTAAAGGTCCAAATCAAGAATGGCATGTCATTTTCTTTCATCTTTGATCTGGTGTTCTGATGATTTGTGTGAAAAATTATACTGTGATTTGATTGGTAGAGATAGATGGATAGATAGTCAAACTCATTTTCACTGAGGGCTACATCACGAAATTTGTAGGTTATCAAGGGCCGAGTAATCACTAAACATCTATTTCAACAAAGACCTGTAATGAAATCTTCATGGCAAAATGATTAATTTGGGGTATTTATTTTCTTTTCCTTTTTCACTCATTTTCTGACAACACAGCAGCGATTAGCTTGATTCCAGTCTTTCTTGACTAGTTGTTTATTTTAAATACTTTAGATTGCTGCCACCTAGTGGAAGGAGGGTGAATTACGTTTCATGGTAATGGTTGATGTAAAGAATGTAAGATAATCGCATTCTTTAACAGCTCTCGGGGGCCACATCAAATTAATTGGTGGGCGGGATTTGGCCCGCAGGCCTTAAGTTTGATATCTTTGAGATAGAGCCTGTGTTCTGAAGATTAATGTTATCTACTGACATACTCTAATCAGTCATAACTTTAAAAACATTATGAGCACTGACAGCTGAACATTGAATAACATTGATTGCAGCCAAGCAGTGGGATGTATTAGGCAGAAAGTGAACAGTCAGTTCTCAGTGTTGATGTGTTGGAAGCAGGAAAAATGAACAAGCATAAGTATCTGAGTGACTCTGACTATAAAACAGAAGGTCTTGTGGGATGTTTGCAGTGGTATGCAGTGGTAAGTACCTGCCAAAGGACAACCAGTGTACTGATAACAGTGTTCTGGGTGCCCAAGGCTCATTGATGTGTGTGGTGAGTGAAGGCCATTCCTTCCGGTCTGATCTCACAAAAAAAACGTATCATTATTTATTTTTACTATTTATTATTAGTATTATTAATTACACTCATTTAAAATGAATAATTTTGATAAACCTTTTGGTAAATGGTTAGTGAATTGTATTTGTTTTAACAGATAAAAACAGGCTTCTGTCAGTCTAATACCTACCCTTCTATCATCATAATTTGCACACACATTCATACCCTGTTCCAGGCTTCATTGCTATTGTGGTTGCAAAATTAATTTAACTGCATAAAAACTGTCCCATATTTAGTACCTTTAGGTTGAAATAGACCAAGTTCCAGATCAGTTTAGGAAAAGTACTCAAAAACTAAATAGCTACATAAATAAGTATGCATGAAAATAAATAAATAAACAGCTTGTGTGTTTTATATGGGTGCTATCATGTTTATAAAACTTTAGGAAACCAGGGTGTAAATTAATTTATGTTATCATTCATTCAAAAATATTTTCTTGTTTCTGATTGGTGGAAATCCAACAGATTATTCTTAGTATTCCTCTTCAAGCCACTTAGTTATCACTGACATCGGATAAGTTGAATGATGAATGCACGTTTAGCCTGTATAAGTGTTACACCCTGTGGAAAATGGCTCCACCTGTTTGCTTTCTTAGTTAGTTAGTTCAGACAATTTACAGCAAAGCGCTGCAGCCCTGAGCTATCCAAATTTTATTTCCTCACAGTTTGTCCTATTAAAAGCCATATCTGAGACTAAGTAGCAACAACCAAGGTGGCAGTGCAAAGTTCTGCCTCCCAGCAGCGCTGTCAGTAGGAAGTAGCCTTTCTTTTTTGCTATCTGCAAGCCATATCCTTGTTTGTCTTGCATTAGCTTTTTGTTTATAA
Source organism: Neosilurus mollespiculum (assembly GCA_030014195.1). Classification (NCBI taxonomy): domain Eukaryota; kingdom Metazoa; phylum Chordata; class Actinopteri; order Siluriformes; family Plotosidae; genus Neosilurus; species Neosilurus mollespiculum. Next base: position 29,457,285 of record JAQMYF010000024.1, read on the forward strand.
TAAATACTTATAATTATGCTTAAAGTTAGGGTTAGATTTAGGGTTAGGTTTAAGCTCTAATTTATTCCCTGATATTGATTAATGATACAGTAGCAGAAATTTGCAAAGAAAAAAAAAAAAGAAATAGAAGACTGGGATAGTGAATAGTTTTATGAATTTTTAGGTTTTTTGGCAGCAGGATTAGAAAATTGAAAACTAAGAAATTTTTTTCGACACAAATTTTTTAATTGCTCAACCATATCTCACTTCAGAGGTTCAGGGCACTGAAGAGGTGTAGACAGGCGGTGAGAACTGAGTTTTATCCACTTTCACTTTAAAGAATTTTGCAGTCCATATGGACTGTGTGAGGAAACCGGGGAACCATGGGGAAACCCATGCAAGCACAGGCTAAACAGGTAGAGTCCACATAGAATGCCAGGTATGAATGTTAACCAGTGCAGCACGCAACCAGTGGTATGCTACATGCATAATATTGTCCTCGAAAAGAGATTACATAACTGCATACCTTCATATTATATGTGTCTATTGATTATAGTAGTCGCATTTGCACTGTGAAAAATTTAATTTTCCTCTGGGGATTAATCTACCTATCTATATATTTATCTGTCTGTCTCTGTGTTTGTCTATCTATCTATCTATCTATCTATCTATCTATCTATGTATCTAAAGTTAAAGGTGTACTAATTGATGGATACTGTGGTTTGCTTCTGGTTGGAAAGACATGAGGTTATAGGTCAAACTATCCCAGGCCATTTCCCCCTCCCCATCTTGTGGAGGACCAGAAATTGACCTGTCTTGCAACAAACTAGAATCAGCTAGGCCACTCTGAAAGAGCCATACGGTGACATGATACACTGGTCTACAGCCAAAATATTTCTGCAATAAATATAGTCAAACTTTCCTAATTTTGGGCCGCTGGGAATGAAACTGATGTTTAAAATTGTTGATTGGCTCTAGTTTCTGAGATATGGTACTGGGTCAGCATATACCACCCTGACTTAGGAATCATGAAGGGTGGGTGAGTTATAAAGGGAGGGGATCTGAATTTAAATCAGAATTCACTAAATACATCTTTGACTAAATCGAGGAATAAACTTTATGTAAATAGGTTCAACATTTACTTCAGGTGCAGTAGGTCATGGTTTCAAAGCCTGGACATGGTGGGATAATTATTTTTCGATATATTATATAAATATGATAATCATCATCAATGACTGGGTTTGAAAATTACTGTATTCTTTCTTTTTAGGCAAAACAATAAATGATGCAATCTGAAGCTGGTATTGCAACATAAATGACCTGTACTGCCTCATTTTGTTCTATCACTTCCATTACTTCCCTCACTTTGCTGAACAGATTGCTCTATATCAACTCTAGAAACCATGCATGCATGTAGATTCATGTTCAATATAATTGTGTAGATGTTAAATGTAAAAAACGGAAATATCTTGGAAATGGTAGCCAATCAGCCATTTTTATTCATATTTGAAGTCAGCATACCAAAATCCATAATTAAGAGCACATTTTGTTTCTGAGGCAGACAAATTGTAAAAATTTATACCAGTCATATCAGTGATGTGCCATGTCATAATGACTTTTGAGCAGGTGTCCCATGCCATCCCAGCAACTTCGACACCTATTAGCTATTTTTAACACGTGTTTAAGGCTTAGACAGTGACCAATAAAACACATCCTTCAGAAATATGGTTCCCTAAATTTCTTAATGAGGTTAGATTTAAGTCTAAAGGAAAGCATCTTTTTCACATTGTTTGATGTGATTCTTCCTTTTAACATAAAGATGAAAAATGTAGATGTACAGCTGTGTTTGGATGAAGGTCCTGTACCAGGTGATGTTCCTGTAGCCTATGCATGCCACCATTATAATCCTCAGATGAGTTCCTGTAATGAGTTCCTGTTATTCTGCACACACACCAATAATGTACAAGTCCTGAACCATCTGTTTATTTTCACAGTATACCTTCTACCGTGAAACTGGTGAACTGTACATCGGTGGGATCAAGTCTCATATTCTGGGATTTTAAACAGGTGACGTACATAAATAAAGGGTTTGCTATTTTGATCTATATGCAATTTAATAATAACTTTGCAGTTGCTTTATGTTACACCTTTTTACCTAGAGATGTGTGCATTTTTACCTAGAGAGGCGTTAAAGTTATTATTTACAGGGTTTATGTTGAAAGATACATATTAAATGTACAAAAAATGTGGGGCTTTTAACTGGCACAACCATCAACTGTACACTCCTGGGCAAAAAAACAAATGTTCAGACCAACTTGTTAACCTCGGCACTTGCATGACTGCATACTGTATTGTATCTGTCACTTCAGATTCTATTTAGGAGCTTGTTATCTGGTTTGTGATAGGCTGTATCAGTTATATCAAATAATGAGTTTTTCATTTTTCTACAACAACAACAATAATAATTATAGTATTAATAATAATAATAATAATAATAATAATAATAATAATAAAAGGTATTTTGGAAAATGTTGGACACCAAGATGCATTAGTTTAAATTTTAGATCAAACATATAAATCCTTCTATTACTTTATCTCTGCATACAAGAAGACTATGTACAATAAGTGAATAGTCTCCAGTTTACAGTTTTTCCCCAACACCTTGCTGTAGCAAGAATGTGGGTACTTATTTTGTTAGTATAATAACCATAGAATTGTTTTTTAAATGAAGAGGTAGAAAATTAGTTTTGGGTAATATAAATAATATTTATAAAAAAAGATTTGGTTATTCAGAATTGCTCTGCACAGCACTGGGAGATTAAACATGTTATCAAAGACTTCTGAAGGATTTTCTGTTTCATTCGCATTTACTGTCATTTAATTTCTACCTGCTATTCTAAAAATAGATTATTCAATATCATTAGTCGTCTTTCTGTTTTAATAACAATTTATTATATGTCCTTATAACAGCAGTTGTTGTGTTTATTAATATGGAATATAAAGTTGCAGTGTGAAGATTAATGTAAGGATAAACACATTAAGTTCATTCATATTTTATAACTTCATACAATGTTGTGAAATGTCCTTTTAACAGATCAGATCTTCAACCAGCTACAGTATAAAGATTCTTTCATTACGTGCATCTCTTTCCCCTTTAGCCTAAGTTTTTCTTGTTCTTGAGAAAATGTGTCTGTCCTGAAGACTGCTGTAGAAAACCCAAAGCTACTTCATGTTAAACCTCTGATTCTTACTGACACTGCAGACTGGAGACTCCATCTACGTTAAATGTTAAACAAATGTCAGAAGAAACATCATCACAACATGCTGTTGTTGATTAATTATTAATGATCTACCTAGGGCAAGGTGGATATCACTATTCAGTTCAGTGACAGTCATTCATTCATGTTCTAAGCTGCTTCATCCTAATTAGGGTCACGGGGAGGCTGGCGCCCATCCCAGCCAACTCTGGGTAAAGGCAGGGTACACCCTAGACAGCTCGCCAGGCCATCACATGGCCAACCCACACACTCACATTCACATCTAGGGCCTATTTGGAACAGCCAATCAGCCTATTGTGCATGTTTTTGGACTGTGGGAGGAAACCTAAGTACCCGGAAGAAACCGACCAAGCACGGGGAGAACCCAGGCCTTCTTGCTGTGAGCTAACCACTGCGACACTGTGCCGCCCTCAGTAACATAGTCATTCATTCTGAACCATTTAATCCTAATTAGGGTCGCAGGGATGCTGGAACCCATCGCAGCTGACTCTGGGCGAGGTCAGAGTACACCCTGGACAGCTCACCAGGCCATTGCAGGGCAGTAACATAGTTTCAGATTTAATTGTTTATTTTTACATATTGTGAGCTCTGCTTCAAGCCGAAGTAAACAATGCATCTGTTTATAGCCTACTCATTCAGAGTTTACAAGAACTACAAGACTACAAGGTAACATAGGTAACCACACGCTGTAAAGTCCTTTTAGTATTTACTACACAGAAACTACACAATTTTTTTTTCATTTAAAACATGATAATGATGATACTGTGTGCTCCATATTTAGATTCAAGCATTATCCACTTGGCATAATGTCCAGTGAACCAATCAGATCATGACGTTCCCATGTAGTATATACTACTATATAATTAATTCATTTATATAGTTATTTATATTTATCTATAATTAATTGATGTGTCAAGATTCCTTGTTGGTCATACCAGCTATTACAATAATATAATTACTTTTGTTTTATAAGATTTTAATTAGTTTCTGAATTTAAAATTTCCAAAAAGTCTGTATCCAGATTTTTATGTAAAACCATATATGCTATTTATGTTCAGATTTTTACTTACTATTTATTTATTTATTAATTTTGTATGGTCGACCAAATGTAAAAAAGAGACAGAAATGTTAACAGAAATGTAAAAATGGAAGACAGATATAAACACATTTTGGGAATTAAATAAGATAAAATTTCAATTATTTATACATTTATGTTGCATTTTATAATTAATAAAAGAGTTTGTTGCATTTGATAGGATGTTTTTTCTCTGTTAAGCAGATTTTATATTTGTGTATTTAGATGTAAAACTTGGCAGGTTTTCTTTTCCAACCATAAAGTAGTAGCTTACATGCACACTGCAGTGTTGCCTTAGATTCAAATCTCATTGAATCGACTTACGGAATCGATTCTTAAAGATTCACAGTGATTTGAGAATCGCTATCGATAGATGGCGCTCGCGCTTTCGTGTTTCCTAGCAACGGTGTGTACTTACAGACCTGTTCGGCGTGGAGGATTTACTGCTATCTCACTAAATAAATACGTGAAAATAGTTAAAGTTAATGTAAGAGAGAGCTGATAAAATGAACCGAGTGGAGCTTTTATCTGACCGAGTCACAGCCGCTCAGTTGGAGGGGAGAAGGAACCGAGAACTTCAGAGACAAGAGCGGATTTTCAACGTAAAAGTCCGGACTATAGGAGTGAGTTCAACTCCCAACCAGTGTTTTATTTACTTTATAAAGTTCACTCTGACATGTTCATGATCAAGTGTCATCTGTTATGCAGATTGATAAAGAAGCTCTTCAGTATCAGGTGCAGGAAAAGAGATCTCAACATGACTCTGAGGCCAAAGCGCTGAAGGAATTCGGTGAGCTTCAGATATTACTGTGTTATAGATTGAAATGGAAATGAAAGACATTCAGCATGATCATACTGAATTATTCCTGATATCTTAGTGCTTCGGTTTGTAGAAGTACAAATACATCACAAAGATAAACCAATAAAATATCAAATTTTAATATACGCTACACCAGAACAGAGCAATCTGATTGGCTCACTATCTCAGCAATATTCGACATTATCCTGAGTGGATAACTCTTAAAGTGGAATTAAATCCAAACGTAATTATAGCCTGTATGCATCGTTTGTGTCCATTCCTTTTAACGCACATGCTTCATGGGCCTTTTCTTGTTTGTTTGTTTGTTGGTTTGTTTGTAAGAAAAATAAACATGAGTAATGACTCCTCACACAGGAGGGCACCACTGTACTTCAAAAAGTGTGAGAAGACAGACGAAAAATAAACATAAACGCGGAAGTGCTTGTGTTAGGAAGCAGTTTTTTCCTATTTGTTCATGTTAACAAGCAGATGCTTGTCCAATGTATGTAAATGTTATGTAGCATTATGTGCAGATGTGTCTAGTTTTATTTTATTCAGAAGTTCACTACTTTATATCTGATTTGTTAGTTTAATATCTGCATACTGTTATTTTTGCTATCATTTTGCCCTATTGGAACTGACACGTCTGTGTCCTATTCTCATGATTTTGCACACTCGCATGAGTGAAACGAACAACAAAGAGCAGCTTTTTCAGACAGGCTAATGCAAACTATTAAGCTGATTTTTAGCAGATTGCCACTTTCTAAAATGCAAGTAAAAAACACCTGATAATGAAAATGTACATATTTTCAATGTATCAGGAGAGTTTGGAAGGCTTTCCTTTAAAGCGAAATGATGAACTCCCACACTTTGTCATGGTCACTTGGACCAGGCAGTGTCATCAGTGTCATGCTTTAAAAATGCAAAAATAAACCATAACATTGTCGTTTTATTTTGTCTTTTAGTATTTCAGTGTGGTAAAACTTCAAATTAGTGTAAAAATCCAACTATAGCAAACCAATCAGACTGTGACATTCATTTGTAGTGTATACTTCTAAGCAATTATTAAATAAGGAGAAATACAATAGAGAAAATTATTCAGTCACGGGATTATTTTCACCCCCCGAGACTGAATAATACTCCATATTATACCAAAGTTTAATTCTATAATTACTTTATTTTTCTTTGAAAATATTTCAAAGTAGACAGTCACCTTACTATGTTGCACATGCCAATCATGCAAAAATCATTTAACTTATCTGATGGCAGCAGTGCAATAATTCAGCTCAATGAGGAATACCAAGCATTACACCAATCACAAACAAGAAAAAATTTAATAATCATAGACATTATCCACCCTGCAAACTTGGAGGACTGCTAGCATTAACCTAATTAGGCAAGCCATAAATCTGATGCATGCAACTAGATAGCAGATAAAATATTCTGATACAAATTTAAAAATGAACTGAGCTGCTGCGTGAGGTTGAGAGATACCGACTAGATATAGACATAGCTCGGGCTCTGGAACCACCCATCTCGAGAGGGGCTGGACCTTGTTTTATTCTGGAGTTGCTCATGGGAAGAGACGGCAAACCGGTGTGGGCATCCATGTTGCCCCCGTCTCGGTGCCCGCATGTTGGGGTTCTCCTCAGTTGACGATAGGGTATCTTCCCTCTGCCTACAGGTGGGGGAACGGGTCCTGACTGTTGTTTGTGCTTATGCACCAAATAACAGTTCAGAATACCCACAATTTTTGGAGTCCCTAGGTGGTGTGCTAGAGGGCACTTCCACTCGGGAGACTTTAGTGCCCATGTGGGCAATGACAGTGTGATCTGGAAGGGTATGATTGGTAGGTACGGCCTCTCTGATCTCAACCCGAGCGTTGTTTCTTTGTTGGACTTCTGTGCTCATCACAGTCTGTCCATCTCGAACACCATGTTCGGACACAAGGGTGTCCATAAGTGCACATGGCACCAGGACACCCTAGGCCGCAGTTCGATGATCGACTTTGTAGTCGTGTCATCGGACTTGCAGCCATATGTTCTGGACACTTGGGTGAAGAGAGGAGCTGAGCTGCCAGTCTATCACCACCTGGTAGTGAGCTGGCTCAGATGGCATGGGAGGCTGCCCTCCAGACCTGGGAGACCCAAGTGTGTAGTTAGGGTCTCTTGGGAACGTTTGGCCGAGTCTCACGTCAGAAGGGCCTTTAGCTCTCACCTCCGGCAAAGCTATAACCACACCCCAATGGAGGCTGGGGACATGGAGTCTGAATGGGCCATGTTCCGTGTCTCCAGTATTGAGGCGGCAGCCCGGAGCTGTGGCTGGAAGGTCATTGGTGCCTGTCAAAATGGTTCTGGACCACCATCCAGCACCTCAGGAGGGAGAAGCAGTACTCCACAAACACTGCTTACAGTGGAAGTGGGGAGCTGCTCACCTCGACTGGTGAGGTTCCCGGGAGGTGGAAGGAATACTCTGAGGACCTTCTCCTCAATGCCACCAACATGCCCTCTGTGGAAGAGGAGGAGCCAGGGGGTTCAGAGGGGTATCTGCCCATCACTGGGGCAGAGGTCGCCGAGGTATTTAAAAAGCTCCTCAGTGGCCATGGTCTGGGGGTGGACAAGATCCGCCCCGAATACCTCAAGGCTCTGGATGTTGTAGGACTGAGGATCTCGTCTCTGCTTTTTGCGGCTTCATAAAGCCGGGACCTCCAGTGCTCGCTGGAGCAATTTGCAGCTGAGTGTCAAGTGACCGGGATGAGAATCAGCACCTCCAAGTCTGAGACCATGGTTCTCAGCCAGAAAAGGGTGCAATGCACCCTCCGAGTCTGGAATGAGGTCCTACCCTAAGTGGAGGAGTTTAAGTATTTCGGGGTCTTGTTCACGAGTGAGGGAAGGATGGAGCAGGAGATTGACAGGCGGATCGGCCTCTGCTGTAAAGCGGAGCTTGTATCGTGGTGAAGAGGGAGCTGACCCGGAAGGCAAAGCTCTCAATTTACCAGTCGATTTATGTTCCTTCCCTCACCTATGGTCACGAGCTTTTGGTAGTGACCGAAAGAACAAAATCATAAATACAAGTGGCTGAAATGAGCTTTCTTCGCAGGGTGTCCCTTAGAGATAGGGTGAGAAGTTCTGTCATCTGGGAGGAACTCGGAGTAGAACCACTGCTCCTCCACACTGAGAGGAGCCAGTTGAGGTGGCTCGGGCATCTGATTAGAATGCCTCCCTGGTGTGGTGTTTCGGGCATGTCCAACCAAGAACAGAACTCGGGGTCGACCCAGAACACGATGGAGGGACTACATCTCTCGGATGGTCTGGAAACGCCTTGGCGTCCCCCCGGAAGAGCTGGAGGAAGTGGCTGGGGAGAGGGACGTCTGGACCTCACTGCTTAGGCTTCTGCCCCCATGACCCGACCCCGGAACAAGCAGAAGAATATGAATGAATGAATGAAATTCCAAAATATCACCCAGGTTTTGGTTAGTGATTCCAAAATATCACCCAGGTTGTGGTTACATGACCCGACCCCGGAACAAGCAGAAGAATATGAATGAATGAAATTCCAAAATATCACCTAGGTTTTGGTTAGTTTAAAAGTAACCAGCAGTTAACTGCTTAATAAAAAGTTTGTTATTGACACTGCAATGTTTAGTGGACTCTTAATATCATTAGAGACTTACTTGGTGTTTGGTAGAGGTCGCAGTGGCTCAGTGGTTAGCACTGTCACCTCACAATGAGAAGGATCATGGCTAAAATGTTTTTGTTCAGTTAACAATTTTTAAAATCCCCAGGTCATAAAGTTTTTGTTGAAAGGAAGTGTGGTATCTCAGGACTCTAGCCATGGTCGTGGCTTACCTTCAGGTTCTGAGATAATTTTTATAATTATAACACAAATGTTAATGGAGCAGTTCAACTGCATAGGATGACGGTTACTACGTTTGTAAGAGCTTCTTTTCTCACTCATTGGCCAGAATTAGGTTTGGACAGTGATGACTCTGTGGTTAGGGCTCTGGGTTACTTATCTGAAGGTCAGGGGTTCAAGCCCCAGTACCACCAGGCTGCCACTGCTGGGTCCTTGAGCAAGGCCCTTAACCCTCAACTGCTCAGATGTATGAAAATATGGTAAATGTGAGTCACTCTGGATAAGGGTGTCTGCCAAATGCTATAAATGAATTATGAGAATGGAGATTCTCTGCAGAGCGATATTTTGTATTGCTGTGTAATATTTTCGGGTAGAAGAAGCGCTGCCTTACACTTTTCTCCATTCTCCCAGCTGATGACCTCCTACACACTGACCGTATAGCATGTCTACTAGAGAGCAAGCAGAAGAAAGACCAACGTCTCCTAGAAGAGGACATTGTGAAATTCCGTCAGCAGTTCCAGCAGCCCAGCAGCAGGCGTGAGTTCGACCTGAATGATTCTGAAGTGCTGAAGAAACAGGAAGGGGTGCGAATTTTGTCCGGGTTAACAGGCGAGGATCTGAACAGTGGAGACAGGACTCGGAGACAACGGGAGCAGCTGAGACACTGGACCTTACAGCAGCAGCAGGAACTGGACCAAGCGAAGGAGCTTCAAAGTCTGGAAGGTAGCTGTGGTTTACCAGATTATACATATAAATTTATCTGAGCAATAGTGAATCTCACTGTTAAGACCAGCTCTGAAAGCTAACATGCTTTTTCATGTTCTTATCCAAATGTTAGACTCAAAATGTTAGATAATCATCAATCAGTTTTTCATCAGATAGCTAGTTGGTTAGGTGTCTGCTGTATTAAATGTGCTAAACACAGAATCTGGGAAATTGTGTTAACCAGCTCAGCAGTATGATAAAAGTAGACTACACCTGAATAACCAAGCCCTTGAGCTGCAGAAGATGCAGGAAGAGCACAGGAGAGCCACCAACATTGCCATCACAGACTTCAATCGAGCACTGGTGAGTCAGAAGAGCTCAACTCAGGCTCAGTGGACTAGATTGCCTGCTCATCACAGCTTAAGTTCATTCCCTGGTGCACAGGGAAAAACTCTAACACATTACCTAATATTGTGCGTCTGTATGTGGGTGTACTGTGGGTGGCATTTTCTGAATGTACTATAGTTTAAAATAAGTTTATACCTTTTTTTAACATCACAAAGGCCATGGAATTCCAAGAGCGCAGAGAAAAAGAGCATCATCAAGAAGAGGAGAACAACCGAGCAGATATCCTGAACCATCTGCAGGGGGAACTGCTGAGTGAGAACGTGCAGCGGAGTGCCAGACCGTGCAGGGACTGCTACAAGGGCATGACGCCTGAGCAGATCCGAGAATTTAGCAATTGTCAGCGGCAGCAAGCTGAGGAGAGGAGGGTACATTCTACACACACACACACACACACACACACATGCATCAATGCCTTTTATTCGTGCATGCATGTACCAGCATCACCAATGGTATTGATAGCACAGTTTTTAGACCGGTATTGATCATTTAAAGATGCACTGTGTGCCACACCCTCAGAACGTGTTCATTCATAAGTTATACTATAAGTTGATATTTGTTTGAAGGTCATGTTAGGTATATGAAATTGTGTGTGTGTGTGTGTGTGTGTGCGTGTAGCATGTTTTCATGGAGCAGCAGGAGAAGCAGCTGCAGGAGGACCGCATGCAAATGGCTTTGGCTCGGGCTGCACTGCTGAAGGAGAGACAACAGGCGAGAATTAACAAGGAGCTGCGCAGAGCTGTGGATATGACTAACATACAACTGGCCCAGGCTCAGCAAGCACAGTTTGTACCAGACACACACACACACACCTATAAACCAGGATTTAGACTCTCAGAACTGTCACAGAATAATAAACTCTGTAAGGTTTATTCAACATAGTATACAATGGCTTGCATAAATATGTAACCCCTTAAAGGACATGTCTTAAGCTTTTTATTTACCACGATTACGAGCAAAAAGTGATAACAATGCTAGTACTAGAGTGC
>JAQMYF010000024.1:29486425-29505686 GCA_030014195.1 Neosilurus mollespiculum
CGCTTTGTTGCATGCTTTGGTGATGCGTGAATAAAGACTGTAACTCTTCGTGGGTGTCAGTGTTTTTCTCACGTCTCGCCCCAGAGCTCTAGGTGACACTTCAGGACTGATCGACAAGAAGCCTAGATACGTCTAGAAGATCTAACACTGTATTTACAAACATCAAACTATTTGTCTATGATCTAATTCTCAATACAACTTCAATCATCGGACAGTTAAAAAAAAATCCCTTTAATCTAAACCTGACAGCAAAGTCACTAATGAGACCTAATTACCATTGCTGTAGTCTGCAGCCACATGCACTTTGTATTGTATCTGCGAGATGAAGAATAAAGCTTTCTTTATAAAACAGCACTAATGAATTCAAAGGATCACAAAGTGTTGATTAACTTCATTACAAGTCAACTGTGCAGGTGCAAATCACAAGTTTATATTTACGCGCTCGTTCTAATAGTCTAGATCAGTAACAGCTTGCACAGAAACATGTACAGCAGCTGCTCCAAATAACCATACCCTAAGAATAAACGGGTTAAAAGAAAAGATTTATTGTTATTTACAAAAAAAACAAAAAACAAGGAAGGAGTCTCCAGTGTCAGAGCTTTGTAATACCAAGTTTTCTGATATGGTAAAGGCTTACACACTGTTAATAGATACTACAGTCTAAGTGATAACATGAATTTTATTTTTTTTTGTGAGAAATGCAGCTATAAATAGATAAAACAAGTTAAAAATGTAACTGTTGGTGAAATTTGATTGCATGAAAGGAACAGAACGTTTCATGACGTCATTTCATAACAACAACTTGTCATATGACTCGAGCTGTCTTTCCCTTCTTTATTTTCCTATTCCAAAGAATTTGAGAAGGTACTTCAGCCTATAGCTACAAGGTTTTCTTTTTTTTTATTTAAATTAAACAAACAATCGTTTTAAAACTATTTGAAACTGAAAGTGTTCAGTCTTTTGGAAAAGCTTTGATCTTAACGGTAACTTGAGAAAACTGCACAGTGAGCGTTTATTAAAGCTCACGTGACTGTGAGCCTCTCATTAGTTCACTGCTTTCTGCGACTCCTTTTTTAATACCAGTTAGTTTTTGTGTGTTTACTTTACCTGGTTGTGTTTTATTCTCACTTTATATGCTGTAAATGAGAATAAATCATCAACAACAGCAGCCACAGGTTTCTGTCTGAGGCTGTGTTTTGGAAAAAGACCGCTATACAGCATCACCATTTAAACACTAAAATATTCCGTTAAAGACGGTACAGAGGACGCATTCTATGATTATTAAACCTGCTTGGCGGTTGTAAGTCTGGAATATCAGCTAAAGACATATATTCAGTAGGGGTGCCGGAATCTAGATTCTTATTTATTAGCATTCTGAGTCGATTCAAATTTTCAAGAATCGATTTTAAGACGTTTTTTCGAGCATTTCCAACCTTACTCACAGCGCGTACCGTTTGTCCACACACGGCCCCCGTAGTGAATTGTTCCAGTGAGTGGCGGCTCCAGAACTAGCTTTTAGCTCTTAGCATTGACATTGATGAGGAAAAAAGAAATACAGCCAGCGCCGTCTTCGCTCAATGCAAATGTTTGCACTTCGGATTTTACAATTTCCGGGTAAGAAAGAGCTTGTACGGATGTCCCTTTTGGGCTCCGTAAGCTTGACATGAATATGCAGTGGGCAAAATAAAAGTCAAGTATTTCGGGAACACTTCACTAAACTCCCAACCGACTCTGAACGAGCAAAGCGGATCAGCATATCTACAAAACCAGCTGTGTAGTAATATCATTTCTTTCTTTCTTATAGAAGAGTTGTTCCTAGCTTATACAAGAATGTGAAATTGGCTCCCTTTGTTTGTCATGGTTATGGATCAAACATCGGTTTGAATCAAGAATCGATTCTGAATCGATTCATCACACCAAAAATCGGAATCGAATTGAATCGCGAGCTGTTGTTCGATTCACATCCCTAACATTCAGCACACAATGCACCACTGCTCGAACCTGCCCAAAGTGTACAATGATGTATATTTAAGTGGATTGCTATAGGCCTAAGCTTTCCAATAACTTGTTCTTACTTTTTTTTTACACAGCAAAGCGGGTACTGCTGCTAGTATAAGAATAATAATAATTAAAAGAAATCCGATGTGTGTGACGTCAAACAGGCAACAATTCCACCGACCAGGCCGCCAGACGTCGCCACACTGTCTTCATCTAAGAGTTCTGGATAAGTGAGTGTTGTTTGGTAGGCAATATGCATCGGAAATGTACGATTAACACCCACTTTACGTGCCTCGAAGGGATAATATGTACACGCATAACTTCCCGACATATTTGCCAAATGGCAAAGTGTTTGCGTGCGTATATGCTGACGCCATCGAATCTATAGTGGACAGACACACATTTAATCTTACAGGCTGAAATCGCACATTTGTTGAGTACCGGTTTGTTAAGTCATTATAAAAACATTTATTGTTTGTATTTGTACAAAACACACTCACCAAAATAAGAGGAAAATACCATGTTTTTGTTTTTTTAATTCTAAGAAATGTACAGAGTATAGAAAACACTTCGGTCCATTTCCAAAAATAAGAACCTGTAAACTTCTCATCAAAATGAAACATACAAAAGTCATTCTGATGTCGTTGTGCTACTGAGGTATCGACAACTGTTTTGGAAAATAAGATAGCCGGGGGCATACATATAAAAAAACAAAGCCAACACAAATGTACAAAATGTAAAAAGAGCAAATAAATATGATTTATATTTAACCAAATCTAGTAATTTCACTAGAGTAGACAGAAATACAGACAGCAGAGAAATCAGTAGGTGTGGATTAGTCCCTAACTCACAAGTAAAAAAAAAAAAAAAAAAAAAAAGATTCTGTACAGAAAGAAAATAAAATCACATCCTTATAATTCATAAAACTATCATGTCCTACTATCAGAGGACAAAGAGCAGATGCCGAAGTGCACGTCAGCTACTGCTAAAATAATTTCTATCTATTTTTATATATATATAAAAAAAGCAAGGTCAACTTTGTCAGCCTGTAGCTACTGATTTCTTCTGTTCCTATTTTTATTCACATGTGCCTACTGACAAGGTGTATGAAATATTACCAGCAGATGCTCTTCATGCCAAAAGGGCTCTAAAATGTGCAGCTGAACAGGAAACGCCATTTGAGCTGGCCGCAGCCAGTATAAGTATTTTTTATAAGATGTAAATGGTCATTAAAAATTCTGAAAAAAACGTAAAAATATTAAATCACAAATAAAAGGTTTGCTGCAGAAAGAGTGAAAATTATGTTAAGATTTATGTTTTTCTGACACAGTTAGATTTTGTCCGGTTAAAAGGTTAAGGCTGTTTTTTTTTTTTTTTTTTTTTTAATGTTTAGTTGGAAGAGGAAATGTTTTAGTGTGTAAATGGAAAAGAGGAATAGTGTGCGTGTGTGTGTGTGTTGACAATTTAACATTTTTAGAAACATTGTGTTTGTGTGTGGCTCACCAGACTTCAGCTTCATGAGGTAGTTAGATGTGCAGATAGATCTGGCTGTCAATTTTAAATGCTAAAATAAATTGTGGGACTGACACAGTCATTGTCCTACACACACAGAATTGACAAAACCCAGAAAAAACTGTGAAAAGAGTATTGCTAACACTCTTCCAATCTGCTCAATTCATCACAGCTTTCAGGTTCTTTTTGTTTCTTGGCCCCACAAAAGGCTGCAAAAATGACATTTAATAAAATCAAGATCATAGAAATCACGTTTTAAAAAATTCTTCACATCAACTGAGGTCAAGTAATCAAATCACCTCACATGGCATCACAGCACAGTTCCAGTCGCATTTTTTTTTTCGCTTCCTCTTTAAAAAATTAATTCGTTTATACCCGTATTAAAAGCACGACACCCTGAGGACGAATAGAGTAAAAGAGGAAGCACCAAAACAAACATTTTTCCAATTCGAATGAATTTCTTAAAGAATTGTCTTGTGTGAGCTGCGTTCACAGTTGTAAAGATTGATGCTCTTTCCGACATAAGCAGCTAGAAATCAGAAACAAATCGTAAACATATCTGCACAACATAAGTAGAAGCGGGAGCCTTGAGCAGGTTAAACACCTCTCTCCGTGTTTACTGTGCTGATATATAAACTAACATGCATGGGAAAATCGCATCAAGTCGCGTTACATACACAGTATCATACGTCTAAGTCCAAGGCCACTAATTCCAGTAATAAAGACTATCTCTAGTGCATAAAAAAGAAGCTGCAGTGCACCCCGTGTCCAAACACATTTTACAAACCGAGGCAGCGTTGAAGAATGTAACCGTACGTTCACACAAGCAGGTGAGGTCATATCACATTTGCTATTTGGTTTTGCTCTTCTGGGCGTGGCTATTTTTGTGACTTGTGGATGTGCACTGAATAGAATTTTCAGTATACACATTCACATCCCCTTTGTTTAAAATACATGGGTTGAACAACCTTCGCTGGCAGATTAGGAAAGCATGCTAACTATACTAGCTACACATGCTCAAGAGAAGATCTAACAATCTCTGCTACTTTTTCCAAGATTTTTTTTGTCTCCATTCACGCTTATGAAACATGGTACGTGACCATTTACGATGAAAGTCTGGCTGCAAGTTTGGTCCCCCCCCCATGTTAAACAAATTGCACATAGGAACTAAAGTTGTATGGAAACACAAGAAATGTCAGGCAACATGGTGCCTGAAATCGTTTGATTTGTCAAATGTTTTCGATTTGTCACTCTAAAGATTTAAAGTGTAAGACCAAATTTTAGTACAGCTGAGGAAAAACCCCCACAAACAATTCACATTTTTCCACCATTGCTAAAATAGGGACTCCGTGTAAAGCATGGACAAAGTAATTGTATCAACGATCGTCTCGGTCACCTGCTTGTGTGAACACACATTATTACGCTGCAGGGCTAAGTGAAAAGTCTGAATGAGTTAAAGCTCACCTGATCCTCTCACCATGCTGCAAGTCTAGATTAGCGTTCGTTCATACATACATGACATTCAGTGATGATGCACTAAGAAACAGTCTATCCATTGGGAATAAAGACACCTCCAAGTACCTTCTTTCCAACCCCTGAGTTTAACTTGTGAAAGGAACAGCATGTGAATCCACAACCCTCGTGATGTCCTTCCTTTAAACTGTCCATGCAGAGGATCCTGTGAGCTGTACTTTCTTAGCAGGTCAGACGGTCAGCACTTGCCACCAAAGTGCAGAAGCTCACCAAGTAAGGAGCTTTTATACAGAGAGGGCAAGCTGCAGTCTAGACAACGTTTTAGATGAATTGACAAGCATTTCATTCTTTTAAGAAAACCCATAGAGCTTGTCTACACAGTCCAGATGAAGGTGCACATCCGGGGACACGAGAACAAGGCCAAAACTGTGTAGACATGTCCGGAGGCCAGCATCAGGAAAGTGATTTATCTGTTGAGGGAATGGTGCAGGTCTCTCCTCAGCCTTCTCCATCTGATTTGTCATTCACCTACACCAAGAGGGAAAGAGTGTACTTTAATTACAAGGATTTAAAAGAACGGGACTGAGATTTCAGTAATGCGGTGGTATAAACGTCTATAGCTCATCCTTCCAGGGAATTCTTTTTTTTTTTTTTTTTTAAATACAATGTGCCCCATTTCCCATCTAATCACATATAAATCTCTTTAGTCTCTAGCAAAATTTTTGACAAAAAAAAATTGAAAATAAAGCCCAGGGTAAAAAAAACAAAACAAATAAAAAATAAAAAAAATTCCTGGTGTTTTCTCATTCCAGTGAAATGTCAAAATTACTGTAGTTATCATA
Source organism: Neosilurus mollespiculum (assembly GCA_030014195.1). Taxonomy (NCBI): domain Eukaryota; kingdom Metazoa; phylum Chordata; class Actinopteri; order Siluriformes; family Plotosidae; genus Neosilurus; species Neosilurus mollespiculum. Next base: position 29,492,251 of record JAQMYF010000024.1, read on the forward strand.
CAAAGACTACAGATGTGGTGCATAAAGATTAGTTTAAAGTGCATTTACTAAGACTCTTCAGTAAAAGGAAGTGAATTCCACATTTCACAAAAACAGAAATGAAACTCCGTATAACTTGCCATAAGAAAACAAAATCTGTGTTTTTGTCCAAAGTTGCCCAATCTTACCATTCACACTTCTTGCTTACTGCTAGGACCACTGGGAGCTGCTGCACTCATCAGCTGTTGACTATAATGGAAAAACACAGTGCAGACATGGTGGAATGGCAATGTATTAAATTACCAAATATTTGAGTGAGAGTAGGAATCTACAGAATTAGCACTCAACTGAACTCATTTTCTAGTCTCCAGTATAAGGTGATTTAAAACAACAACCACTGTTGGCAGCTGTTATAAGCTTTTTAGACTCCTTCAACATGAATTCATTCATTTTTCAAACCACTTAAACTAGGGCTACTTCGAAGCTGAAGCCCATTTCAGCTGACTCCGAGCAAGAGTAATACACCCTGAACAGCTTGCCGGTCCCTCACAGGGCCAACACCAACACACACACTTGCACTCAAACTCTTACCTAGGGGTAATTTGGAACAACCAATTGGCCTAGTGTGCATGTTGGAATACCCAAAGGAAATCCACACAAGCATAGACACTCGAACCCAGAACCTTGTCGCTGTGAGGCAGGCATGTTAACCACTACACCACCTTGCCGCCCACCCCTTTAACATCTTAAATTAAAAAAGAAACCAATGGCAAATCTAAAAACATTCTGAGACGCAAAACTGTGCTGCATTTGATTCTGTCATTCAACTCACTTTCTCAATTAGCATAACCTCCATCTATAAATCAAGTTTCCTCGACTCACCACCAGCATGTAAAGTCTCAGTTGAACTTTGGTCAATGTTACCAGTAACCACTGTTCTGATCAGTAATCACAATTATTCTTAATGACAAGTTACTGATTACTGTTTTTCCCAATGACCAATCACAACTGTTTCCTACAACCATTCCTAATTAACACTTTCCCAATGACCAATCACAACTGTTTTCAAAAACCAATCACGAATCAACATTGTTCTCAAAGACCATTAATCACCACTTTTTCCAATAAACAAGCTATAATCAGTTGTTGCAAACAGCCTTTTTGCATTCATTGTGTGTTTGCATCCACTCTTTCACATTCATTATATAAATCTCCGTTATTGATGATCACACTTCTATTCTACTCTACATTATTTAATAAATGTTGAAGAGCAACATACCGTGGATGAAATAAGTGATCAGGTCCCATGCTTCTCTGAGGCAACATCAAACCTTGAAAGTGCCCTACAGCATGTGGGTGCCTGTACATAGTTTGTCCTGGGGTGTAAGGCAGGTGCTGGGGCCGCTGCAGTGCCTCCAACAAGTGCGAGTGAGTATTATGAGATCCAAAATGTCCACTTGGGTGCTGGGGCCTGGAGTATGTTCCCCCTTGGACACTGTGAGGTGAGGGAGCTCCACCGTGCTGCATGCTGGGATGCGTGGTACGTGGATCATAGGGGTAGTTTTGTTGAAACTGAGTGGAGGCACGGTGTTGGGCTGCAGCGTTGTGGCTGTCCAGATCCAGTATCTCTTTTGGGCTTTCAGGCAGATCCAAACTGTCCTCAGTCCGGCCTTGTTTTGCTGGGGTAGCACCCTCCTGATTCTCAGTAGAGCTGCTCTGGGATCCACTGGATATAATATTTGGAGAAATAATATTCCCACCAGAACCATCTGAGCCCAGAGGAGACATACTGTTCTCCTTTTGCCGAACACTGACGCCAGCACCTGCAGCCGTAAGGTAAGCACTGGGTATCATGGGTGGATGAGGGTGGTATGGAGGTCTAGGCCATTCTCTTGCTGGAAAACCAGGCCTGCTGTTTTGCTGGTGCTGGGGATAGTACTGCTGTTGTTGCTGATATGGAGCATGCATGCTAGGATGGACCTGAGGATGTGGACTCATATGGTACTGATACACCATACCTTGCTGATATGGAGGATAATTGGAAGGATTGTGATGAGGGCTTACAGACTGAGGCTTTGGCACTTGGTTTGGGTAAGGAAGATGACCAGAAGGGGGCACTGGTCTCCCCATGTATTTACTGTAATGTGGACTGGCCATACCATACTGAGCCATACTATTGCTCTCTGAACTAAGAGAGGAGTTTGTTGGTGTCTGATTGGGTGGTGGCACCTGATCTGGCCTGCCTTGCTGAGTTTGTGATACTGGGCTAAAAGGCTGCTGTTTGTAATGTCCATTGGCAGTTGAATTTTTAATATTGGGATTGGCAGCACCAGAGCTTCCTTCAGGTTCCCGAGTAGGCTCACTGGGTTTCTGGTCACCACGTTCAGCAGGTGAGGGCTGAGCTAGAGCTTGGGAAACAGGGTGACTGGGGGGCAGTGAGGTGAAAGTGGCAGGGTGTTGAGCACTAGGATGTGACCCCTGAGGAACAGACTGCGGCATGCCATGAACAGGCCCTGGTTGTTGACTATGGAGAGATCCATTGTGGGGCATCTGCTGGTGAGGAGCAGTGGAAGACATGTGTAATAGCCCGTTGTTACGATACTGAGGAGATACACTTGAAAGAACCTGCTTAGGGGGACTCTGCAACATTCGTTGGAGATTATCCTGTGAGCCACTTTGGGAGAACTCTGGAGGAATGGTGGAAGCCATCTGTCCAGACAGATCTGAGGTTTTCTGAGTGATTTTATTAGAAGAGTGCATAGAGGAATCCTGACATTTCTGACTCTGAGTTTCAGAAAGGGGTTCCTTTTGAGAAATGGGAATGTTTTGGGGTATGAGTGGATTGCCTTCTCCAGTGCTCCTTAGGTCCAGTGGTAATTTGTCTTTTTCTGGTGTGGAGAGCAAGGCTCGTGCAAGCTCTCCTGATAACTTCTTCTGTGGTGAGCCACCCCACAGTGCAGCACCAGGGCTCTGCTGGGTACTGTTGGGCTGTTCAGGGACCTTAGTTGAACAAATAGACTCTTCACATTGTTGTTTGTCTAAATCTGTTAGAATAAAAAAAGTAAAAGGCATCACAAAAACAACCAATAACCACAAGCATTGTTGCATAACAATCTTATGAAAAGGATGCATTACAAAGGCAAACCATTTGAGAAACGTTTACCTTTGGATGCTCGGTCAGCACCTTGGCTATCTCCCACAGACCTTGAGTTTTGGCTTTCAGGAACTGCAGCTGTATTAGCATTCCTTACTGGAGGGGGCTGGTAACCAATGCTAAGGCGAGAGGATGAAGCAGACAGCTGCTGCAGGGCAATCATCTCAGGACTGTCCATCATTGAACCTACATGTGGACTGGGCTCTTGTGGGGTCAAGGAAGGTCTGTGAGCCATGGGTCCCTGGGAGTTAACTGGTGACATCCTATATTGGCCATTAGAAGGGGGATATCCAGCACTGTTTGGGGGATTAATTATGCCATGACCATATAGGTGCTGACCACCCATAGCCTGCTCCTGCATCGTTGATCGTCCAGGCTGCTGATGGTTTGAGCCTGGCCAAGAACCGTAAGGAGCAGGTGGAGGGCCATAAGGAGTGAAGGAGTTGTGCAAGGGTCTAGGGTAGCCATTTCCCATGGGGTGCATGGGTTGCCTGTCAGGGTGATGGTGTTGTCGATACATTTCACCCTCAGATGGAGTGGTACACAGTCCTCCAGATTGAAGGGCAACTGGTCTGGGGCCCAGTGATGGGCCATGAGTGGGGCCAATGTAGGAATGCTGTTGGTGACGAGAATCCGGCCCCATTGGATATCTCGGACCATAGTGTGGACCATTGGTAAGTGGACCCTGAGAAGAAAAATTATTCTGTGTTAGCAGGCTTTGTCAAATTAATTGTATTATTTTTAAGGACTTTTAAATGCCTCTTCTTTTGTAAATTAAAACACCTCAGCCAAACATAAAATATATTACTATGAATCTGAATGATTACAATGAATACCCTGTGATCGAAGAGAGCTGTTCAGGGTGCCCACCTTTGCCCAGAGTAGGCTGAGATAGGCTCCAGCCTCCTCACAACAATGAATGATTTAATCACGTACAGCAGCATCATGCACTCACTCATAAAAATCTAAAGTGTGTTCTTTCTCTGGTATTAAAAAGGTGTCAAACCTGCATAGGGTAATGAGGCATGTGTTGGGGTCCATGCTCTCCTGGACCCCTACCCATGACTGGTCTCTGTCCCGGATATGAATATCGGGGGTCCATCATCATACTTTCCCCATACATTCCTGGTCCTGGGGGACCTGCATGCCGCTGGAGCTGTTGTTTCATGAAAAAAAAAAAATACAAGTTTGTTAAACATCTGACGTATGAAACAACATATTGTTCAGTGTATAAGATTTTTAAATTTAATCAGTACATATTTATCACTATAAAAGTATAATACCACAGAAAATGGAGTACTTTCTGTAATGCTAATCAGGGGCTTTAAGTTAATGAATATTGTTTATTTCACATTTAGCATAAAGCATTTACTCCTTTGGGACGTATTTTCACTAGATTTTGAAACATGGCACTGGGGATTTATCCATTAAGCCACATATTCAGCCCACCCTCCTATATAGAAGAATGCCAAAAACTTGACTTAAGGACATGCAATTCTTCCACTCAAACCTTTGTAAGCCATCAAGTTAGCTTTTCACACATAATACGGTGTCACATTAGTAACAAAAGCCATGCACGGTGACATGATCCGCAAGCAAAAACCAGTCTCGCAAGGGCACATAAAAGCCTCCAAAATCTCAAAATTCAACCTGATAGGTGAGCAAGTGCTGAGAAGTTGAGCATGTAGCAACGGTCACGAGCACAAAAAAGAACCACTTTTGATATTAACTTATCAAAGAGGCACCTCCATGATGGAACTGGGTTGGGCTTTTCAGTAGTAGTAACACAACCACATTAGACATTCTACTTAATTGTGTGTTATGGTAAAGGAATGATGGTCAAGAATCCATGTACTTTTGGCCACATATCACATTTATATTTTTGAATCAGATAAAATATTTTTGGTTCACTTGAAGTGTCCAGGGCTTTAAACATCTGTAAATTTCTTTCATTCACTCATTATAAACATGGCAAAAAAATGAATTGCCAGGTGTGTGAAAAAAAATCACAACACCCACCCAAGCACAGGCATTGAACATCATCCACTTTTTTACCTCTGCCAAAGAAGTTGTTTTATCCTCAGTTTGGGTGCTTGTTTGTTGGCAGAATTAAATAAAAAGTTGTGTGTGGACTTTCATTAATTTTCTGAAAATTAATTTCTAAAGGATTCTTTAACACTGTGAGATAGTACAATTTTTTGGGCATGCCATATTACAGAAGGGTCTGCAGGGGTGATGTTTACTTTATTTTTTTGTAAAAAGTTATGGGTGATTTTTCATCACATTTCTACCAGAATTCAAATTCAATTATTTTGTTTAACATTAAACATTCTGAGGTGGGATGATTTTGAGAAAGTATGACACCTGGTGTTTATATGGGGGATTGCTGGGTTTAGAGGGTGCTTGTGTTATTTTCTCTTATTGTTATCAGTCCAGAAAAAGCAAAGCAACTGCTCTGTGCACTGACTCAGTTAAGCAGAACACAGCTTAAAACAAACTGCTGCAGCTGCAGGTCTGATTCACTTAATGCCTTGAAGTTGTGATGACTTTGAGTTGAATCACTTATTTATTTTTTTTACACCCATGCACATACACAGGGTTTTAACCTGTCTAAGGCACCACACAGAGGTAAACATCACACTAGCAATCAATCATGGTAATCTTGATAGCTCTCTAAAAGATGTTTTCATATAGTGATGCTGCATGAAGTCCTAAAATCAGACAGGAAGTGTAGCCTTGCCTGTTGTGAACAATGGTACATTCCGTACAGTGGTTCGTTTCCAGAGCGAGGCTGTCCTGTGTTCATGTTGTGAGCATACGTGGGTCCGTTGCTGAACTGGTAACCAGGTGGTCCAGGAACCTGGCTGCCCCCTTTACCCCCGCTGGACGATTTGCGTTTCTGTGCATGTTCTGTGGCCCGGATCAGGCTCTCGGGTCCCGAATGCCGACTGCTCTTACTCTTCTTTTTGTCCTTCCGCTCACGGTCCTCCTTGCTCAAATGGAACTCCTCATCCGTGTCGCCATCCTCAGAGGGGAAGTGTTTTAGCAGGGCTCGGGTGAAACAGCGCTCCAGGGACTCGGCCATTATCGTGTACTCTGAGAAACACAAACATAGCTTGTCCATTTAGCCCTGTCAACACGCACATACAAACAAATGCACACGCACATACACACAGAGGACTCAGTTTCCATCTCTGAGCTGAGCCAATGACCAGGTCACAGAGCCACATTTGACCTTTGACCCTTCAGCCCTTCCCGGTGGGGGGAGAACATTCTGACAGATGGATGGCTCCAGAGAGAGGGGCCGCAGGGATGGAATGTCTGTGTGGCACTGCAGGACTTGGAGCTCTGGAGAACAGCTCAATCACTTGACATTAATCACTGTCAGAGCCTCGACACACGTACACACACAGTCTCTCTCCCTGTCACACACAATCACACACACACTCCACAAAAAATCACAATAAAAACTGTCTTCCTTTTATTTTTAGCTGACATTTAATAACAGAGCCCATTTACCACTCTCCTCTCCGTTGTATTCCAGGCAGTTCTCAAACATGAGCTTCACGTCGGCTATGAACTCATCCTTGGTGACATACTCTCCTTCATTTAACTTTCTCTCAATGGTGGACAGATCCATCGGAGTCTTAAGAAGTAGAAAGAAAAAACGATCACAAAAACACTCACAAATCTACAAACACCTACACTTACAGTTTAGCCTAGAAGCACCCAACCATTTCATCAGTAAAACAAGCAGCCGGAACATGACTCATCTGAAGCAGCACTGCAATCATGATGCCAGCTTATTTTACCACCTGGGGTTTATTTCAACACTTAAGAGAACTGAGAGAAAAAAAGTTTCCCAGCTGAGAAACACAGGAAGCTAACCTGAATGATCTCATGATAGTTAGGCGCGTAGGATTCATCTACAGGCTCCATGAAGGGCCAAGCATCTTTATGAGCCTTCAGAGCCTCCAGCACTGAGGGGAAAAATAAAAACAACCAAAGATCAGATTTAAAATGTGAAAAATCCCTGAAGCTGAGAAATGAGGAAACGTGGGTTAGGTCTTGGTTCACAGTCCTTTCCACCATTACGCACCTTTGTAGAGAGCTGCATAGTCATCATCAATATCGTAGCTGAAACAGAAAAAGAGAAATGGAAGTGAGCAATGAGGAACATGACCATGTAGATTGAAACACGCACGAACACACATCATAGACTAAATTGAGTTCCTTGCAAAAGGCTGGTGCCTATCCCCAGGTTATGTAGCATGAAGCAAATAGGAGTTCAACTCTTCCTGGATGGGATGCTGGTCCATCGCATTTCACCTTCCCAGTATTTTTTTACTGGTACCATTTATACTGCTGGGTGTACAGAGGCACACTTGTGATTAAGACCAGTAAAAGTTAGGGGGAATTAGGATCTCACAACAAACAAAGCCAAATCAATTAATCCAGTGATTTTTTTTCATTTACTCAGGATTTTATGTGATTTTATGTAAATTATTTTTTTCCTAACTCAATCAACTTTTTTCCTGTATTACACTTAATGAATAAAATGCTGATATAGAAAAACAATCCACTAATGGAGGCAAACATAAAAAATACTTGGTTTTTATCTATTTGTAGTTACATGTAACGCATTGCAACATCTGAAATCCAAGCTACTTCTTGTCATCACCAAAATCAACAGTGTTGCCAGATAATTTAACACATTTTATGACATGGCATATTTGTATAATCAATCCTGTCCGGTCAATTATGGTATTCAGCAGTCTGTTATGTTTTACAACAGATCGATACAGAACTATGTAAGGCTGGGTGTGATATGACCTACAAATATTATTGCAATATTTTCCCGATAACAATATTTATCTCGGTCTCTCTCTCTCTCAGATATATATATATATATATATATATATATCTCTCTATCTCATTATTGGGGAAATGCTGCTATAAAACAAGGCATGCAGACTGGTTCTAAGTATAATGGGATGGGATACTAATGCATTCTTGTACAAACCTGCAAAAAAAGTGTAAAAACCTTATTTATGCTCTTGGCAAATGCAGAAAAATGCACTGTCGATAAAATGTGACTGCTGCTAATTCACAACTCTGTATTCAGTTATATGATAAGTAAAGTCATAACATTCATTTTCTAAGCTGCTTAAAGCTAATTAGGGTTGCGAGGAGTCTGGCACCCATCTCAGCCGACTCTGGGTACACCCTAGACAACTCTCCAGGTCAATAGAGGGCCAACACACATACAACCATTCACACTCACTATATAACTATATAAATCTGTTAGGTTTATTACTATAGTGTAAGTTGTTGTCTGTGAGTGTAGTGTGATGTCATATTTTATATATATATATATAAAATTTAAAGCTCTTACAGCTCATTGGTGCGGCGAGTGCGGCAGACAGGTGAGTGGGGTTCTAGGTGGAGCAGCTCTGCCGGCAAGTCCTTCCCCTGAGACAGCAGCCACGCCCTCTCCTCACGCTGTTTTCTTCTCCGAGATCGTTCTGAATACAGAAATGCACACAAACACAATCATGAGCACATCCACATGTGCATGCACAAAGCCATTCAAGGACCAAAAAAATGCAAATTTTTCCACCATTCATAGTTCTTTTCTCAAGGCACCTGTTACTCAAACAAACCAGGGCTGTGTAGTCTTCTAAATTCAAGTCAAATGACTGACTCAGCAAGCAGCTTTAGAAGGCAAACTAGATCAAAAGGCTTGTGGGAGATAAAGAAGTGAGCTGGTTTCTGTGCTGATATGAAAGGCTGTGTCAGGCGTACCCTGCTGTGAGGATTAAAGAGGTTTGGGAAAGGAGCCACTGGAGAGCTCCTCAGGCTAAAATCTTCATTCATTATACATTAACACCAAGTGCTTGAGCTGAGCAGAGCAGAGAAGCCCAGTGCCACAGTCAGGAGTGAAATAACTAACACAGATATCAAGCATTAACCGAAGGGAGTTTGGGTTGATAAACAAGGTTTGGGAGTTTCCTCCTCAGCCCGCTTCTTAGTGCACCTGCCATTAAAGCATGCTCTTCCATGTGTGGACACAAGGATGTGTGTGCATTTGATCTGGCTGCTGAAAGTGTTCATGCCCATAGGCTGCCTGTGGAGGTGGGAAAAAAATTCGAGTTTGTGCGTACCTTCAGCTGCTTTGGCCCGCTCCAACTCCTCCCTCTCTCGCTCCTCTTGGAGGAGTCGTTCCTCTTCTCGCCGCTGCTCAGCAAGTAAAGCCTGCCTTTCCAAATCGTCTTCTTTCTGCTTCAGATCCACCTTAGACACCACCTTAGACACCACCTACATAAGCAATGTGACAGTTCACGTGAAGTTAAAAAAAATATATGTTATCCATAACCTCTGACCAGTCACAATAGAGAGCACTACTGTACAAAAGCTTCAGAGAAACTCTTCTGGAAGTAAACAAAAGAGCAGATTCACATTCATCAGGAAATATTTCCCAGAATTGTAAAGACACTAAAAGCAAATGATTTAAGGGACTCATACCTCCTCTTTATTTATGACGTGTTTGTCAGAAAGTCTCTGAGAATTTCGAATAGGAGGATTCAACAGTTTCTGCAGCTGCTCTTTCTCCTGAGAAGGAAGAAAACCTGTCAAATAACATCAGGGAGTTTTTCCATCTCTCTTCCTCTCTCAATCAAGCACATTCTCTGGGGAGCATTTTTAAAGTGTAGGGGTGTCAGAGGAGGTCACTGGGGTCAAGGCGTGTTCTACTGGACTTACCCTTTGCTTCACCCCTGCATGAGCTAACAAACAAGTCCATTTGTAAAATGAAAGCAGTAAACAATGCCTTCGAATAATCTTGGACATTTATACTACAGCAAAGAAATTTGGTGCTGACTATGGAGAGAAAAAAGGGTTATAATCGTAAAAGCACTGTAGAATCATAAATATTTTGGAGTGCTGAGTGGATTATTATACTGCACTTAAATTTGGCACAGAAGCATGAACTTCTTCAAGTGGAGCCACTTAAGAGGTCACCCACTGGACCACGCTGCAGGCCATCAGTCACCAGGCTCAGGCCGACTGAAGGTGAGCGCCTGCCTCCTGTCAGGATCTACATCAGATTAGATCTGACAGGGTTCGTGTTTGTGTGTCAGGTTTATGAAAGATGCCCCACTTTTTGTTCCATCTCAGGTCAGTGGGCATTTTAGTTCTCTGCACATGACTCCCACTGACAGCTATACAAGGGATGAGATAATAGAGACGTTTAGCACAGAGTAAGAAAATGACGTGGGAGGAGTATACTTGAACTGCAGCTGCTTGATTATAGCAAAAATTACAATCACAATTATGTTGATTATTTTAACTAGCAAACTAGAGGGATATTTTAATAAGCAAACATCTCAAGGCGGGATGGATAATATAGCAAATAGGCCCTATATGGGTACTGGTTTTAATTACCCATGTGTCAAGAGATATGCTCTTTAATACATGAACGTGATCAAATCATTGAAGGTTTGAAGAATTTACAAGATGACTAGGGTTTGACCTTTCAAGGTCATTCAAGGTCAAAGGCAGGATTCTCATTTGAACGTCCATATATGGTTTCTTATTTGTGTTCCAAGTAACAGCATGTCTATCGGCACTTGATTTGAAATTATAAGCACTTTATATCCAAAACTTCGTGACTTTGCTTTGACCTTCACATCTGACCTTGACATTCCAAATTAAGTCTTTTCTGGGACCAGGTTTGAACATGCTTTAAGTGTTTGAAACTATTTTTTCTCCTACAAACGGACAGAAGCTGCAACACTTTCTACACTTTCATGATGTCTAAGTGCCCTGTTTATTTTTACAGCCATATGCTCAACATTCCAGCGTTTTGCAACTAAAATTTAATACAGGTGGAGCTTGCTTGTGGGTAATGTTTTGATGTCTTGTTTTGTCTTGTGTAATTTTCACACACAGTGCGGTATAATGACTAAAATAAGTCATTGCTTGGAAAATAAAATTACAAATAATGCAATAAAAAACTTGTAAACAATAAAATTAACCTGAAAATGAATTATATAGAGGTTGCCATTTATTTTCACTTCGGTGCTAAGTTTTGTTTGACTTTAATTCACTCTCAATTAATATTCTTGAGGTTCTGAAAAAATAGTTTATGATAAACAATTTTTTAAGTGTTGACAGTGATGTTGGTCATTCATTCATTTTCAAGACCGCTTATTCCTAATTAGGGTAAGGGAGAGGCTGGCACCCATCTCAGCAGACTCCTGGGCAAGGGCAGGATACACCATGGACAGCTCACCAGACTATCAGAGGGCAACACACACAACCATTCACACGCACACCTAGGGTTAATTTGGAACAGCCAATTGCCTACTGTGCATGTTTTTGGACTGTGGGAGGAAACCAGGGTACCTGGACGAAACCCACACAAGCACAGGGAGAACATGCAAAATTCACACCGAGTTCTTGCTGTGAGGCGAACAAGCTAACCACTACACCACCATGCCACCTATACATAAATGCATATAAAGAATTAAAATGAATAAATGACAGAAATATAACAAAATGAGACTCATTTGTGGCACTGTGGACAATCAGTGCTTAAAATGACCTAAAATCCACTCATGTTTGTTTTAACGTATATCTAAAGCAGTTGATTTATACCCAAATTTTGTTGCCAAAAGGTTATCGTGAATGTCAAATATTTGTCTATATTTGTTAAATAGCTTTTCAACTTACAAATCAAAAGGAGTTGAGAGTTTCTGAGGCCAGTACGGAGCGGATAGAAACAGATAGCAACATGGAATTTTTGAACTCTTGTTGGGCTGAACGGTTTTCAAAAGTTATTGAAGTTATTAAAGTTAGTAATATTTGTGTGTGTGTGAGAGAGAGAGACGGAGAGAGACTGTTTTAAACCCCTAAATAAATGCATCTTGCCTTGTGCTTGATCATGCTGCTGATCTCAGGCAGGAAGTTCTGGGTAATGATGCGAAACAGGTGCCGGTCCTGAGAAGTGGTTTTGTCCTTAATGCTCTCAGCCAGTCTGGTCCACTGCTCCTCATTTTCACACACCAGGGACCAGATTCCACGCTCACCTTCTGCAGTAACAGACACTCTTGTAAGTTCTCACAATGCTTACAACATTACAGTCATGAAGGATATTGTTACACACGGGAATGTAAGAAATACTAATCGATTTCTTTAAGAATTGTCTATGTTTCTGGTTTGTCGTTCATCAGTCAAGTAGCCCACCTTTACTCGGCTGCGGCTCCTCTTCTTCTTCATTCTCTTCATCTTTTATAGAGTCGTTGTCACTGGAATGTACAAGAACCAGGAGAGGACCGATTAAGCTTCTTTCACACTAGATAGATGGTTCCCAGGGCCCCCAGAGGTCCATGAAGCATAGCTGAGGGTCTGTCGCTTTAGTTTATTTTGTTACAGTAGTGGGATTCACACAGCAACATTATGAACTTTAGATATATACAGTAGTGTGCAGTGAAGATTTTACAATCACCACTTTTGATATAAAGGGCCCCCTAATAAAAAGAAGTAAAACATTACTTCACTTTCATTTTTTGGTAAAAATGTATTAAACAATGATATTGTAGGCAATGAGAACCAAAAAAAAATCATTCCAACAAGCATATTGAGGTAAAAGTATGGATAATAAACAAAAACACTGAAAATACCAATTTTTCAGAAAATTTTCTTATTTATTTTTTTTAACTTTTGCACAGCATGAATGAACTTCAAACCATATGGAATGGTTTAGCGAGTGAAGAAATTAAAAAATATGTGAACACTATGCCTGAAAGGTTAAATGCTGAAATCAAAGTAAAGGGTGGCCACACTAAATATTGACTTTTTTCCTCATAAAAAAAGAGACTATTTTTGTTATTACTATATATATTGTTGTTTGTTTACTTATTCTCATTAATATGATCCAATATTATATGAAATAAATACTTGAATAGTACTTGGTTTCTGATTTAGCTTCATTTTGTTAAGAGTATAATCATCACTGCATCATTGAATTTTTGAATTTCTTCACTTGCTAAACCATTTCATATGGTTTGAGGTTCATTTATGCGATGCAAAGTCAAAAAAATTAAAATTTGCCACACCTTTAATTTTTTATAAAAATTTGGTATTTTCAGTGTTTGTTTATTAGCCATACTTTTACCCTCAATATACTAGTCAATTGGGGTTTTTTTTGGTTGTCATTTCTTTTTATTAGGAGCCAGTTTGGCAAAAGTGGTGTTTTATAATCTTTACTGCAAAATACTTTGTGTGTGTTTGTGTGTGTGTG
>JAQMYF010000024.1:29522509-29538492 GCA_030014195.1 Neosilurus mollespiculum
AGTGTAATGGTAAAAGAAGAGTTTATTCGTGCTGGGTGCAAGCAGGGACTCCGGCATGACTAACTATGGCAGCATAACTAAAAAGGGAGAAACCAGAAGGAAGACAGACATGAGGGCACCCTGTAACGTTGGGCAATCAGCCACTCCACTGTCAGTGAGATCGTGCAAATGCGACCACACCTACACATAGACTAGAAGCAGACTAGGGCAGCCCAGAGACCCAGGCCATCAGCAGCAATCCCGGAGCACGAACCCAAGCCACCCCACAATGAAGACGACCCCGGACTCACCCAGAGGTGGGTCACAGGGCACAAGCCCCGGCGAGCCAAGATCGGCAGCCTTCCAGGGTGGCCAGAGCAAAGGGCCCAGGGCCCCAAGGGCCCAGAGGCAACCCCCCATCCTCAAGGCAGAGGGCCCCGCACCACGCCAAGGAGAACCAGCCCCCCCAGACAACCACCCACTACCTACTCCAACCTACACCACATAAACTTTCACTCTCACACATCCACATCACCCATAACATAATTTATTAGGTTAATGTTTCAGTTAGTGCTAAAGCTGCATGCAAAGTAAAATGTGAAGTTTTGTGTGTGTGTGTGTGTGTGTGTGTCCCTTGTTGGGTCATTTGGATCAGTCCCACAAGAATAGAGTTGTGTCTCTTTCTTTGTTTTACTTGTTTCCTTGAAAACAAAAATAAGAACAAATAAAAGTGCCAAAAAGTTTGCTTTTTATTGATGTAGCATTAATTAGTACTGTTAATTATTACGTCAAAGTAAGGTCTTCATAAAGAAAGTTATGTAAGATTGGGAGGGGAGTTGGTGCTAAAGGGTTAATTGTTTTGTTGATACTTAAAAATAAAGGACATAATTCCAAGCATTTATTCTGTTTATTAAGTGGCCTAGACTCAGAAAGAATTTTACTAACCTAAAATACAACAGGCTATTTTTTGCAATATAGAATATAATATGAATGCCGTCACTATAGAAGCTAAAGCAGGTGGTTGTGGATGGGTTTATGTTGACAATAAAAACGTGTTTTTGTTGGGCAGGTGGGAAGGTCGATGCTTATACCACTGGCATGCTATCAAGAAAAAACATTTTAAAACCAAAATTATATTAGCAGAGGCAATCTCACACACTTAGACGTTGGAAAACTTATATTTCTAGGCTTGTTCATGCCCTATATCTGTGCCAGATACTGACAAGACATTATACAGTGGCATGCCCATTACCATGCCAGGGTCTGACAAATGGTTCTTAGTGTTGTTGCCCATGCCTGAGCCTACATCCATGTTAATCCCTGTGCTTAAGTCCATATCCATTTCCATTTACTTCCAGGATCACATCGGTTTCCCAGGATCCTTTACAAAAGGTCTAACACAGAACTCCTGTTCTCAGTACCCAGTGCAGGCCTTCACTCTCCCCTGATAACACATACATTTAAGTAAAACTTTTTTTCCTGCATTCATTTTGCAAGGCACTTTGCACAGCATGGTTAGAGTGTTCTTGCCAGCCTTGACATCTCTGTTTGTGTAATTATTCTGTAATTATCCTGCTAACATTCCTGGTTTGTGAGCTCTGTTGTTTGAAGTTCATTTGATATTTAGCAAGCCCTTGACCTTGAAGTGTGCTTAACGATTCTGATTGCTGTTTTCCATTCACCTGACCCTGTGCTCACCTTTGACTTGGTGTTCTGCCTGTTGCTTTTGATTTGTTTGTCTGATTCCTGAAGTAAAGTATATCCATATTTGCATCCCCAACCTGCCAGTGTCACCTTCTGCGTATGTATGTGTATGTGAGTGTGTGTGTGTGTGTTGTACAGGTGACAGCTGCTGAGGGAGAAATTAAGTCCTTGTGTGTGCTGTAGGTGGCCCTCCAGCTGATGCTGGCTGAGATCACCATAGAGGGGAACTCCATGGTTGCCTTCCTTGTCATGAAGCTTGTTACCGGAGTCATAAGGTGATCATACGCATGAAAACCTTCACTCTGTAAAGTCTTGTGTTATTATTTATTTCTTTATGCTAAAGCATACAGTTCAGAGAAAATGTGGGGAGTTACTAGTACAAAGGCTGTGTGAATCAATCACGATTCTGGATATTTGAGCGGTCTGAGTTCATAAAATAGAATTTTACACAGACTTAATTAATACTGCAGGTATTTTTAAATATAAACCATTCTACCTAACGCTTGCTTATATCTGGGATTTTCCTAATGAACTGCAATTCCCATTTTTTTCTACTTCAGAAAAACAAATAAATAATTTTACATAAATATAATATTGCATGTAAATATTATGTTAATGAACATGTTAGACAGAAAGATTGATCAATATTAAAGTATAAAATTTAGATCATAAGTCCCTGAAGTACTTCCCATTATTTCCTTTGATGTTTATAATTTATTAATTCATTCATTTTCTAAGCCGTTTAATCCTCATTAGGGTCACGGGAAGGCTGGAGCCCATCTCAGCCAAGTCTGGGTGAGGGCAGGGTGCACCCTGGAGAGCTCGCACAACCGTTCACAATCACAATCACACCTAGGGTTGATTTGAAACAGCCATTTAGCCTACTGTGAATGTTTTTGGAATGTGGGAGGAAACCAGAGTACCCGGAGGAAACCCACACAGGCACAGGGAGAACAAGCAAACTCCACACAGAAACACCAGAACCTGGGAATCAAATCCTGGCCTCCTTGTTGTGAGGCGGTCGTGCTAACCTCTGCGCCACTGTGCCACCGCTTATAATTTAATGTGATTTAATAAACTTTTATTAATAACTTGTGTCAATTAACCAGAATATAATGGATCACCAGTCAACTGATCCCGTGAACCAGATTCTTCAGGCTAGCAAAAGAAAGTAAGTTTGATTTACAGTAGTGTGCAGTGAAGATTATAGACCACCAGTTTTGTCTAAAAGGGCTCCTAATAAAAAGAAGTAAAAAATTACTTCTCTAGCATTTTTTGGTGAAAATGTATTGAACAATGCTATTGTAGGCAACGAGAACCAAAAAAAAATTATTCCGGCAAGTATATTGAGGTAAAAGTATGGCGAATAAACTTTATATATAAATATAGTTTAAATTTATAATTTAAATATAATTTTTTACTTCTTTTTATTAAGAACCCTTTTAGATAAAAGTGGTGGTGTATAATCATCACTGGACACTACTGTACATGCTTTCCAGAATATTTTTTTAAACAGCTACTGTAAAAAATCCATAACAAAATCTGGAGAACTTTAACCATCGATTAAAGCCTACCAGTGATTCATACATCCCATAAGGGATTTTTATTTGTATTTTCCAATTTGAATGCTTAAAGGGGAATTAAACCCAAATTTAATAAAAGCTTGCAAACACTGTATATATATTTGTACATCAAAACAAGCTATTGTTATTACAATCTTTTTGTGAAGGAAAAAAGTAATAAATCCTCACAAAGGGGGCAGCCATTACACTTCGAAAAGTGATATGTGACTAAAATAGAAGCTTTAAACAGAAGTATTGTGCATTAAGACACACTGAGGTGTATACCATGCATTCACATATATACGAGCAGACGCCTGTCTGATGAACATAAATGTATTGTAGTATTATGTGCAAATTTTCTACCTTTATTTTATTCAGAAGTTCACAAGTTTATATCTTATTTGTTGCCTGATCTTGCCTTAATGGAACAGATGTGCCCATGTCCTATTCTTGCAATTTTGCACACTCTTTCAATACAGGCTAATACAGACTTTCGAATGGATTTTAGCAGATTGCAACTATGTTACTTACAAAAATGTAAGTAAAAACCACCTGGTGATGAAAATATACATTTGGAAGGCTTTCCTTTCATTTTCTTTTAAGTGATCAAGAGAAGGTAATAGCAGTCTGCATGCATGGTTAACATTTTTAATCATTAAACCCAATATTGGCCGCATGGTGGCATAGGGGTAAGCAACTCCACCTTACAGTAAGAAGGTCTTAGGTTCGGGTCCCGGGCTTGGCAAAGGCATTGCTGTGTGGCGTTTGATATTCTCCCTGTGCTTGCATAAGTTTCCTCTGGATATTTCCTCCCATGGTCCAGACATTCACATTAGGCTAATTGGCTGTTCTCACTTGCCTTGAGGTGTGAGAGTAAATGGTTGTGTGGGTGTTTTCCCTGCAGTGGTCTGTGAGTTAATAACAAAAAACAAAAAAAACAAAAACTCACCATGAACTTCAACTTGGAGATAGTTTATAAACGTTTGTCTGAATGAGAAATATTTCCTGCTGTTTTAATTGGAGCATTATTTCAGGGCAGTGATCACTGATTTTTAATATTTTTTGTTATGCTGTTTTCCAAACTGCTTTTTCCTTTATTAGGGTGGTGTAGGGCTGTAGCCTATCCCAGTCAACTCCAGGCAAAGGCAAGTTACACTCTGAACAGCTCACCATTTCATTACAGGGGCAACACACACAACCATTCATACTCTCACCCACACCTAGGGGCAATTTCCAACAGCCAGTTAATCTAATGTGCATGCCTTTGGATTGTAGAAGCAAACTGAAGTACCCGGAGGAAACCCATGCAAGCATGGGGAGAACATGAAAACTCCACACACAAATGCCCTTGCTGAGCCCGGGGCTCAAACCCAGGACCTTCTTGCTGTGAGGCAGATGTGCTAATCACTGCTCCACCGTGCTGCCCCTGTAATAATATTTCCAATAATAATTACCAACAAAAATTAGCAAGTGGTGAAATTCAAGGCTCATTCAAGCCATTTGAGACCTCTGAGAGGGTTTGAGAGGGTGCTTGAATCTTTAACCAGTGAAGCCGACATACCAAACACTACGCCATCGTGCCGCCCTTTAAAATGGATGCATATTAGAATTTATTTAAACAATGTGTGACAAAATATGTTTTCATTGTGTTTAGCTAAAAGTATAACTTCATGTTGGAATGGATGAAATCACCTTTTTCAGAGAATATTGTTTTGTTAATTATTGCTTAATTGATAAGTTATAAGTATATGGTGGCACACACAAAAATAGAGTTTAAATAGAGAGATTTTAAAGGTGTGCAAAATATTAATATGTCTCATGAATAGGATTTGGTGTATTGAATAGGTCATAATGGCACACTTGAATGGAAGCACTTTATTTAAAAGATAAATGTATTTAAATAACATAATAAATACAAAATACATAATAAATGTAATTGTGTTCCAGGATATTGAGATTCTTTTTAAATTATAATATTTAATAATTATGCATGGAAACAGTAAAAGGTTAGAATAAGCTTTCATACATATTGATGTAAGGCAGTTTAGAATTAAGAATTAAACATGATGAATGAGTAAACATGCATTTCCTTTTCTAAAAGAAAAAGTGACTTGTTATATGTAATGTATATATTTACGCAACCTGGTTACTGTAAAAAAAAAGAAACCTAAAGATAATTAAAAAAAATACCTGTACTATATTTGTGTGTTTTCAGTTGAATTAAAGATTACAGGTCACATTAAAGGTGGAAAAAAAAGTTCTGAAATGATTCATCTTGGTCTCTGTGGTATTGAGGGCATGATCCAGCGCCCTCTGCAGAGAGGAGTCGGGTAAAGCCAGCAGGTAAATGACTGCACCTGTGTCTACTCAATATTTGGTGTGACAACACTGAAACTGTAGTACTTTAAGGTAAAATGTGTGGAGTTTTATAAGGAAATGAGATGCAAGTAATCTTACAGAACCTGCGAGAGATCTTCTGGAGGGTTTTATCTTATTTTTTGTAGCAAATCCCAGCAGCCATCATTTTGCACTTTTTTGTATGAAAAGTCGTCTCGCATAATTTGCTGATTTCTGTGGCCAGAAGCAGATGTGCACCCAAACAAATCCCAAAATTTTGAAATTAATAAAATACACTTTATTCATATATTTTCAAACAACATTAGATTAAAAAATAGAGATAAAAAGTACAAATAAACAAAAAATATATATTACAAAAAATAAGCAAAAAGTTGATATATACACATACATATTTCAGGTCACCTGATTTTCACAACAGTGACATTTTAATTGCTTCTAAAAGGAGTGGGGTGTTTTGGTGTTGTTGTTGTTGTTTTTTGTTTTTTATGGGGGGGGGGTTGTCTTCGAGGAACTGTTGTGGTTGATCTCGTATCATCAGTAATTTCATTTCGGTGGATGAGTAGAAGAGCTCAAACAAGCTGTGCGGCTTGAGCAGGAATGGTATGGAATGTCAAAAAAAAGAAAATTATGCAGGCAGACATTTCACTCATTCATTTTCTGAACCACTTAATCCTAATTAGCAGACATTTGTTGGGGAAATTTTATAAAATCACTCTTAGACACTGCCCACGAAGCAAGAGTTTTATTTACAAAATTACTAACCAGAGCAACAAGGTCATGTTTAGAGAGATCTCTACCCTTCCTCTCTCCGCCTGGTCTTTTTATAACAAAAAAGACAGACCACCATCTTGTAACAATACATGATTAGTTACATAAGGTGAAGTAAGGAGCCATATATCTTCGGGATTAGTCGAGGCTGCAGGCCTTCGGTTTCCACTTAGTAGTCGTAACTTATCCTAGGGAGTACCCGCTCTTATCAGTTCCATGTTACTCGTTACGCACACAAGTTAAACAACATGGTCAGGGAAAACAACATACGAGGGGAAATGATGTACAGACTGGGACATCACAGTGGTCAGGAATTTTTCTTCTTCCTCTTATTCTTCTTCTTCTTCTTATCCTTATCCTTATTCTTTCTATGTAATCAAAAATCTCCTTAAAAAACCCTCTCTGTGACATCACAAATTCCTATCCCTCACTGTGACACCATCTCCTCTTTATCACCATGTTTGTTTTGATTAAACAAACATTCTTATTCTTATGCTCAACCTTTGGGAGCAACTCTCTAGGGCGCTGCAAAGGACTAGTCTTGGACACCATTGATGACTGCTTGTAATTATAATTGCTTTTGCTATTTTAACACAAAATGGTCACCATATTCTTTCAAGTTTTAAGTTATATTTTAAGCTAACTGTAAAAATGCGGACTTACTTGCTTTTATAATCTTTATACATTGGTCAAGTCATACCACTAGACCATAAGATGGCAGTAAAGCATCAGGGTTCTCTCTCACACACATCATCTATGTGAATTAAAATACTCAGTAGGTTAAGTACCTACCTGACCCTTACTGTAGTACATTTCATGACTATGCAAATAAGGAGTAAGGACAATTTGGATATACTTCACCAACATCTTACCTAGATGTTCACAGATAACCTATGCCCAAGCACATCCCGAAAATTATGCAAAAAATAATAATAATAATTTCTATAATTGAGCAGATATTTAAAATTTTACTATCCACATGGACATTGCAATAATATTGCCAATTTGTTTAACTCTGTCATCTTTTCCTTTTGTTTTTCCAGAGGAAGTCTTTAGTTACTTAGGTGGGTGGCAAATTCCATAGAGGTTAGCATATCTGCCTCACAGCAAGAAGGTCCTACGTTCCATTCTTGGTGTCATGGTTTCTGCAGTTAGGTGACGTATGCAGGAGTCTTTGAATGTAGCGTTATTTTGAGGTCACAAAGTAAACAGAGAATGGTGCATGAGGCCTCATCGCAGGCTTGCGAACAAAACGCCAAACAAAAGAAACTGTTCAACAAGTTAAAACTCGTAGTCAGTGTCTCAGACTGGTCCGCAGACTGAAAACTAAAAGGATAGCAAGCCGTCTGGATACCAGTGTGGAGGATATGAGCCAGGTGAGGCAGCATGTGTCACTGAACATACACACAGAGACAAACAACAGATGAGAGTGCAAACACAAGTGTACCTAACGGTGAACAGACATAAAGTAAATTAAATTGTCAGACTGGCTTAAGTAGAGAACCAGTGGACAGGACAGCCAATTGAATGCCGATAGGGTACCGAGAGATAATAACTGAACTGATAGCAGGTGTGCAAGTGGGTGCAAAGACGGCGATGAGGAAGTTCTGGCTTAGAAGTCCGGGGAACTGGATGGCTGTAGGTGCCGCGGAGGCTGGGATGTGACACCCAGGCTCAGTGAGGACCTTTCTGTGTGGAGTTTATATGTTCTCCCCGTGCTTGTGTTGGTTTCCTCGGGGTATTCCTGTTTTCTACCACAGTCCAAAGACATGTACATTAGGCTAATTGATTGTTTCAAATTGCCACTAGGTGTGAGTGTCAATGTGAATGGCTGTGTGTTGGCCCTGCAATGGACTGGCGAGGTGTTCAGGGTGTAGGCCACCATCGCCTAGTGTCAACTGAGATAGGCTCCAGCTTCCATAGTAGGATTAAACAGTTCGGAAAATGAATGAATGAATGAATGAATGGTTATTCAGGCTCCAGCTGACTCATGGGATAGCATAGTGTAGTATATTTGCACACTATGGATGCATTAGATGATCAGGGTACTGTTTGACTGTTGATGAATACCTTCTGAGTATTTGTGCATCCAATGAATTATAGTGTTTTGCTTTTTTGGTTACTATATAATACAGCATTTAACAATAAACAAAAGCTAAGATATGTAAATCCATTGTGCATCTCAGAGAAAAAATATAACTTAACCCTGAACGCTGTAAAGTGTTAACGCAGGCAAATCCTATACATTTATGAAAGACTGCCATATTTATAAGCTTGTTGTGTCAAAGAACAAATCAGATTCTGCTGCAGCCTGGGAAATAGCATG
This sequence comes from Neosilurus mollespiculum, assembly GCA_030014195.1. Lineage (NCBI taxonomy): Eukaryota > Metazoa > Chordata > Actinopteri > Siluriformes > Plotosidae > Neosilurus > Neosilurus mollespiculum. The sequence goes on from JAQMYF010000024.1 coordinate 29,531,207, forward strand.
AGGCTGCACGTGGGGAAGGACAAATCATTTTATTTCATTCTAAAAATAAATGCTTAGAATTTGGAATTATTTGCTGGTATAGTAAAACTATTCAAAGCTTGAAATGAATAAAAATGTCTAGAAATCTAGAAAGATTTTAGTAATCCTATAATACTGCATACATTTGAATATATTCAAGATATTTTCACTTGCTGATGTCCAGCTGTGAGGATTTGTGTGCAGCTGCTCTGGAAAAAGCATTTCCATGGCCAGTAGAGGTCCCACTGAGCCCTCTGCCTGCTGGGTTGAGTCGCATCATCAACATCACAATCATGGTAAAGTTTTCCACTCAGTGGACAGAATTCTCAAGACAATTTGAGCCTGTAATTATAGTTAAGCTGGAATGACTCCTTGTTGCCACTTTAAGGCAATGCAGCGCTTACACTGGAGTTTGTATGTGAGTGTAATTTAATGCTTAATCGTTAAGTAAAAAACAGTCACAAACTGGAAAAAGCTGTTCTTTGCTCTCTTTTGCAAGCTACTCCTCTGAAGCTGCCTGTGTTCAGGGTGATCAGGGACATTTGATCACTTTTGATAAGCAGCATGTGAGGACACGGATATTAAACTCAGCCAGAGGGAAGTAAAATAAAAAAAAAAAACAGATATATTGTTACCATATTAAGTTTGTTTTTACACCAAATATCTGTACGCTGAAATTTACTTATAATAATGTCATGTCATGTCATGTCATTTTCTGAACCGCTTAATCCTAATTAGGGTCGCGGGGAGGCTGGTGCCCATCTCAGCCGACTCTGGGCGAGGGCAGAGTACACCCCAGACAGCTCGCCAGGCCATCGCAGTTATAATAATGTTTACATTTAAAATGTTTTCAATTTAAGAGCCGTACAGTGGCAATGAGAGAGTTCTGGGTTTGAATCTTGCACTTAATCAGGATATTTCACTGTAAAGGTTGTCTGAAAACATCTATTCAGAATCAGAATACTTTATTGATCCCGGAGGAAGTTGTGTGCACACAGTTGCTCCATACCAAGTAAAGAAAAGGATTAGATAAAGATAAAAGTCTCAATAAAATTGTTTTATTTATTTATTTTTATACAGGTGAATACCTTAGTTTAATATTAAGATAACAAATCTAGTAAACACCAACTACAACATTGAACTTATACTGTATTTCACTGCACATAAACTTATCCATAGTGGAGCAAGTTAGTGATGTACGTTATTGTTTTTAATTCTTTGAGACAAAAGTTTTTCTTATAATCAGCTGTTCTCCTAAATGCTGTTTAAAAATAAATTGTGTGAAGTATGAATAAACACATTTCACTTGGTCTAAAGTGTCATCAGAGAAATTGCACCATGTGAGCCTGCTTCTCTACAAACAACTGTTCCCAAGAGCAGATGAGTGTCTCGCTGAGCTTTTGTTCCAGACTTACTCACTCAATCAGCTTCTCAAAGTACACAGACACCAAGTACATCAATACAACAGACCCAAACACACACCTCCCTCCTCCTTCATGAGTACAGGCTCCCTAACATCACCCCATGTGTATGTTTCTGTCACGTATAACACTTAGCCCAGGCTTCCCAAAACCCAACTACTACACTGAAGGGTCTGTCAGGTCACCTGTCACACACACACACACACACACACACTCCCTGCTTTATCACATTTAACTCTCTAACTAAGGGAAGCCCAAGGTGCAATGCATGATGATGCATGGGTCTTCTCATCTATGTCCAAAGCAGCATGTTCCTTCATCACAGTCACCAAAACCCCAAACAAACAGATGAGCACAAAACACGATAACGGTAAACTAAACCATGTCCATCTCCAGTTTCACACCGAGCTCAGCAAACTCATGGAGAGGGTGTCGTGTGTGTTCTGGAGACAGAGCGCCATGGGGAGAGGAAACAATAGAGGTGGCTGAAACAAACCCTAAGGAGTGTGTGCCCCACCCCCCGACACTGACACACACACACACACACACACACACAACTCCCCACATGAAGCCATCTGATGCATGTACTGCTGCCCCCACCTGTCAATCACTCCTGGGGGAGGGGAGTGGATTATTACAAAGTAACTCGGCACGCCGTTTAGAAAGATTCAGTGTAATGGTATTTTATACACAAAGATTAATCAAGTGAGCCTTTAGCTCATCCGATGAGGGGGTGATATGGTACTATCTGGATGCATATAAAGATTTACATATTGTAGCGTATTTGGAGGCTTGAATCTGATTGGTCAGAAGGTGTGCACTATTTTTGTATAATAACTGCACAGGCTCGGACAATATTTCGGGCTGTAATGTGAACAACAGGTTTTCAAACTGCTGCTCATGCTGCATCACAGGGAAGTGGCACACACACCAAGGGAAGTACATTCCACCCTCATCCACATAGGCCACATCCCAATTCCAGGGTCACATTCTTCAACATGTGGTCTACGAAACAGTGGCCTTGTATAGCCACAAGGTCAAAGCCACATGGATTCCCAGCTTCAGATAGCTGTAGCATTGTCAGAAACTACCAGAAGTGGGACGTTGGACAAGAAAGACTTCATTAAAATTTGGTGATGACCTGGATCAAATTCTGGACCCAGAAATTCTTTAACATTGTAAGATGGGAAGATTTGCTGGAGGCGTGGCTTTACAGCAGGCCAGTAGGGAGTCTACTTTGGGGAATTTCTTTACTTGGCGAAGGTTTGGGCTGTCCATATGCTCTTGTTTCTGTTTGTATTACTTGAGAGAACTTTAAACATTAAGTTCACAGTCTTTATTTAGATTAATCTGTTGTTAAACTACAATATAATATGCACAAATGTGATATTTATTGTTGTCACTGAAATTCATTCAGATGTAATTAAAAAAAAACACAGCACTCTAACTTTTAAAAATAAAAAAATAAAAAAAAAAATGAATGATTACATTTATAACATTTGGCAGACACCCTTATCCAGTGTAACTTGTGTGCTTTGAAGTCACTATCAGTGAATGAATACATTCTGATACTGGTCCACTAGTACACATGCTGCATATACCATCAGTCAAAATTTCTAGGGCATTTCATTAAAAGCAACATTCCATTTGCATCATCACAGAATCAGACGGTACGTTAAATCTTCATGCACTTCCAGCTAAAGATAAGATGGTTGTGAAGGCCATCACAATGCCCTATTTTCGTCAGCTCAACCAAAACAACAATGTAAACTTTGCCACAGGTTTGGTTTATTTACTAGGCCAAAAATGGAGTGGAAAATCAAAATGAAATGAAAAGTCGAACCCACTTCCTTGTCCCTGGGCCAAATCCTGGCTTCGGGTATCAATAGGTAACAAACATGAATGAAAAATATACTGTAAGCAAATCAAGCAAGAGACAGGAACTGCAGACATGGGTTCTTTACATTCAGCACCTGCTTCACTCAAACACACACACACACACACACACACACACACACACACACACACACACTACTGTTGTTCTGCCAGACTACAGACTAAATCTCCCATTACAATCAGACTGTGGAGAGGCTGGAAGAAAAGAAGGCCCAGATGAAGTGCAGCACCCAGGCAGGAGCACCTCCACCCTCCAGGGGAAAAAAGGCAAAGAAAGAAAGAGCCACCATCTGTGACTTAGTCATGGTGATGCCAACAGGGAGAGAGCAGGAACAGCAGCAGCAGTGTGTGAGGAGCATCATGAATGAGGGCCTATTCAGCACAGGCAGAAAGCACACCCACACACACACACACTCCAGACACACTGCGTTCACCAGAGCATAAGGCAAAATGGGGTGCTCTCAGGAAGGTGACCAGAGAAGAACATAATCAAAATAATAATAATAACAACAACAACAGCAAGAGTAAGACTATTATCAAACTGGATATGTCTGACGAGTCAAAACTTAAAATACAAAGGTAACAAGACGCTCATAAAGAGGAGAAGCTGTTGGAGCGAAGATCTCACGCTCATCACAGGAGCATTTCGATGTTACCAAGAAAGTGTTACAGATGCAAGAGACTCATTTCTTTATATTTCCTACATCCTTGGGCTGGGTGATGATATATTGATCAATTGCTGAATTGCAGTATGACCATTCATATCATCAGCTAAAATAACTATAAATTTGCATAGAACTAGGTTAATGAATATGAAACGTATTAAACTGTATTAAAGCTGGACTATCTGCTACTGGACTAACTCTTTTACCCTTGTATTGCCAAAGACAGAAATAGATGACGAACCTCAATACTTCGCTTCCGGTGAACTAATGCAGAAAAGGTTCATTACTGCTCTCTTTCCATACCAAAATAAAAATGTCTACCTAGATCAGGGATGTCCAATCATATCCAGCAAGGGGCTGGTGTGGGTGAAGATTTTCACTGCAGTCGCCACACTTTCCAAATTAGATTGCACATAGGTGCTTCAATTTTGAAGCCGGGTGGTGGCAACCTTGGTAAGACCGCCTTGCTTTAAGATTGTACATTTGTACATTTACAGCATTTGGCAGACGCTCTTATCCTGAGCGACTTACAATTATCATTTTTTAATTCAAATGAGCAAGTGAGGGTTAAGGGCGTTGTTACTTGATCAGTAGCCCATTGCCATGCCCACTAAGCCACCACTGCCCATCAAAACCATGAAACATTCCTGGCCTAGATACTTCAACATGCCTTTTGGTTCATCATGGTAATTCAGAATTACATCCACTAAGGACAGTCAGAAATCTCTGACCACAAACTACAGTGGAGATGGTCATAATAGTGCACTAATTAAAAAAAAAAGAGAGGTCAGCGTTGTGAAATGAAGAATTCTTTTCAGTTGTACTACCAAAGAAACAAACTGTATATACTTATATACTTTCAGATATCATAACATTCGATAACCCATAAAGGTCTCCATTTTTTCTTTGTTAAAGTCCATCTCATTTAATTCTTATCAAATCTGCTCTTAGCTGGGCTGTATCAGTGGTTTGTCTCTCTGTCAAGTCACGTGTGTTTTTGTGTGTAAAGTAACATCATACACAGTAGGTGTTAATAATTTATGCCAAACCATTTAACTTCTAAGAATAATTCCACCATTAAAGGTTTCTTAGTTGTGTCTTGCTTGAATTATTGGCTACACCACCCCCATGACTGAATGTTTTCAGAAAACATGTATGGACAAAATGACGCCAGATTATCCACAAAAGCTTCCGCCCATACGCATATTTATGACCAAATTTAAATAAGCCTTAAACCTCCTCATGCTTTCCTGTCATTGATTATAAAGTCCCACATGTCTCAGATCTGGCTTTAAAAACGTAATGTTGAAGTTATATCTGAGCACTATGACTACGATTGTGTTGTGATGGTGACGTGCAGCTCATGAGCTCATGAGCTCTATGACAGCTGCTGCTATACCCCTGTGATTCAACACAGAGTGACCCAATGACTTCAGTTAGTGTTTTCTTAATAACCTGTGCAATCACTAAAGGATAAGAGATAATTAGCGCTCTTTTGGCGACCACAATTCTTCACAGATCCGGATATATAAGTCATTAAAGACAGGCATAAACAAGTGAAAATCCGAAGAGCATGCCGAGGAAATCATGCTATCTAATCTTGCCTGTGAGACATTCAGAGACGTGCATGAGCATGCAAGTGATCGACATGACCGAGAATGATGGACTAATGAAGGTTTAAGAAAGTTTTAATTGCAGAAATGTCAAAAATAACATTGATACCTGAAATTGCATGAGCAGTTGTATTCTGTGATTTTGTTTTCCACCACCACTGATGATGATGCACTTAATTCCACAAAAAAAACCACAATACTGATGTCATTTGATATTTTTGACAGACAGGAGGGAGGGGTTTAGCTCTACCAACCCATTTATACCACCATCCCTGATTAAGACGTAAAATATTCAGGAAACTCAACCAAAATCATGCACTGTGCCAAGCAGACAGGCTACACTTCCTGGCAAAGGGGACATGTACAATATCCTGGAGTATTCCAGGTCTTTTCAGTGAAGCTTTTATTTCCCCCTAGAGTCTGAAGTCTCCCCTCCTCACAGCCAAGAGCCCCTGTCCCAGGGGCAGATTTTAGGGCTCGTTTCACAGCTACAGTGCTGGGAAATCAAGCGTGCTCAGCTCAAACAAAGAGCAAGGAGATAGCCTGGGTGATCAGGGCCTCTTCCTGCCGAGTTACTGTCTCCTCCAAGCAGGGATGCAAAGAGTGACAGTGAAGTGTAACCAGGGAACAATGTGACAGGAGCCGTTTTATAAGGGTGCCAAAAAAAGAAAAAAGAACCCTCTATTGTTGTGTAGCCGGAACCGACCTGCCAAAGAGAATGAGATGACCAGCACCAGCAAACTGGATCACAGCTTTTATAAAATAACACGAGTGTAGTTCCAGTCCACAAAAACACAGAGGGTGCGAGTATCGACCATCGTCTGGTCCATTCTGCCAAGAAAGTCTTACATGACCTCTGAGGAGACGTACATACAGACTGTGGATTTGTAAACATACCAACAAGGGTGTGAGACCTAAGCTTCCAACTTCAGTTCACATACACACTGATTATCCAGTCAGATTATTTCATTACCCTGGAACTTGAAATAAGAATTTTAAAGATAACAGATTTTTCTTTTCTTGTACTTAAAAAAACCCGAATACTTCCACCAAGGAGGTTACTGTATGTTTTACCTGTGGTTTGTGTGTCTGTTTGTTGGCACTATTCTAAAAGTCATGTGCACATTTGTATGAAATTTCTACCGGTGGTCGGGCTTTGGACAAATAAGACTCATTAGCTTTTGGGGTATTCTGAATCAAAATCTGCATCCAGGAATTTTTTTAACATTGTGAGATTTTTTTTTTTTTAGTTTTTGGATATTTTGGTTAATATGGGAGGTTTGCACTCTCTGAGTGCTGCTGTTTTAACTAGGACAAGAACATAATTTACTATCAAAAATGCACAAAGAAATAAAACATATTACCACTCAGTACCTTTGAGTCAAATACATCCAACTTGGGTGGCAGTGATCTAAAACCCTTTAGGTTGATTGTGGACTGGATTTCAGAAAATAAGAACAAATTTGATACGATGTGTAAAGTAGAGATGTGAATCTAACAACAGCCCACGATTCAATTCGATTCCGATTTTTGGGGTGACGAATCAATTCTTGATTCAAACCGATGTCAGTTTCATGGAGCCAATTTCATGAGTAATACATTCTTCTATAAGCTAGGAACAACTCTTCTATAAGAAAGAAAGAAATGATATTACTAGACAGCTGGTTTTGTAG
>JAQMYF010000024.1:29552762-29563039 GCA_030014195.1 Neosilurus mollespiculum
TGGTGTGTGTGTGTGTGTGTGTGTGTGTATAAAATAGTGCTAGTCTAAGTACTGCCGAAAAAGGTAGGTTTTCAGCCATCGTTTGAAGATACACAGTGACTCATGTTGATGTAGGAGGAATCATTAAACTCATGTTCGTTGTTTCTCTATCCAAAATGTTTTGATGAGCTCAGTGTTTGGCAGAATCTGTCGTTTGAGTCACTCGTACCATAACACTCTGAATGGTAGTTTCTTAAAATGCATTACCTGAGAGTTCAGCTCAGTTAAAATTTTACTCACTTCGCTCACTTTCATTGACTTTACATGGATGCTTGTCACTCATCACTTCCTGTGAACATGGTATTTTATCATTATGGGTTTTACACAGAAAAGAAGCCAGTAGGTGAACTGGGTTCAATCGGCATTGAGTTGCAATGCAACTGAAATCCATTCACCTCCACTGTTATATAAATTGTGACCGAGTCTACCAAATTTCTGCTTAAGGGGCACATTTGGAAATTAGGATGGTAACTGTGGTGTCTAGTGCTGTAAACTGTGGTTAACTGTGGTTAGCTTTTTGTGTGTATACTGTCTAAATCTGCTCATGAAAATCTTCTCATTAAGTCTGGGAAGCATGGGAGATGCAAACCGTTACACTGCATATAAAGTGAACTGCCTTGAATGTGAATTGGACCTGTGTGATAAATTCAGTTCCCTGATATTTATATTCTCTACACAGGGACGTGCCGTTCTCGATGATCTATTTCCCGCTGTTTGCCAAATTTAACGCCATTGGTCGGAGCAGAGATCTTCCTCATGAGCGTGCTCCATTCCTGCAGTCTTTTGCTTCAGGATGTGCAGCCGGCTCAGTGGCGGCTGTTGCGGTCACTCCACTGGATGGTGAGACTCAGGCAAGAGAAGAGTGGAGGATCGCAGTGTGCACTCTCTCTCTCTCTCTCTCTCTCTCTCTCTCTCTCTCTGTCTCTCTCTCTCTCTCTCTCTCTCTCTTTATCTCTCTCTCTCTCTCTCTCTCTCTCTCTCACTCACTGAAAAGATGGGGAGTGTTTAGACAGAAAATGGGGACTGCAAAAGAGATTAGATTCCCTTAGTGCTTAGTTACAATAATGGAGTGAGTATATAGTATTACTCCCACCATCATTATACACAAAAGATGTGATTGTGAGAATAATCCTTTGCAGGCATGGGATAGCATGTCTAAAAGTTTGGTAGGTCATGGCAGAACGGGAAAGACAAAAGTTTTTTTGATGTTTGCTTGGAAAAAAGTGCAATCAAACTCCTCAACAGCTTAATCCCAAAGCTATAGCTCACCACGTCTTCTCTGATAACCTGTAATTCATCTTACAGGCCTTGAGTCTCAGTGATAAACATAGCACAGCATTTACAATAGCACAGAAGTTCATGACATCATCGTCAGAGCTTCGGGACTGATATGGTGAATCTGAGATGAGGAGCTGTGAAATGCAGCTCACAAATCCTGAAATTTCTATTTTGACGTATAATCTGGGACTGAAGTGTGACATCATAACCTTGTTTTATCTTTTGAAACGATGCAGCATGACCACACAGACACCACTTATTATCAACTATTTATGGATATTTTTTTCCCAGAGCAGGACAGTAAACTGTTTGTATGAGGTTATGCTGGTTCTCCTTGTGTCTGTGTGGGTTTTCTCTGGGTTCTCTGGTTTCCTCCTGTAACATTAGTATAGGTAGGGCACAATGCTGTTACGCAACATCTGAAAAGTTAAATTAATTTTCTGAACCGCTTAATCCCACTTATGGTCACAAGGGAGACTGGCACCCACCTCAGTTGAACAGAATCACATTGACCTGATCTGGCCTTTGATAACCCAGTTAGCTGCACTGGGGGGTCAGCAGTTACAACTTGATGATAGTGGGGCTTGAACCCCCGACCTTGGGAGCAGTAAGTCAGCACCTTAACCACTGAGCCACCACTACTGAAAAGTTAAATTGATAATCATAAATATAAAGTGGGAATGATTCAGGGAAAAAACAGACTTATTTCAGGAATAAAAAAAAGACTAAGCAATGATAAATTTACACAAAACTGGTAGCAACAATCAGGTGTCATGCACATTACAAAACAGACAGGATCAATAAGTAAAAAAGATCAAATATCATAAAAAGCCATCAAGGATAGGATAGCTAAAACTTTAAGTACAACTAGGAGTGAAAAATTATCCAATGATTGGAAAAAAGTTAAAAATTAAACAAAAATTACAATGAACACAAACTAAAATTACATAATTACAGATAAAATCAGTTTGTTTTCATTTAATTATAATTTCCCCCCCTGGATTTGCACTGTGGTTGCTGTGCCAGTTTGTCAGGTTCCGTTCAAATCTTTGAGAGACACTGGCCTAATCAAAAGGACGTTGAAAGACGTAACTGTCTACGGGGTAGCTAAACACTAGTAACAAAAACAGGTAAGATCCAGGAGGTGGCAGTAATGCTGGGTTCCATAAAACTCCAACAAAGAAGATGATTAATGTGCAAAAACTAAAAGTAACACCAAAACTAAACTACGTTCACTGACTTTTCACATGATCTGGGTACTCAGACACACGCATGCTCTGTCCAACATGAAGATAAAGTTGAACTTCTAATTATCTAATTAGATCCTGGTGTTAGACCTATTGGAAAGAACGAAAACTGGCGTTTTACAGTAGCTTCCGCATTGCTCACATGAAGGTAATAAAAACTAAACTAAAACCAGTTAAAATTATACTAAAACACATAAAAAAAACTATTTAGACCTATCCGATAAATATCAACTAAATAACTATCTGACTGACCAAAGACTCGGTAGAACTAAAAACAAATAAAAATTTAAAAGCTATAATAAGTAAATGTTGGGTTTCCTTGTCAATCATAGTGACACTTGTCAATCATGGGCATCTATGAGCTTGTGTATGTAAAAGAGGTTGGCTAACGATTTCGTCCATGTATGCTGTTACACTAGTGGGGCCAGTGGCGTAGCGGTTAAGGTGCCGGGCTCACGATCATGGGTTCAAATCCCCGTTGAACCCCCACCGTGCTAAGACCCCTGGGCAAGGTCTTAACCACAAGTGTGCCTCTGTCCACCCAGCAGTATAAATGGGTACCAGTAAAAAGTACTGGGAAGGAAATCTGCAATGGACTAGCGTCCCGTCCAGGAGGAGTTGAACTCCCAGTCGCTTCAGGCTACAGAAACTGGGGATAAGCACCGGCCTGATGAGCCACTAGGCTCGGTGTAAAAGCCCAACAGACTTACCATGCTGTTATACTGCCATGTGATGCAGCATGAGCAGGAGTTTAAAAAGATGCTGTAGACTGACTTTATGTGGCTTTATGGGAAAAGCCCATGCTAGCCTTTATTTTTCTGTAGTAAAGTGAGAAACAGGAAATCATACAAGTCTACACGTGGAACATTTCTTTGGCTATAAATGAACAGGACTTGTGCAGTGAATTCTAAATGCTGTAGGTAATCAGTTTTTATCTTCTCCTAGTCATAAAGACTCGTCTTCAGACGTTGCAGAAGGGGGAAGGAGAAGATTCGTACCGCGGCATCATCGACTGTACGCGGTAAGAAAACCTGTCCCAAGTGTACTGCAGAGAATATCGTTAATAAATATGGTGGTGAATATTCTCCTCTTTCAAGCGGTGAATAAGAGACCTGTACAAAGAGATCAGAATAAGATATTGCTTTATTGTGATCTTGTTTTGGGTTCTTCTGCCATTCACAGGCGCATTGTGAATCGAGAGGGACCGGCAGCCTTTCTTAAAGGAGCGACGTGTCGAGCGCTGGTCATTGCACCACTTTTTGGAATCGCGCAAGGCATCTACTTTCTGGGTGTGGGTGAGCAGGTGATGAAGCTACTGGGACAGAACTGAAGTCTCATATCAGTAAAAAAAACACACACAGTACTGTTTCAACACGTGGAGAGATGAGAAAGGAGAGCGTCTATAAGTAGGGAAGGAGTAAGTAGTTAAAATGAGAAGAATGTCCACTTTCATAACCAAAGGAGTTGTTCATGCTATCAAAATCAGTCATGTTGCACACTAATTATTTACTAATTGTAAATATTTAAAAACAGGGTTCTTTGAGCACAACAAGATCCTGCTCTTTCCGAAGGTGTCTAATTCACTCGAGTATTTGTTGAAAACACAACGGATCTAACATGTAATCCATCATGAGTACACTAGCAAAGGTGGGGGGGGAATAAATAAATAAATAAATAAACAAGTACACTTACAGAGTGCAAACCTCTGCCCAGCCCAGCAATTCCTCATGTAAACAAAAATGTCAAAGACCATTTCTGTCCTGTCTTACAGTGTTAAAGAATCCTTTAAAGATCCTAGATCCCGAAATTGATCCAGATCATGTCCCAAATTTAATGGAGACTTCCTTATCCAATGTCCCACCACTGGTAGAAATTTCATGAGAATCTCAACACAACCTTAATGCGAATAACAAAGTACATAGCTCCCCCTGCTGGGCCTATGTAATACTACAAATAGTCCGAAAATCATTCTCTCTCGCATTGTTAAAGAATCCTTTAAAAAATACTGAGTACAGAATTTGCTCTGGATCATCTCCAAAATCTAACAAAGTCTTTCTTGTCCAAAGCCCCATCTCTGGAAGAAATTGTGAAAATCTTTCAAATATGTGAAAGTCCACATGTAAATTTTTTTTTTTTTGCGTGATCCTGCTAACAATTAAACACATAAACCCCAGGTAAATCATAATCTCTTTGGCTGAGTGGAAAAGAGACCTGGACTTCTAAAGATAAAGAGATATCGGTGCTTTGAACATATTAGTGTTTACATGGCTGTGTAACAGACTGTATAGGACCTGCTGCTGTGTTAATCTGTGCTTTAATCCTCTTGGTTGCTCAACCTCAGATTGCTGGATTACATGGTTAACTCCTGAGGTCTGCTTTTTAAGTAAGATTCAGCAACTTTTCCCTTACGGCATCTATAATACCACGTTTCACAAAGCATAAGGAACTTGTCGTACTTTGTAAACATAGAACTATAAATTTCACAAACTTCCAAAAACTAATCCGTCAGCATACAGAGAAATGTCTATTTGCATACATTTTGTTTACTCTCTAGCGTGTAGGATGAGGATAGGTGGGGTTATGTAGGATCGGTTGTAATGTGGTGTTTGTCATTGGCTTCATTTTTTTCTGAGGATCTTGTAATGTTTTTTTTTTTTTTTACATGCTTATATATTATATAAGAGAGCCCACATTCCCCAGGGAACATGCTGCGGCCTAGCGGTTACTATGCTAAAAACAGCACAATCATGAAAAGCACTACCATAGTCTTTGGACTTATTAAGATCTTTTCTGCACTTATTAAACTTTATCTTCGATGCACCTTTAAAGGATGAGGCGTCGCCTTAAACATGACTGAAAATCAGAGAAAGATAAAATATTGTATAAAATGATTATTACTATTATTATTTTCTGCTTATGTTAATCATTTATATAAGGCTTGGGTTCAGATTTTTATCTATGATCTCCACAATCATCTTCTAAAATATATTTATCTTTGTTAGACTTTGTTAGAGAAACAACGTAATCGCCATGTGATTTATTATAACCGTGATTTTGCTCTCTTCACATGACACTCAAATCATATACACCTCAAAATCAAGATCTGAGGAAAAAATGCAAAAAAAAAAAATACAATGCAAATCAATCCACTTTTTATCTATAGGTAGCTACTATATATTATGATTTTCAAATCTACAGACTGAGTGTTATTACCATACTGAATGGAGTAAAGAGCGCAAGAAAATACACAGTTAAGACACAGTGAGACAGGAAAACGCGAATCTTTATGGAAGGATTATACACTGCAGTCTGTCTGAGATCACGGAGGATAACTTTTTTATATTATTCAGTAATTTCATTATATTGTTTTTAAATCAAATTTGATCTGATTATATAAAGATCATGTACTCCGTAATTACTCACGTAATCAGTTTATATTATCACATTATTGTATTATACATTATACTACAGTACACACTCAATTTTCTTTTTACGACAGTGGAGTTTCTAGCAGGTTATAGGACAGATTTTCTCTCACATACCTGATGAAAAAGGCAGCATTGTTTCATATAGAATGTGACAGTATTTCTTGAGGGTTCACTATCACATCTCCGGGCCTTATTGTTTAAATTTGGATATGAACTGAAAGCATGTATTTAGATATCACTCACTGGAACCTTTCTGAAATGTATTCATGACCTGAAAGTGTGTGCTCCAAAACAAATCAGCAATTTTATTCATTTAGAACAAAAGGAATGGTGTATTAAAGGATTAGTGTATTGCACTGCAGTTTTCATTTTGAGGTCTCTGAGAGGTTTATGATGTTTCACTTTCAAGAAAGGGGAATGCTCTTATCACTTACAGACACATATGAACGTAAGAATTAAGGCCATATTTTCACAACTTTTTAGATCCAAAAAAATCAGAATCAGTCCAGAATTTAAAAGCAAATTTCGCATTTTTTTCTGGAAATACTTCTTCAAAAATACTGCATGATTTCTCCTCATGTAAACATCAGAAAAGTGCCTCCATGTGATAATCATCTACATGCACTGAATGAGGCGCTGCAGCGGAGACCGGAAGAACAGTAAGATAAAATACTGAGTAACGAAAGACACTTACACCTGATGCACATGTAAGAGATCTTGTCCGAAAGTACAAACAAATTTTATTTTGAAGGGAACGGAATAAATTGGAACTGGAATTTGTATATTTTCTGAAATAGAATTCGAGGTAAATATTCATATTCGTGGTCTTGGTAAAAAAAAAAAAAATTGGTGCAAAATTAGAATTAATAGATATTATCAGATATTCGAAGGTTTTCAAATAGACTGCATTTCAAGCATAATGGCGGTATTTTTGTCCGAAACCAACCGAAAACAATGTCGCACTATTTCATGGCTATATTGCTTATGTGCAAGTCAGGTCTAACTTCAATTTCGTTACAGTTATTGAGGTGAACAGACACAGCTGTATTGCTGTAGGGATCCTTTTCATGGTGTCAGACATTTATAACATTGTTATAATTACATTATGCCCAGTGGCACAAAAAAGTGGATGATTGCTAAGTAGGGATACAGAGTAGAGTTGTTTTGTGGTTGCCTGTTACTGTGTTTTAATTCAGGACTGGAATGATTTTTATTGTTTTTGTTACTGGTAAAAATCTGAACCCAGAAAAATGCAAAAATAAGGATCAGGGTAAAAAAAAATCAAAGATTTCCTTTAAGAAAATAAACATTACCAGAACATTTATAAATCTGGCAAGAATTTTTATTTCCTATTTGATAAATGAGGTCCACTGTGTGAGTATGTGTGTAAAAGCACTTGTGTTGTACAATACACCAGAACTGACTCCTGGGGCAGTTTTGAAAGTTTTATGTCCACAAGAAACATTATTTGTCCATCATTTTACTCGGAAAGTTTATTTCATTTGGTGTAAAAACTATGTGATGAAATATTTGTACAAACTGTTTCACATTTGAAGACAATGAAAGAAAAATGCTTGCTATGTTTGCATTATATCATAACAAATGATAACTCCAGTAGTGAAATGTTCCCAAATATAGAAATAAAATATATTTGATTTATTGCTTCGTTTTATATTCACACCAACACACAAGCAATGAAATAACAAGCGTACATCATACACAACAACCACACGTTTAAGGCAACGCAGGGTAAACATGCTGACATGTTAAGCTGTTAGCAACTTTAACAGACAGCGAAGAGGTTAGAAATGGACGTACAGTAATCCAGATGTGCTTGTTTACAGAATAAATACGACATCCTCATTATCCATGAGTGCCTAGATCAAACTGTACCTTCACAGAGTTATATTAAAGAAAGACTGACTCAATCTGAAGAACATGGTTATAATACACTTTAGTCATCAAACAAAGAAAAAAATAATAATAAAACCTCTGACCACTTTTATTCACAAGCAAACATTTGAGCCCTCACACACCTTGCATAAAAACGTAAGAGTCGTATTTACAGTCATACTGAGGTGAAGTCGTAAGCATTTCTGTTTCTTTGGTCAAAGTTTCTGTTAATCCAAGAACTTGCGGTTTGGGTTAGCGCCGAACAGAGCCACTCGAATTTCAGGCATCATCTGTGAATGAAAAGAAAACAAAAATGAACCACAATAAACATTTTCCGCATAATCCAATCAATTACAGAGAGCCTTAATCCCGCCAACTCCCTCTACTTTCCTTGGATCTTAACTATTATATCTTTCACTTGGCTTTTATGAGTTGTACTGAGTAAATACATCTGGAAGCCCTTTGTGTATGTGTGTCTCCATTTCAGTCTGCAAAACTATAGAATGTGAATATTTTAAAGGGAGGCGGATCCTTTCTATACCCACTGTAACTAGCTACATGGTTGATGCTCAGTGGTTTTACACACTTGGGGAGAATTAATCCATTGTGGGATATTTAGGGCTAATTTATAGGTGTTCATCCAATGAGATATAATAATTTATGAATTAATATCCCACATGAGGAAGACTAAGCCATCTCAAGATTATAAACTGGATATATTTTCAGATCAGCAGTTTTCATCAAGGTCTCTGATATCACTACAATATTCTATTTTAATAAAAAACCTTTACATGTGTTGGTTTTTCTTTGAAAAGTATTAGGGATTTCTAAAAAAGAATCATGCGCTCTTCTCACCTGCTGTGCCAGGAGATCCAGCCTGCTCTCCAGTGTGTTCGATACCTTGATCTTACCGTTCGCATTATAGACTTCAACACCGCCGGATCTACACATGGGCATTCAAATCAGCAAAAATACACCTCACAGAGGGTACAAGTACAGATCGTAAACAGCATAGACACAGTTGATAGCTTACATGTCCGGGGAGAGGAAGTTGTCCTTGTCAATGTGGACTTCGATGTTACTCTTCACAGTTTCTTTGTAGATGGGGATATTTTTCTTGACAGCAGCCTTAAAAAATAAATAAATAAACAAACAAACAAATAAAAAGATTTTATTTTATCAGTGACAACTATATATGTAATGTGCTCATGCTGCGTCACAGAGCAGCGTAACACACTCTGAGGTAAGTGCTACTCGCCCTCTTCCACATACATAAGCTCACATATTTGCGATTAATGATTGTTGACAGAACAAAGACAGTAATTCCATCCATCCCATCCTGCCTATGGCATTTAATTAGTCTCAGAAATTGCACAGACATTTCACATGAGCACTTTTTTGTTCCATGGGTGCAAAGCCTCACACACGTGCGCACTTTTCATTCTTTCGTGACTTTTTTTTTTTTTTTTTTGCTCCACATAGACAGCAAAAAAAGCTGCTTGCTCAAAATGAAAAAGAGATTGTGAAGTAAGAAATGCACTCTTGCAAAATAAAAAAGGGCTTATGCAAGTCGTCATCATCATTTTCTGAACCGCCTAAACCTAATTAGGGTCATCTCAGCCGACTCTGGGCGAGGACAGAGTACACCCTGGGCAGCTCGCCAGGCCATTGCAGGGCAGAAACACGCTGACGGCAATGCAGCCTACTCTTAACAAATGACAGCAAGGGTTCTTTGACATGCCTCTCACCACAGACAGTGAGACACATGGCTTGCCTTTGATTACCCAGTTACCTGCACTGGAGGGACAGCAGTGACAACCCGGTAATAGCGGGGCTTGAACCCTCGACATTCGGATATGTAACCCAGCGCCCTACCACCAGGCCACCACTTCCCCAGCCTGTGCAAGTTTGGAGACTTATTAAACACCACACCTAACAGAACTTTGCCACTTGTATTTATAAAAAAAGGAGGCTTTTTTAGGTGGTTCACCCAACACATTAACTGTAGAATTTAAATCTGTAAATAAGGAGGACAGACGAGATAAATACGGAAAACTCTTCACCTCCACCATGGGCAGATCTTCCTTACGACAGCGAATCTTCACCTTTGATTCCAGCAGCTGATAGAAGCCCTGGTGGAAAGAGAAGATGTGTTACTGCTGATTCTAAATGACTTTTGGTTCTGATGGTTCTGGAGCTGAGGTAAAAGACTATGATAATCTGTTCAGGTCACCAGTGTGGATAGACTATTTTATGAGCTGACCATTTTGCTTCAATTCTCACACAACCCTATTACAGTATAATAACACTAAATAACCAGGGGCCTCATGTACAAAGGGTGCGTACGCACAAAAACGTTGCGTACGCCCTTTCCCACAGCAAAGTTCAGATG
>JAQMYF010000024.1:29571934-29584787 GCA_030014195.1 Neosilurus mollespiculum
GACAAACTTAAATGAGATCCAAATTACCATGCAATCTGACATCCTGACTAAGGTGCACAAGACCATGTATACTGTAAGCTAAAGATTCTTGTCCATAAAGACAGATAAAGTGTTCAACAAATGAAACCAGTAAAGACTTTGCAAAGCCATTAAGTCTCAAACAATATTCTGAGCCCACTAAATGTACACACCAACAGACAAAAGCATAAAATTGTCATAGATTTGAGACTTCAACACATCCTTAGGTATAACAGGACCAGTACACAACAAAAACTGGCATAGTTCAGTTGACTTCCATCTGTTTCTCTCAGTCAGTGTACATGGACTTCTGGAAAACTCTGTTGGAATATTATCCTTCAAAACAAGTAGTCTCTCTGAAACCAAAAAATCCTGAGTAGATGACATACAACAACACAATGGGCCCGGAGGACCCAACCACAAATCAAGCAGACGTCTCCTTACCCCCAAGCACACCAAGTGCATGTAATCATGAGGGAAGGTGGCGACCATGTGAATATAAAGATTGGATAAAGGTGAGCGTTCACGGTGGTGGTCCTCATCAGTTCCTTGTCTAAAACATTTGTCAGTCCTGCACCTTGCACTGACCTCAGGGAATGTCGTCCGGCTACCTACTCGAACACCACTTTGATGGCACTTGTTGCATCCATGATATGTATTATCTGATTTAACAGCTCTGATAAAGGCTCGGGCTGGTGTATCACACAAAACAGATCTGACAATAAAAAAAAAAAATGCCTTTCCCTTAAAAACAAAACCACTGCTCAGAATTTTTTAAATCATTCACTAGATCCTGCAAATATTCTGACAAAGAATTAGGTTTAGAATTGCCACAAAAAAGGCCACAATCTTGAGCCAACAGGCAGATCAACTAATATGTTGTCAGACGATGGAAACAGGTTATCGGTGGCAAAAATATCCATAATTATTTACAGGTAAATCTCAAATAAAGGACGTCACTTTGTTGTTGTTACCACTGCACACGTGTTACAAAATAAGTCCCTCAGAGAAGGGGTAAGAGCAGTGGCGACGTCTTAAAAACAATTCGGGTTCTCCACCATGATATGTGCAGGGGCAGGCACACAACTTTGCAGTAACAAATGTACAACTACTGTAATGTAATGTAATAAACAGTACAAATGTACTGTAATTTTAAAGGCATTAGAAAACTCGGCCACAAAGAAAAGTGGAAACCCGCCTTCCCTCTCTTTTCCACCCTAGACTGGAAAGCAGGTCACTATATGACCAACTAAATACTTAACTTTAACAATGAATGATAATATGTAAACAGCTAGGGATTCAACTTTAAACAATGAATTGTTATAATTGTGATAATTGTTATATCATTATTAATAAAGACAGTGCTATGAAGTTGTTATGAAGAACATGTCTTGCAACAATAGCATGTATCAAATTCCTCTGGGAGTATACATTTCTCATGGAACCAGTTTCTGCACTTGCAGCACATCACTTGTTTTTCTGATGCTAAGAAATCTTTGGGGCAGTTATCGTCAGCACACACAGACCAGTTTTTACTTAGTTCCAGTTCCTTGACCATAGAGGACAAGTGGCAGTTTACTTGCTGGCTTTCAATAGTCAGGCTAGAGGGATCTCGTTTAGCTACCTGTGTATTTAATATATCTATTGTGCATTTGGCGCTTTTAATGAAGGGCTTTTTGTTCACATGGCTTAGAATTTTTGCCTGTAGCCATTCTCATACACGTACACTTTTGACATCCATGAAAGCATGTCCAGTGATAATGCTGTGAGCATTCAGAATGGTGTAAGGTCTGCAGTCCTGACCATTTGTTTGTTGCACTGTATCTGTTCTAAAAATGCATTTCCATGATGACATGTGTAGCAATCTTGTGAGCTGCCTCTACAATCCACAGAATGTTGGCAAAAATATTACCACATTCTGTGTACGTTCTTTTCGCCATTGAATAAACAGCATTAATTTTCTTTGTGAGAAATTGACTACTTCCAGACACCAGTGCAAACCACGCCATACTGGGTCTAAGTTTAATGGAACCAGGATGATGTCTTTATTCAGGGTTTCGTTCTGACCAATAAAGGTCATTTGAACTTGTTACATTCCCACAGCTACACACTGATATACATAAGTGGGGCAAAGTAAGCAAGAAGCTTCATTTTCGGAAGTTTGTAGAATAGCTTGTATGGTTTCATCAATGAAAGTGCTACAAAGCCATTGCCGTGGAGCTAGTGTTTGGAGAGCCTCCTTAATGTCTCTGGGAATCATATGAATCTGTTGTTTTAGCTGCATAATCAATTCTGTATGATCATTGTCCCATGGGTGGATATCAGCGCATGGATACTTTGTAGGTGTAGACGTCATCAGAGCCGTGTCATGTAGTGACAATGAGCTTTGCCTTTCGATGACTGGCAGACTTACATCCCCAAGAATTAGTTGGCTTTCCCCTAATTCAGCTAAGACAGAATCATTTGCCGGCTCTACAAGATAGTCGTAATCATGTAGTCTGGGTTTTTTACGACCAGACTTCTTTTCCTTCCCACGGGCATTTTTTCTTATGATGGATAAACTGTAAGAATATTTCCCCTGAACAGCACCCACACCTAGTGCCATTTGTACTGCTATAATATGATAGCAAAGTCCGGTGCTTGGACAGGTACAAGTTGCAGGTTTTGGAAAAAGTTTAACGGCACTTTGCCCTTTTCCATTCACGTTTATCGTAGTGAAAGATGATGTCTGCAAAGTAAAGCTTATATGCCCCATTTTGACCAAAATACGTGCCATGGCCTTTTGTGTGGTGCGCAAAGTTGGTCCGCTTTGTACACCTTTATGTACAGTGTGATCCTATTTAATAGTTTTAATTATGTCTGCCGTTGATCCTGCAACCACCCTGTTATGCCCTTTTCTCTGTCTTTCATGATTGGGATTTGGGGAAAGGTGCCCTCACCCTGGGTATATTGTAATGTTTCCATTAAGAAGCCACAATGGTCCTTTACAAATTTTCTTTCATGTACGAGAAACATTACTGGAAATATTGGGTCGCCTTCGAGAAGGGTTTTTCTTATGACAAGGGGAGATACGTAAAAGTCCCCAAGGTTAAATGTGGTGTCGTATGATAGGACTTGTGGCAGACTGTTGACTGTTGTGCTCTCTTTGAGAAGTTGTTTGGACAGCAGGATAGAGCTTGGGGATCCAATATGGACGACGAAGTTAGGTAACATGACCATCTTTTGAACAATATCAGTATGGAGACCAAGCTCGTATAAGCTGAAAAACTCTTCATTGCATAATTTGCCCTCACCGCAATAGCGAAAACTTGTATTTTCAACTTGTTTGCGGTTTCTTGGACATGCAACTGGAACAGTAGGGACGGGATGTTCTTCTTTGCTCTCATGTAAGTGTTTATAGAGGTGTTGGGGTTTTGTAAGCATGGCCTTGTCTTTGATGTCTGAAAACACAGACTTCTTGGTGGGCACAAATACTCTAGTTCATAATTTAGAGTTTCCATGAGGCACGTCCTTCGCAAGGGTCTCATCACCTATGTAGTGCACTAAGAATACATCTGCCTTGTCTCTTAAACAATATACGTCCCATTTGAAATCCTTGAGTGAATCTTTCTTTTTCCCATTGGAGTCCTTTATGTAGTAATACCTTTTTAATATGTTAGTCTTCTTTCTGTCATTGTGATTGTTTGACCCTTTTGAAATCCATCGATACTGATCAAATCAAAAGTCCATTTTTTGAGCAGCTTCGTTAGAAGCACATTTATACAGGTATACTTCTCCGCCGAGAGGATGGACAGGTGGCTCTGTAATGATGCTTTCGGGGCTTTGTGTTAGCTTTGTGGTGTACATGGTGTCACTAAATCAATACAGGGTTAGGTCAAGCTTGTGGACACTAAGTTTCTGTAAATCTGCAACGACTACAATCAGTGACCCCAAACTATTGCTGTCGGTCTGCAGAGGATGCAATCAGTCACGCCAAAACTATGACTTGGCACTTTTCTGTCAAGTTTCTGGCAGTCTGCACCGATTGCAATTTTAGCGTTTGTGTTAGGTTTACATGTAATGTTAGGCCGAAAAACAAATACAACATTCAAAGTAACAATCATTTATAATTTTGCAACAACAATACTAATATACTTTTATTTCAGAAAAGCAGTCTGAAAAGGTAACTTTTTAAGATTTCTCGTGATTATAGGACAAAGAGTGGACTTGACTGAGCCTGCTGTTTGTAGCATTGCAACCGAGGAAAGTAATTTGTACGGTGGTTGGTAAGTGCAACACCAAAGTACAAAGTGTGACGGGAAAAAATGTACGAACGTGAAACAAATGTACATTTTAGAAAACATTTTTACATTTTATGAAAACAGATTTGAATTAGCAAGACACTCTTACTGAGGACAAAACAAATTTTCATTTCAGAGAACAAATTTACAAGACGTGAAACACATTAAAGAACTCGGAGACAGTTTTACAAATAGCCTTACATTTATTACAAGTTCTGAAAAAAAAATTACGAAGGACTGAATTATAACGGAAAGAGAATGTACCAAATGCCGGTGTTCCAGTTTAACTGGTTTTCATGTTAAATGGTGACATTGGCTTACAGATGCTTGCACTCCGCCCATTCTGCCGACATTTTCCTTACTCCTGTTTTGACTTCTGAAAATTCGTCAAGATGACTCCTCTCATTCAAAGTGAAATCTGGTGCTCCACTTTGCTGTACAATAAAGTGTAACATATGTCATGTCTCAAAAAATATGAATAAAATGAACGAATTAAATACATAAACTTTTAGACAATTACAATAATCACAGTGGGATTCAAACCCGGGCCTCCGCATTAAAAAACGATCACCAACAGAGCAACAAAGCACTTATCAATCTTCACCACCGCTCTACCGAGGAAGCAACGCATAATCTATGCTTATAAATTCTCTTCCGAAAACATAACACTATTCATCTTTATTTTTCTCTGTCACAAGATAACACGGGTATTCATGTTATCTGGTGACCTTGTTATCTAGTGACATTAGCCTAAACTATTGTAAATAAAAATCTAGTGTGTCCTCTTTATCAAGGCCTCCTATTGGTCCTGTTTATTTCACATCAGATCAGATTTTTTACAGTTCCATATATTTATGTAGCCTTTGATTGCAACGGTAAAACCAAAGTTTATGAGATATCTGTTTGAACTAATCACACGTGTTGACGTTGAATGTTTGGGTTGGAGTCTGGATCTTTAACAAGTATGAATGTCTTTCTTTTTGTTATCAAGTTGTGTAGGCTGCATTATTTCACATTAAACATTGTCAGTTAGGTTGGAATATTGTCTTACGTAAATAGGCTACATCACGTAGAAAACAAGTAATTAATTTCCTAGCACACTTTTAATAAGTAGATTTTTACTTAAATACACAGAGCCTCATATACATATGCAGCACGATTTTCATTATTTAAACATGCACTTGTTTGTAAGGCAGTCATTTAAAAAAGCACATAAAATACAGAAGTTCAACATTCAGCTTATTAACAATAGCTACAAAGCAGCTTTTGAACAATCCATTTTCTCGTACATTTTAATAAATACATTTTCACTTAAATACACACAGATATTCCAGTCTGATTGTAACAATCAACCCAAGTTAAAATACATCTGCTTCTATCTTCATATGCTGCCTATCGTGTTTTTTTTTATTAGATTCTTCAGTTAAGAATCCATTCGCCATACTTGCGACTTAGATCAAGGAATGACAAGGGATGCTAGCTATGCTCTACGTAAAAGTGTGTAATGCTATGTGTTAAGTCTGTCATTCCCTTTGTGGCATGGTGTAGAACAAGGTAATATGAGCTGTATTACAGGTAAAAGTGTTATTCTATGTGTTAAGTCTGTCATTCGCTTTGTGGCATGGTGTAGAACAAGGTAATATGAGCTTTATTATGAATAACAGTGATAATGAGAGCAAGCCTTGGTGGAAGTGCTTGACTGGCTGAAACAAAACAGGGCTGAAGCTGAACTTCAGCACAAGTCCGTATTTCCCAGGAGATTCCCAGGTACTTTTGTCTGAGATACTCAATATTTAAAGAAAAAATATACGAAATTATAACCAAGCGTTCCTTTTGATATTGCTAAAGGTTTAAAGGAGCACCGTAGAGTAATCATTCTCGAGTGAATCTCACCGGGGGGTGGAGTTTAAGTTATAATATAGGAGTTAGGCTCTCATGTAACCAGAATCAGAATTAGAATACTTTAAGTAAAGGTGTGCACACCGAAAGTTAAATGCCCCAATAAGAAAATTACAAATTGCACATGTCTATATACCTGCAACATACATACTAAAAATCTACATACATATATAAATAGGTATATGTAGGGCCAAATTAGAAGTTGCTAATATCTGTATACATACAGAGTGAGTCCTGTCAGTGAGTAAGATGTACATTATCGTCAGTGCGATAAACAGTAAAAATGCAAAGTATAGCAGTATTGTTGAATTGGGTGAGATCACAGGGTGGGGTGCCTGTAACCTCATGCCCTTGACATCCCCTAAATTATTAGTATGGGAATACAGTTCTGCCACTGTATTTGGATGCCTATAGTCTATATGGTAGCATTAAATTGTCGCCCCTATCCCCCAGATGACACATGGGATACTGACCTGATGTTGTGTAATTTGGAATGTAATTCAGTCTGCCCAGTAATTTATTTAGTTAATACATCCTCCTCTAACTAAATTATCATTTGGTTTACTAAATTTCATGTTGTGCCCGTAGTCTTTGGGCTACTCGTGTGTCTTGTTAATACCAAGCCGAGAGAAACTGACAGACAGCGAGGAGTACGATAACATAAAAGAATGTAAACATAAAGTATGAGTCCAAATTGTTTGAATTGCAGGAAAGTCCAACGAGCAGAAATAACTGCAGGAGACTTATCACCAGGAGAGACAACCTTGAAGAATAACTCCTTGACAAAGCAGCCTGTGACGAACACGAGACTGCTATTTAATAGGTGGGCAAAATGGTTGACACCATGTCCGGACAAACACCCGTGTAGACATATTAAAAGTCCAAGAGCCGCACATAAAGGATCAGATTGACAAAATATCGGATAAATAGACGAGAAGGACCAAGGACTTAAAAAATCAGTGGCCCAAAGGTGGAACATTCGATAAAGCACTGTGTGAGCAGATGCGGATCCTGATAGAGAATTATAAGGCCAAAGATTCTAGGAAGAAAAGGCAGGGTGAAAGAACAGCAGAACTGATGGCTTTAGATAAATTCAGAGTGGAGGAAGAGTGACAGAGAGAAAGTGAGCACATCCAGACAGAAGAGAAAGAGAAAAATCAGAAGATTAAAATAATGGTGGAGCCCAGCACACCACTGCCCTACCCAGTAAATCTGGGAAGAAGGGCTGAAATTCACCCCCTGTTATGGGATAGAGGGATATATCCAGTTTTGAAGGGGGAGCTCCTTTTCAATTATAAAAAAGAGGAAGACATGCCACAGAAGGATAGAAGTCCAGGCAGTGAGGGGTCAGGATGGCAGGCAAGGGAAAGAGAATCAGTTACGGGAGGAAGTAACAAATTCTAGGCAGAGGTCTGTTAATGAGTTGAGCAAGGTGTTTGAACCTGAAGAGCTAGAGCTACAGCCCTGGTGAGATACTCAGTATGAGAGAAGAGATGAAACTGGACAGGCAGTATTAGATGCTTATGCTGAAAGGACAGGGTGTCCAGAACACAGAGGAAGTAGAGAGCCACTGGTGTGTGAACTGGAGTGACAGTGACAGACAGACAGGATGGCGATTAGTAAGTCCACCCAGACGGAAAAAAGGATGACCACTAAGATTGATATTGAGAGTAGAAGATACAGAGCCAGAGAGGAGACAAGATTCACAGAAAGAACAGCAGAAGAGGGAAAGGATGCATTCACCCAGGACAGCAGCTCGAACATTACAGGAAAGATTAGTTATGTACGGGCTTGTAGACAAGTGTCAGGAAAGGGAGCAGAGAAGGGAGCGAGAGGAGGCAGGAGAAGGGACATCAGGAGCAAGCCTGGAGTGTGAGAAGGAGGATAATTTTGAGAAAGGGACAGAAGAATATGAAGGTGAGCCAGAGGACACTGAGCTAGACACTAACCAAGGAGAAACATCTGTCACCAGGTCAGGTCAAACATTCCGAGCACAGGAAAAACCTACCCATCAATTGCTGCTACTGGTAAAAGAGCGGCAGACCCTAGATCTGGAAGGATTGGTAAGAGGCCTGCCAAACCTATATGAGGGGGCATATAAGTGGATCCGTGACTTTGAGGATAAAACGCTGATGAAGATGTTAACTTTAGGAGACATCAAAGCAGTGTTGGCGAGAGCAATAGGCACGACTGACACATGCAGAATAATAATGAATGCAGATTCAATTAACCTAAGAAATCTAGCAACCACTGCATTAGATGCCACAGCATTTGACCCTTATAGAAATCCAGTGTGGAGACAGCTCAGAGAGGAGTTTCCGTCTCGAACAGATCTGAATAATCTGCAGGGAGAATCCATCTCGGAAGGAGAGCACCCTATGATGTATTATCAGAGAATTAAAAGGAAGTGGATCATGGAAACAGATACATCGCCGGACAATAACCCACTTTAAACAGCAATGTTCAGAAAAATAGTGATAGAGGGGCTTCCAGAGGTAGTGAAGAACAAACTGGAAGATGTGGTGGAGCTGAATTACAGGTCAGAATTAGAATTCTGTGAGCATCTGATCCATGCAAGAAGCAACCATTCTCAGGAAGGTGGCACACCTGCAACTAGGAGAGCTTACAGCAAAAGCAAAAAATAAGAAAAATAGTAAGCCTACAGATTTTGAAGATAAAGCCAGCTCGTTATTCCTAGTAACAAGCATGGCACAGGAAAACCAACCAAACACACCAGTAAGATATCAAACACCAGCATCATCACCAATTGCACCATCTAATATCCCAGCAGCGGTAGTATACCCTCAGCCACAACCTCCACAAACAGTCATCTATGTACAACAGCCATATCCATCCCCACAATCAGGTTTTATGAGATTTAGGAGAAGGGGACAATATAATCCAAATTCAAGAGGAAGGCGACAGCTACGTATATGTGGAAATTTCATTACTCAAATTCTCAGTCGACTCCTTTCAAGACACTTGAGGAGTAATCTGCACCAAAAGGGTAAATTAAATCACCAGTAATCATGGGATGGTAAAGAAAATTACCACCAGTGCTCCAGCATCAAACTATACCACTCGCTGATATATGGTGGGTGTGTGGAGGAATGCGACTGAGGAGTGCTTTGCCACTTTCCTGGTCCGGATTATGCACTAGAGTAATGATTATCACAGAGGTATGTATGTATAAGGCCGGGAAGGACATGAGATGAATTAAAAGAGATTACCAATCTGATCCAAAGGTATATTTAGATGCCATAGGGCAACCCCGAGTAATTCCCGCCGAATATAAAGCAAGAAATGAAATATCGGCAGGCTTTGAGTCAATCTTTATATGGATTAACATCAATAAGAATGTTGAATGGATAAACAATATATATTATAATCAGCAACGATTTATTAACTACACTGACGAAGCGCTGCGGGCGTTAGGGGAACAAGTAACCGCCACCAGTGCCATGACACTCCAAAACAGACAGGCGTTGGATTGGCTAATGGAAAATGAGGGAGGTGTGTGCGTGCTCCTTGGAGAGCATTGTTGTACTTTTATTCCCAATAACACAGCCCCAGTAGGCGCCTTCTATCTGACAGTGGGGAAGCGTGGAAGCTTACAGAAAGAGGTAAAACAAAATGCAGGATTTATCATATTTTCCACCGAATGGTTTAGTCAACTCTTTGGTAATTGGGGATGGGTAATGAGAGTGGCAATAAATGTGGCTATAGTCCTTGTGATAACTGCTCTGTTGGTGTGTTGTCTGCCCCCTCTAATCAAAGGAATATGTATGATGGCTACCGTCAGACAAATGTCAATGATAATGTGCCCCAAAGTGCAATACCTCAAGTTGAAGTAAATGTAATGGAGGTAAGCTCATCAGGACCATTGCCAGAAGGAAGAACCTGGGTAAGTGAACTATAGTTCTAAGTGAGTATAATTTTTAGGGCCGAACAGGAATTTGCTTACTTAAAAAAATAATAATAAATAAATAAATAAATAAATAAATAAGCAAGCACGCTTCTGGGCCTGGGTTTTAAGAAACTCCCATTTCTATTTTTAAGTTAAACTTTATTTTTCTTTTTTTTTTTTTTTTTTACTTAATTATAATTTAGAAAAATATATTCCTAACTTCTCTTACTGTTAGCTTAAACTTTTTGATTTAAACTTCGATTTTCTTTCCAAATTCATCATTAAAAGTTCTCTAATTTCTTTTTTTTTAGCCTTGCCATATTCCTATTTTCATAGTGTAAACTTTATTTCTATTTTCTCTTCATCTAGATTCCAATTTCTATTTTTATATTCATCATTTCATGGAGTTAACTCACGTTCATATTTCTCCTTATTCATATCCATCGTTTCATAATTTGAACTTAAACTCCTATTTTCTTTTCCATATTCATAATTTTGATTTGAACTTCTGTTCCTATTTCTCTTCATGTATAGTTTCATGGCTCTAAGTTCTATTTTAACCTACTTTCCACACATGCCTTAGGGAAAAAAAGGGGGCTTGTGACATGAAACAGTGCCTCCTCAAAATTATCTAGAGAACTACAAGATGTATAAATAACATGAAAATATGAATGTAAAAGGCTTTGAAAGCAATGAGAGAATGCGTGAGAACAGTGATGCGTGAATTTCACCTGAGTCACATCGCCATGGCAAGAACCGTCGTCTCAGTGGGCGGGCCTAGTATAATAGTTCTCAACTGGGTCAACATCATGCAAGGCCTAATGGCCGAAATACACAGCTGGAGCTGAGTTATCGCCCAGTTCGCCCTTGTGGGGGGACTGGGAGCAGTTCTCCCGGAGGGCGCAGAGGGAAGTAACAATGCCGATGACGACGACGGAGACGCCCTCGCACAGATTGCAACTGACTTCTTGCTGAGACTGGGAACGGCTCACAGAGAATGGCTGCTGGTGCAAATTGAGTGGCAAGGCTTTGTCACTTACACCCAAACCAACACTCAAGAACAGATACAACATTCAGCAGTGCAGGCCTTGACTACTGTGGGACTACAACTTGCAACTCTACTGGGACTGATGGTATTCCAATGGGCCAAGGTTGTGTCCCAGTGCCCTGGACCATGATGGCAAGGGGTACTTTGAGTGCTAGAAAAATGGACTCCTGTCAGGTCACCAGTTATACAACACACAAGTCACCTTTATAAAATCATATACACACACAAGTAATTTTGCCTTTCCTTTTAATTAAGTAACCATTGTTTTTCCCTTAACCTCTGTTATGTAACACCACATATCCACATGTAAAATCAGTATATAATCACCACTTATTTTGAATTTTCTCTCTTTTGGTTATTTTTGTCTGTCATTGTAACTCAATGTATACCCAGTATACAATCATAAATAAGTTTAATTTTTGCTCTGTTCTTATTTTTTGTCTTTTTGTAAACAATATGTATCAACAAGGTTAAACAATCCCTTTGTTTTTATAATCCATTCAAACTTTTCTTCCCTTGCTCTTTCATTTTCCAATGGTTTTATCATTAATTTTTATCTTAATTTGTTACTCTGTCTGCATACACATTGATAGTAATTTTATTATCAATTGATCATTGGGGGGAGCCTCCTGGAATAGCCCAAAACGCTGCACTTCAGGGGGAACATGTCCAACCTCCGGGTGTCCATGCAGAATGTACCAAACTCACTCTGGAACATCAAGCCTCTCATCACCTGCTAGGTACATTCACTCTCTGTCTGTCTGTCTGTTTGTCTAATGATGTACAGTATATTTTGTCACTGAGCAGATCCTGCTAAAATATGACAATCATTTGAGTGTAATAATGTGATATACAGGCTGAGACTATATAAATTTTGCTTTGTAACCTTATTGATTTTTATTCCAATTTATTACCAGCACAAGGAAACGTGGCACAAGAGAGTATTTCAACTACTGACTCTGTCGAAGACAATGAAGAACCATCTTCCACATCAGCCTTCAGAGATCCTCCTGATGGCCTAACAACTGAACTACATGGAAATGCTGAGTATGCTCCATTTCAGTCATTTGAGGAAGCTCTCCCTGATATGAGGGATTGGAGGTATGATTTTAGTGAGGAATGTGCAGAAGCTTCAAATTTCAAGGACACAACAGACAAACCATTATATGACAATGCATCAATAACTGTGGCAGAGTGCCTTTTGATCATCATGGCTTACGTAAACTGTCATAAAGTAACTGATAAGGCCCTTAGTGATTTGCTTAAAATGTTGAAGTTGCTTTGTCCTTGTAGTCTGAATACAGACTGCTTAAACAGTGTACAGGAGTTCAAAGGCTATTTTTTCTCCCACTCTGCATCATCCCCTGTTGTATTTCATAAATATTGCAGTAATTGTTTTGGGTCAATAGAAGGTGAACAATTAGAATGTCTGAAGAAAGATCTGCATCCTTCATAGAAGTTCCAATTGAGGCTCAAATAAGGTCATTGTTTCTCAAGCCAGGTTTTCAGGAGAAGCTTAACTTTAGATTAAGCAGGAAGAAGACAGATCCTAACAACATTGAAGATATATATGATGCAGAAGTTTACAGACAGCTTGTAGATGAGGGTGGTCCTCTTAGTGATCCTAAAAACATCTCACTTACTTGGAACACAGATGGGGTACCTATTTTCAAATCATCCAAGTTTTCAGTGTGGCCTTTT
>JAQMYF010000024.1:29681340-29697693 GCA_030014195.1 Neosilurus mollespiculum
ATAGTGTATATGGCTTTATGTCTTCAGCACAAAGCTTTGTTCCTTAAAGTCCTTTTACTACTGAATTAAAGGGTAATAGGTTGATAAAGCCCCGGTTCACCCACAAATGACAAATTGCACGTTTCCACACATGTAATTACGATTATTACGGTTATTTTCTATTTGTTTTGTTGTTCATTTTGCTGCTCTACTGTATATACAATACTTAATGCTATAATGCTAAGGTGCCAGAGTATTCTTACTTCAGTACTATAATTATGGACAATCTTGGCATTACGTTTACTTATTTAGCAAACACTTCAAGTTTTTATAATTTATATTCTAAATTTATATGCACTCCTGTCAGAACTTTATGCTCAGATTAAGCAAATTTCTACAAATCATCTGTGAACATAAAAACACGCTACAGTTCATATGAGATCTAATTTATTTAGAAGGATCAAATGAGTGGGTCTTTTTTTTTTTTTTCTTTTATCCATCATGGTGGGTTATTTTTTTATTTTTATTTTCCCCCCCCTTTCAGTATTATTTTTATTTATTTATTTTTGAATAGTGGAGGGGGGGGGGGGATCCCCTTAAGAATGCTGAATGTTGTAAAGAATCCCTCACAAAACTGGTCCGGTCTGTAAGTCAGATTGTACAATGTTCATACGAAAGTGATACGATTGTTACATGAGGTACGTAAGTGTTGTGGGTTTAGTGTATGGAAATAGGACTAGGTAAGAAAACCACATTATTCTGAGAGCATCAGATGACCAAAAAACGCGAATGAAATTTGTATGTCTACCGTAATACAGGACGTCACACAGTATACCTAGGTAATGTACTGACAGTGAGAATTATCTACAAGAAAAAATGTTTGACTATGTTCAAAACTCCACAACAAGGGTCTACATGGCATTATTTTCATTACACAGCATGTGACTTTTGTACGATAAACCCCCAACTGTCCTAGAAATATCAAATATCAAAGACCTGTTGTACACCTTTTTGTGTGATGTACTGTATATGGCAGGTGTTTTAGGGTATGCCTAAAATTATAATGAAAACATGTTCACAGTGATACCTCGACTGTACAGCAAGCTTAGGTATGCAGTGAGATAGAAACCCTCAGCCAGGCTACATTTTTAATTTTTGCTCAGTTGGTCAAGAGAAAAGTGAAAGTGTATTAGAGATATACTAAATGTGCAAAAACGTGTGTGTGCGCCTATATAGTAATTGGCACAACAGATGAACTAGTCAGTGTGAGAAAAAGTGAGTGGGTGTGAGAAGTGAGCTACAAATTGTCTAAAAGGTGTAATATAATGTCACCTCTGTTTTCACTAATCTGTGGCCACCTCAGTGCCAGACGTGCTTTCTGTCAAACAGCATTAACCTTCCTCTGATCTTATTTCTATCAACCCCACTTAATAATCCCCCCTCTTGTTTATTTGCCAGACCAGAGCGCTGTCACTCAGGATTAGTCTTCCGCACAGCTCTAAGAGCCAGGCCTTTCTTTCCCCGCAGCCTGTCTGGAGCTGCTGTCTCCACACGGCTCTGGCTTTTTGTGGGGTTTGATTGTTTCTCAGAAATAAAGCTGCGATTCAGTGCTTCACTGCAGGCTCGAAGCATCTCACCACGCCGGCGTACATCCTAAATTCAGCGTGCATGAAGTCTTTAAACTAATCTCCTCCACACAATCCCAGCAGTGCACAATGTGTGGGACAGCTGGTAGACACACACTGCAGACCAGGTGTCATGCAGCATGTTTTACTCAGAGAGTATGTGTAATAAATTTATTCTTTATACCGCAGTGCTGTCAAATTAATTTAAAGGCATTTAAAGTTGTGTTCAAATCTTCATCATTAACTGCATAATAGCCCACTGAACACTGTGTACAGCACACTACACCACCCTAGTGTATAGTATATTACTATATGTGATAGAGGAACGGCATGATTTGATTGGTCATCTGTCCGGATTAAAAAACATTATTGGATAATGCTTGAATCAAAATGATGGACACTCATGGAGCATGTTGTATTTTTTTGTTGATGTTAACTGGAATATTTCTAACGATCCAAAGTTAACATTCTTGAATAAATAGAGTCACGCATTTCCTCAATAAATTTATCTCTGTGAGCCAATATGCACCTTACTGATAACAGGTAGCACTTGGTTTGTAGCATTTGGTTTGAACTTCAGAGTTGATGTTTCGTCCCTGCTTGATATTTGCTGCCTTCAAGACATTTTTAAAATATTTATGTTTAATTTTAAAAATTACCTTTTATAATGACAGGCCACCATGAAATTTGTCAAGAATGAATAAAAAAACATGAATTCTTGATATTGTAATTATTACATCAGTAGCACATGAAGGCAGCGTATTAAAATAATTATCAGAAGTGTGTAATGCTGATCATAGAAAGTCCGGAGTGAAGGAGATGCAGCATTTCCTCACACTTCCTTTCTCTTCTTTTCCTCAAGGATCCCATCTCCAGGACGCACTCCACTGAACGAGATCATCAGTTTGGGTCCAAGCAGCCAGATGCGGGAGTCTCAGTTGATCTGAGGGACACGGAGGAGTTGAAGTATTTCTGAGTGAGCATCACACAGAACACTAAAACGGATTACAATCTAAAGCGTCACTACCGCTAACTGTTTATACACAGGATCATAAATTCTAAATATATCATTTAACTTAGCCATAGGATATTATATAACTCTGTATTTATCAGTTTATAACCTCATAGTTAGAAACACTATATAATCAAACACTAAATATTAACCTGAGCACTTGATGCTTGTCTTTAAGTTTTATTCTTCTTGTTGTATTTTGCTGTTAATGTTTTATGATGATCTTTGTAGTTTTTTGAGTTAATAAAAGATGAACGAACCACTTTATGACCTCTGAATATTAATTGATGATGGTGCCTTGGCCTTGACTCACATTTTGTCATGTCTCTAAAGCAAATATCGAATCTGCAAAAAAGATTTATTATTTCAATTTAACAGCCAAACAAATACATGCCTCACTTCAGTGCTCCTACAGAAGCTCCACCCCCAAATTCAAGGATGTGCATTACCAAGGCAATGACTAACAATAAACAATGATTAACCAACCTCCAGCAATATCATTTAAGTGTTTTTATATATTTTCTTTTCTAGCATTTGATATTTTACTGTTAAATGACTAACAGTTCTGATTTCAATCTTGTTAGCAAAAGATTAGCAAACAAGTTGCTTTGCTTACAATATTTTTATTTCTATATTTCTGACATTGTGATATAATTCGCATAATTTGTACAACGAAGTCTCCTTTCCAGCCGTCTGCTGGAAAAATGCACAAATATTTCAAAAAGCTTTCATATATTGCAACAACTTTAATACATTTTCACAAGGTGGTTCAGACAATCCGAGAAAGCAATATTTTGCTAAATTGAAATGGAAACACTTGTTTCATTGGTGTTTGGAACCGCACTGACCTGCCGCTAAAACTGCCCCCGTGCGGAATATTTCAGATATTTTGTTGAGGTGAATGTTTTCAGCAAACATGCAAAAATGGGTGTAAAAAAAAAAATACAGTTTTTATAACACTGAATGCAGATTTCTGGGAAACAAGCTTGATGCATAAGTATTTAGAAGTAATGTAATGATAATTTATTGACGTGATGACTCTACTACCAATTAAAGACATCATCTTTTAAGGAGATGTAGTTAGTGAATAATTTAATTTTTATGCCTGGCTTCAGGTTCAAAAAGGATGTCTCATCAGCTAAGAGCCTGGAGCGCTTGTCAGAAGGGGTCATGTGATGCAGCAACCACACCTGAAATGAAAGAACTTTTTAAAAATTGTTATTTATAGCAATGAGTAACACTTCAGTGTTAAAATGTAGCAGTCACTATTGTGGAAAATTTGTAATCAAAACATTTCCAAATTGAATCATTTTGATTAGGCATCCTGGGCTTTTATGTGTTTGTGTTTCTCCTATTTTTCCCCCCCCACACCATTTCCAGGTAATATTTCAAGAAACACTTTGCCAATCCTCATGAAACCTTGTAGACTTACTCCTTTGGAGTAGATCCAGAAGTCTCTCTTCTTTACATGGAGATCTAATGGATTTATTAACGTTACTGTCTATAAGCTAGCACTCTGTCCACACACTGTGTTGATGGACTGTACTATGTGAATTCTTTGTGAGGGTATGGAGGTGACAAACACTGCTCACATTTTCTCCATGATGTCTGTTCGGCTTTAACGCAGCAACAATTGTCTCTTTCAGGACAATTTTAAAAACGGTGCATTTTACAGAGAGCAATAATATGAATAATAATAAACCTGGGGTGCCTTCTCTTTTGAGCTTTTTGCTCAATTGAACATCCAGTTAAAAATAAGGTTAATAAAGTGAATATCGACCTTCTGATTATTGATGAATATGTACATCTACATCTGAGTGGGTTTGTGTGATTTTCCACTAGGTATTGTAGTGAGGGAGGGAGGAGAACACTGTGTGTACGCATGTGTGTCAGAAAGAGAGAGAGAGGGACTGTTTCGAGAGTCAAGGCTCTGTAATTATCAGAGGTAAATTTACAAACAAATTTACTGCACTGATGTCATGTGTTTATTTATTTATTTATTTATACATACCTTGAAATCAACTGCTTTGCGTTCATCACCCTCCATTTACCTTCTTATCTCAATGTTCAAGACTTTTATCTCTCTATTTCAGCCATTGCTTTCCGATTCTTTCTGTGTCACACTGATGGTGATGTTGACAGTGTGTGATCCTGTCAAGGAGATGGAGGCAAATAAAAGGGTTTTGGTGGAATACCGTTTGGGGCTCATCACTGGATTCCTGAGGTCAGCTTCACATTCTCGTTCTTCTGTTGTCATACACGTGTATCTGTGAATCATAATGAATCGATCCCAAATGACAGGGTGCAACAGTAAAGGTGGTTCAGTCGTGTGTGTGTGTTGTGTTTTTTATTATTATTATTATTATATGTGCCACATTTAGCCATGGTAAAAAACACACTGCTGTTAATTACTTCAGCTACATGTGTGAAATGGTAGTTATTAACTGACATGTGAAGCATTTCAATAGTGATATGTTAATACACTGAGGCTTGGCCATGTGACTTGCTGACTATTATTATTATTATCAACATCACAATTTATAATGTTTAATGATAGAATATCTCTCCAAAAACATCCAGTACTCAAGAGAATGAAAAAATAATAAAAGGTAAACCACTGAGTTCTTTCGTTCTTTTTTTTCCTGGTCATAATGGTCCGTTATTGTTGAGATTTAGTTTTCTTAGGTCAAATTGGCATACAACTGACCACATTTTTTCCTTGAAAAAAATGAAATGGCAACTGTGTCAAGACTGATCCCATTTTGGCCCCATTGTCGCTGCTGGGCCCCCTTACCGCTGCTTGTGATATTTGTGCTTATATTTGGTGCTTAACTGTTATACTGTGCTAGCTTTATATATTCTACCTATGTGATCCATCAGGCACATATAGCTAATACTATTAGTTTTTTTCTTTAGTTGAGTCACTCTCATGGTATCTACACCCTTGACAGATGCACAAACCTGCCCCTGTGCTCTCCTCCCCCTGCACATCAGCTATTAGTGTAGTGACCTATTAAGCTCAGGAATGCTTTGAGGGAAATTGTCCGACCTTGGAACGGTTCAGAGGCACGTTCATGATCAAAGCTGCTCATGAGAAGGGGCTGGGGGGTACATCCAAACATCTAGGTAAGAGAAAGGGGAGAGGGTTCAGACGAGACGACTTACTGACGTCAGACACCCAAGTTAACTTTTTAGACCTTCTGAAATACCCCTGCTCTCTAATTTGGATGTTAATAGGCTTCAGTGCACCATTTTGCCTCCAGTGTGAATGTACACGATGTTGATGATGTTGTTTTTGTCCCTAAGAAGGGGTGTTCAAAGCGACCGGATGTTCATCCAACAGCCATGAAGAAGTATTGAAAGATGTGCTGTGTTCTTTCGGGAAAAACTGACACAGTCGGGCATCTGAGTGGCGTTTTAATGATACGGTTTGTCACCTGTGAAAATGGCTGACTTACAAGTTAGAACTTGAACATCCCCTAAGAAAAAACAGCATTGCGACATGTGTTGTGTGTACAAAGTATTAGTAGATTGTTTTTCTGTGACCAGACTGAAAGTGAGGGTGAAACATTAGCTCATGGTGTTATTCTGTGCTCTGTGCTTTTTTCTAACAGTCTTTGGTTGATGTTTGACCCAAATGTCTAGTTAAACAGCACAACGTTAGCTGTGTGTGTGTGTGTGTGTGGTTTCCAAAATCTAATACAAATATGGTGAACAGAGTAGTCCTTTCAGTTTTGGATGACACCAAGATGCTGGAATGTTGAACACACACACCACATGGGGATAGATTATTAAATTGAGCAGCCTTAATTAAATGTGAAATTAGGAATAAACCCCTCGATGATGTGCTGTTAAAGAAAACTAAATAACGATGTGTTATGTGATGCGGCTCAGTGCAGAGCGGCTTACGTTTCATCCATTTCCAGTTAAATTGAATGTTGTAGACAATCCCCAAACGAGAGCTAACCAATCGCGCTCTTTCTCTATCCCCTGCATCCCCTCCTCACAACAATCACCTGCATATCCTCCCTCACCATATCCATAAATCTCCTCTCTCCTCCTCAATTCCCCTACCAGGCAGTACCATCCTCAACATTTCTACCAATTCTTCTACCAATATACCCTTCATCACCCCCCTCTGCACATTCCCAAACCATCTCAACCAGGCCTTGCTCCCTTTATCCTCAAACACTCATATCTGTGCTGTCCGTCTAACATATTTGTTTCTTATTCTGTCCATTCTTGGTACTCCCAGAGAAAATCGCAGCATCTTCATCTCTGCCACTTCCAGCTCCACTTCCTTTCTTTTTGTCAGAGCTGCCATCTCCAAACTGTACAGCATAGCTGGCCTCACTACTCTCTTATAAACTCTTCTATCACAAATCACTCCAGCCACTCTTCTCTACCCATTCCACCCTGCCTGCACTCTTTTCTTCACTTCTCTACTACACTCTCCATTACCTTGGATAGTAAACTAAAAGGTCGAACTCCTCTGTCTTCATCAGCTCACTGCAGCTGCACTCTTCTGTCACCCTCCCTCTCATTCACGCCCAAGTACTCTGTCTTAATCCTGCTGACTTTCATTCCCCTTCTATCCAGAGCGCACCTTTCCAGACTCTTCTCCACCTATTTCCTGCTCTACAGATCACAGTGTCATCATGTAGTAGGAGTAGTAGTAGTAATAATAATGATATTAATAATAATAGTAATAATAATAATAATAAGGTTGTTGAATGAAAAAAGTACGTGATCAGAAATAGTTTTGTTGCTAAACTGACTGAATCATGGTGATACATCATCCTACACTCTAGATCGAGTGACATAATTGTGATTTATTATATTAACCGTTATATTAAAGAGAGCAGTAGAGTAATATAAACTGTTTTTGTGGGTGTTCCTCGGTCATCAGTTTTTCACTTTCATCTGGATTGTGGGAACGGTGTACAGAACAGGAAGAGACAGATGAGCCATCTGCTTCCTGAGATTTGAGCTGGGATGAGGGACAGAGTTGTGCTGCGTAAAGGAACATCCGTTCTGTGTGTGTGTGTGTGTGTGTTGGCCAGATTTCCTGAGACAGAAAGCACAGGGTGACTGTTTTGTAGCCGTGTTCATACACCTGGTAAATGTGTATTTTTAAATCTGTTAGTTTTGCTGAGTTTTCCAGCTGAACTGAATGAACAGCAACACGCTTGATGTATTTTAACATGTACACAATGATCTAATGAATGATGGAAATGATCTAATAAAAGTGTTAATAGCCTAGAGATTCACTTCTGATTATGGTAATGTTATGTATTTCACTTCTTGTATAAGGTTGCATCCTGACATTTAAAACTTTTAGCCATATCCACAATTATTGGCACATTTTATGGAAATAAAAGTGTGTGTGTTTGCGTGTGTGTGCGTGTATGCATGTGTGAGAGAGAAAGAGAGACCTAAAAAAGTAGCTTCTCGTATTAGCCTGACTGCAAGATGTCACATCCTCGGTCCTGTACATCATACTGGTTTCTGTTAGTTCACTGTTTGTGTATTTAAAGGATCGTGTTAATCTCATCCTATGCTGCTGTTATAGAAAAAGAATCTACACCTCCTGACCAATCAGAATTGAGAATACAACACTTCAAGCTTAGTAACAGGACAGTCGTCATACTTTTCATCATGCTAATAGACATGGAGAAAAGGGGGTGTGGCCTGATGGTACGCTGACTGTGACCTTGTGGTGTGGAGTGTTACATGCATGTTTAACATGTTCTGCTGAATACACGGCTCAGTGCAACTGTCCTGACTCGCTCAGCACCAAACCTGTTTGGTGACTTTTTTCTTTAACTGTACGTGACATACATACTCGCGCACATACACACACACACACCAATAAATATTACTGCTACTCTGTGATTTTGATGTCTTTCCTGTCATTTTTTGTGCTATGAAGTTATGATGGCATGAAAAGTGAAAATATATACAGTTAGTTCACATGTTTAAATTTTATTTATGTATGAATATTATTTCTGAACTTGTGAGCATGTTTATGGATTATTGGCTACTTTGTTGGAAATGGAGTTTGAACCACCAACCTTTTGATCAGTAAGCCAGAACCTTAACTCCTGAACCACCCCAGGCAACCCCAAGACATCTTTTGAGGTTGTTGTCTCGTTTCTCATGAACATTTTTTAACTGTTTGCACCGTATTACCATGGTGATAGTGCCACTTTGGCTGTTGACACAGATCAGCTTTAACTCGTCGGTCACTTTAGCAGTTTTCCCGGGCCCATGTCTGAAGTTGCACTCAAAAACATCCATTTGCTTATGCATAGCTCAGGCCTTCATCTCACTTGCTGTATCAGTTCTCTTTAAGCATTTCCCTAGAAGTACAACTGTAGAGCAATGGGTGTGACTAGAAGCTTCCAGTGTATTTAAGCTTCCTCTCATCACTTTCATCACTGTCAGATAGCTTGACAAATGATTTAATAAAATCCTAGGCTTAGAACCACTGCTCCTCCTCATTGAAACGTGTCAGTTGAGGTGGTTCGGACATCTGATTAGGATGCCTCCTGATTGCCTCCCTTTAGAGGTGTTCTGGGCACAACCAACTGGGAGGAGGCCCCAGGGAAGCCCCAGAAATTGCTTAAGGGATTTTTATATCTCATCTGGCCTGGGAATTACTCGGGATCCCCAAAGAAGAGCTGGAAATTGTCATTGGGGAGTGGGATGCCTGGATTTCCCTCCTGGACCTGTTTCCTTTGTGACCAGACCCCAGATAAGCAGAAGAAAATGGTTTGACGGATGATTTAATTAAGTGCTGCTTCAGCTGCGCAGACTCCAGCTGGTCTGTCCTGCTTGTGCTGTGGTTAATCCTGGTGCCAAAGGAAAAACACAGGACTGCCAATAACCTCTTTGCTGCCACAGCTTATGGAAAAATTTATGAATTTACTCAAAGCTAACCCTGTACATACCACTCAAAGTTAAAAAAAACCCTCTGAAAAATATTGTTTTCGCCTAAATAGTCCCTTTACTCAAATATTAAGAGAATTGCAACTTTGAGGGGTATGTACAGAGGTTAGCTTTGAGTAAATTCATAAATTTTGGCATTTTTCCCTAAGAGAGTCCAGGTACATACTTTAAAATGGTTAAAATACATGATTAAAATGTTGATGCTAACACCAAACCCTATTTTCAAGGACCTACTTTTGTTTATTTCCAAGGATTGTTGTTTTAAATGATTTTTATTTATTTTTAGAACAGAAAGGAACATCATAATTTTATTTGTCATGCAATGCATAACGTTTTGTTTGAATATAAAAGACAATACATTACTAGAACCATAAAAAATATTTATTCCCAGACAAAAAGCGCCTCTTGGGGATCCTCACAGTGAAGCTTCAAGTCGTTGAGGGAGGGCTAAATGTTGTCCGATTGAGGAAAGAAAAATTCACCAGGAGAGTTTTTTCAGCTATTCCAACGAAAGTCAGGGGTTGGAACTTAGACTTTCTGACTTTCAATTTTTAAGGACCACCCTAATAGTGGTGAGGAAATGTATCCTTCCTGCACTGGTGTCCTGGATCTGGAGTTCATTTCAGCTTGTTAATGTGAAAATCATATGTTTCTTTCAGTCATCTTCCCTAAGGTCAGGGGTCACAGAGGATCTGATCCAGAACGGATCCCAGGAACACTGGATCGTGGATAAAGGGTGTCATGTAGAGTCATTATCTCTAAGAATCTGGGAACACTAACACATATCTGTCTACCGATTATTCCTGTATTTTATACGGGAAAGGTGAGTTTTTTTTCCTATATATGGTTTATCATATGTCCTATGCAGGAAAAACGCTGCATTTCAGAAATTTTTCCGAACCATTTTAGCACATGCTGAATACATTGATGATGTTTGTGTTGCAAAACACTTTGAAATCTTATTTCGAGTGGTCAGACTGATAGTGCCTTCAGAATTAATGTAAATACAGGTTGCTGACTTGAAAAAGTGTACCTGAAAACCCCTTCAAGTGGGAAATTCAGAGATAATTATTAGATAGACAGGTATTTTCAGTAAATAAAGTTATTTATGCTAAGAACAATAACATTGCACATATTTAACTAAAGAACTATACGTGTACTACTGTACGATATAGAAAGGTGTTAAAATACCACTTCAAACCAGATACTATAGAGAAATAATAGCTGGCGTTGCGTAACTCAGCAGGGAGTCAGAAAGGGAGAAAAGGAGAGGATACATCGTATAGAAGAGAAGAGGGCCCGTAGAAAACAGAGGCATGAAAGCCATCCCTCCAGAGAGACGTCAAGCCTTGTCTGCAACAAGTGCGGCAGGGATTGCCATGCAAGGGTCGGACTCTTAAGTCACTCCAGACGCTGCAAGCAGTATTGACATTTCTAAGACGCAAGCTCAGAATTCACTGCACGTTTTTGCTCACCACCCAACATCCTGTCAAACTCGATGTAACACAGCATTGTTTTACACATCCGACTACATATCTGCACTTTACACCACATACAGCTTATACTTTTTCTTACTGTATCTCTGGATAAGTAAATGCTGCTTTAATGTCAATTCTTTTATATCACCGGTCAGTCGTAAAAAGGCGTTTCACTGCATGTAGGACTGTGTGTGGGACCAGTTTCATGAAACTCTGTTTGTTCATTTGTTTGGAGCCTCTCTCAGCCCACAGGTGAAAGTGGGGTACACCGTGTCTTTGTATTGTGGAAGGAAACTGGAGTACCCAGAGGAAACTCACACAAGCATGGGGAAAGCATGCAATCTCTATACAGAATTACCCTCGCCGTGCCTGGGAATCAAAAACATTCTTGCTATGAGGCACACATGCCAACCTCTACCCCACTGTGCTGCCCAGTTTTTAAAAATTTAAATGAATCGAATTTAGGAGTTTGCTTTTTTTTATTTAAAATAATATCTTAAAAAGGCACACATGTACACAATAAAAAAAATAAAAAAGATTTGATGGAAATAAATTAATAAAAAAAAAACTTATCTGTATGGACAGAATGAATGTAATATTTCACATCAATACAAATCGGTTTGAAGATATAATTTCATAATTAAGTATTAGGAAAAAGTTTGGGAGCAAAATATATCGATTTATGATACCTCTAAGATTGTGGGGGCAACCATCTTAGTGTGAGATTATGGCAAGATGCCTCAAGATTATGCGGGATGATGAGGTAACATGACCCAAACACAAAGGTAGGACAGGAGGTAGTGCATGCAGTGCATTTAGATATATTTGAGTGAAAAAATACACAGTTATCACTTAATGAATCCTCAGGAAAGAAGATATACAGAGATATATGTTCGAGCCAGAATGGCCAGCCGATGTCTTGAGGGAGAAGGTGGACGATGCAAGGAAACGACGAGCACCAGGCCCAAGTATCGAACAGGCAGACAAAGGAAAATGCTACCTCGTTACCAAACCGAAGAGGCCGTTTCTGGACATGCGGTTCACCTTTGGATTGGAATCCACTGCCTCACAAATCATTTCATGAACAACTTTTTGAATTCAGAGGCAGAGGGAGCAAACCAAACTGGACCAACAGGTCCGAAAGTCACTTTTTTTTTCTCTTTGGTGGGGAGGGTATTGATTTGTGAAAATGGAAATATACACCTACAGTACTTTAGTATAATCAATTGGTTTTAATCTATTAAAAGGCATACCCATGCTATCAGCTTCTCATTCGCACACAGCAAAACAACGCCTGGATGCCAAATTGGCATAAGGACCGATAAAATGTATATGTTCGACCAATCAAAATGGAAATATTTTGGCGACAGGATACAGGCATTTGACCAAATTACTTTCTATTTTTTACACTTTATCTTATCTTACAAAGAACACAGTTGAATAATGGCCGTGACTGGAAGTGAAGGGTTGCGCTACGTCATAGCCCCATTCTGAGTGGTCGCTCTGGGAGCGTCTGCTAGACAGGAATGGTGCCGCCCATTTCTTTAGAAAAAAAAGCTGTTATTAATTATTGGGGACGTGCCTCTCTCTAAAACATGTTTAATAGTGTATTAAATTAGTACTAATCACGCGAAAAGTAATTTAATCCAGCACTATAGCTCCCCTTTAATTAAAATTAAATATATAACTCCTTTTCTCATAATCAGGATTAAAATAAATCTCTCAGCAGTTTTTCTTTTTGGTTTTTATTTTGTTGGGGATTTGTTTTGTTTTGTTGTTATCAGGAACTTTCTACGGAGTGTATTTCTGCATAATTTGGTCACAGTTTTTTATTCTCTGTGCACTTCTTAATGAACCTGAAAGCCTCGTTATCTCACATCTGGTAAAACTGCTCGTGATTTGAAGTGTGAGAACACGGCTGGTGTGACAGGATTCCTATGTGACAGAGAAAACATTAATCATATATCTTATTCATTTTGCCTCATTATTTTTGTTTGCATTGTGGAAACCAGCTGTCTGTCAGCATTTCATCTGCTATGTTGTGTGTGAAGAAGTTGTTGTAAATACCACCAAGGAATGTGTGTGTTTTAAGTGATTGTTTAAAAGCTAGTTAAGAAAAATGCATCGGAAACATTTTGAGGTTTTTTAACATCACATTATAGAAGTAACTGAGAATGAGGTCTGCTCGAACTCTGACTGGTCAGAAAGTCTTGATAAATCCTTGCAGTAATATTTGACTCTTTCTCTAGGAACAGACACGAGCATGGTGGATACACCACATAAACAGATTTAAAAGTGTGAATTTCTCTTCCTAGAATTCATTCGAAAACAGTTCAAGCTGCCTTCAGTCTTTATGCTCTCAGACTTTGGGATTCTTTACCACATGAAATGAAGTCGGCTCCAGTAGATTCAGTAGAACAGTAAAGACTCAGTAGATTCAGTAGAACAGTAAATTCTTTTTAACCTAGGCTGAAAACATATCTTTAATCACTACGTTCTGAGTAATCTTTAAATCATTTTATTGTTAGAACCCCCCATGTCTTATTACAAACTTTTACCTCATTTTCTTCAATGTTTTTATCTTATACAGACATATAAAAAAGTTTGGGAACGCCTCTTCATTTTTTGGATTCCAAAGTAGCAACTTCCTTTTAATATATGTCATGCCTTATGGAAACAGTAGTGTTTCAGCAGTGACATTAAGTTTAGTGGATTAACAGAAAATATGCAATATGCATCATAACAAAATTAGACAGGTTAATAAATTTGGGCACACCAACAAAGATATTACATCAATACTTAGTTGAGCCTCCTTTTGCAATAATTTTATAAATAACAGCCTCTAGACGCCTCCTATAGCCTTTAATGAGTGTCTGGATTCTGGATGGAGGTCATTTTTACCATTCTTCCATAAAAAATCTCTCCAGTTCAGTTAAATTTGATAGCTGCCGAACATGGACAGCCTGCTTCAAATCATCCCATAGATTTTCAATGATATTCAAGTCAGGCGACTGTGACGTCCATTCCAGAACATTGTACCTTTCCCTCTGCATGAATGCCTTTGTAGATTTT
The DNA here is from genome assembly GCA_030014195.1 of Neosilurus mollespiculum. Taxonomy (NCBI): domain Eukaryota; kingdom Metazoa; phylum Chordata; class Actinopteri; order Siluriformes; family Plotosidae; genus Neosilurus; species Neosilurus mollespiculum. The sequence continues at coordinate 29,695,458 of JAQMYF010000024.1, forward strand.
GAACTGTGTTTTGGGTCATTGTCTTGTTGGAATATCCAACCCCTACGTAACTTCAACTCTGTGACTGATGCTTGAACATTATCCTGAAGAATTTGTTGATATTGGGTTGAATTCATCAACCCTTGACTTTAACAAGGGCCCCAATCCCTGAACTATAGCCTCACATCATGGTGGAACCTCCACCAAATTTGACAGTAGTTAGCAGGTGTTGTTTTTGGAATGCGGTGTTCTTCCTCTGCCATAAAAAGTGCTTTTTGTTGTGACCAAATAACAAAATTTTTGTCTCATCAATCCAAAGCACTTTGTTCCTAAATGAATCTGGCTTGTCTAAATGAGCTTTTGCATACAAGCAGCGACTCTTTTTGCGGCATGAATGCAGTAAGGGCTTCTTTCTCATCACCCTGCCATACAGATGTTTTTGGGCAAATTGCGCTGAATTGTTGAACGATTTACAGCGATGTACAACGTCTGCAGCAAGATGTTCTTGCAGGTCTTTGGAGATGATCTGTGGGTTGTCTGTTACTATTCTCACAATCCTTCACGTGTGCCGCTCCTGTATTTTCTTTGCCTGCCTTTAACAGCAGCTGTGTCTGTGGCCTTCCATTTCTTGATTACATTCCTTACAGTTGAAACTGACAGTTTAAACCTCTGAGATAGCTTTTCGTAGCCTTCCCCTAAACCATGATCGTGACCAATCTGTGTTTTCAGGTCTTCTGAGAGTTGCTTTGAGGATCTCATGCTGTCACTCTTCAATTTCATTAATAATAATAAATCTGTGGTTGGTTTATTATTATTATTATTATTATTGCTGCTGGAAATCATGCAAATCTGCGATACATAACCAATGAGCATCAACTCAGTGATACGGCTGCCTTATTGGGTGTTTTTATAAGAGAGAACAATATATACTGAAACTAAATAGAAATATATATATGTACAGTAGAGTGCAGTGACGATTATACACTGTTTTTATGTGTAATTTAGATAAACCTGACTTGGTTTGATTTTTATTTGCTGATATGCCAACTGTATGTGAGGAGATGGATATTTTGCAAATATAGGAGTCTTAAGTTTTTTTTAATTCTGTAATTTTTCTAAAAGGATTGCAGGACAGAGGGCCTGCTGCTTTCCTGCTCGATGAGCTGCACTTTCTTATTTTAGGAAAGAGAAAAAATATATTTATTGTATTATATGTATTAAAATGTATAACTATTTTTCAACTAATTAAAAAAAAATCTTTGTCAAGTTTCTGTACTGGAGGAGGAATAAACCACTTTGACATGTGTTATTATACAGTAACAGGGTGGTAACAGCCACTATATAAAAAGTTTCACACTCATTCTAAAAAGACAATCACACAGCCATTCACACTCACACCTAGTGGCCAATTAGCTGATCCAAACTGTGTATGTTTTGAGACTGTGGGAGGAAACAGGAGTACCCAGAGGAAACCCACACGAGCACAGGGAGAACATGCAAACTCCACACAGAAACGGCCAAGCTGGAAAATCAAACCCAGGCCTTCTTGCTGAGAGGCGGACGTGCTAACCACTGTGCCACCATGCCACCCCTAGACTGAGATGCATATTCCAAATGCCCTGTATACAAGTCCAAAAGACAGTTATGGAAAATATAAAATGCTTAATTCGGAATAAGACCAAATTCAGAAAGATGCTGTTTACGCGACATGTCAGTTCCAATTTTTTTTTTCGAATTCATCAATTAGGTATACTGTATCTTTTCTGTTGTAAACTTTTGACTGCTGGTCGACATTGCTGGTATTAAGTGTGAGTTTGCTCTGAGTGTGGTGGGGTGTTGTGGTTGGGATCAGAGGTGCTGTAGGGAGTTACAGTTCCCACGTCATTGTGCAGGAACACGCCGCTTTCCTGAGTCCATCTGTCTTCGTCTGAGAGGGAAAAGGTCAAGGCACTGAGCCGGATGTGTTCGCTCTGGTCAATGTTTAACTCACCCTATGAGATTCCAATTGCTCCTTACAAATCACTGCTCCCAGGAATCTGCAGTGTAGTGCACTGGGAAGGCTGCCAGCTGAAACACATGATGATGGACATCTGAAATCGTCATGGAGAGAATGTTAACTACAGAACTTTCCATTTTAAGGCTTTTTACGTTCATGCAAATGCAAATTTCCCTTTCTTTCTCTCACTCACTCACTCACTCACTCACTCACTCTCTCTCTCTCTCTCTCTCTCTCTCTCTCTCTCTCTCTCTCTCTCTC
>JAQMYF010000024.1:29700659-29716504 GCA_030014195.1 Neosilurus mollespiculum
ATTTTTACTTCTTTTTATTAGGAGCCCTTTTAGACAAAAGTGGTGGTATATAATCTTCACTGCACACTACTGTATGTAAAAATTTCATTACTGAAAACATAATCTGTGTTAATGTGTTACTACAGTCTACTTTCTCTGATGGTAAATCAACTTTTTTTCCTTTTATCACCTGTTGTAGGTCCCATGTATCTTATCAATTCCTTCTGTATGCACTGTATAGCATAAAGTCATTCAAAAGAAAGTCAGCAAGATGTGATGACATTTATGGCTAAATATTCTGCCATTCTACATTTGAGTTTGATATTAACTGTAGATTTTTAGCCACTATAGCTAACAAATGTTCATGTATAATATATATATATATATACTGTATATATTGTTTATAATCATTAAGAGATTTATAGATAACAGTTGTTCACCAAAGGTGAAGTGGAAATCAATAGTCTCTGAGTTGGAACTCTATTGTCAGCAATGTCCACGGAGCCTGAGGTAAATAACTTTTATAGCATATACTACATGGGAACATAAGAAAAGCAAATTAAAATGATATTTTTATGATTTATTTAAGCTTTTTTTCAAGCATGACAGTGGTCACGTACACTCCATTACGCCATCTTCTAAAATTCATTCAAAGTTTGAAAAAAGTGCTTTTACCTTATTAAACACAAAGGCCATATTACATGCAGCATTCTTCGTATTTTTTTTTTTTTGACGTCATTTTGTTGCATTTGTAGGATTTCAGAATCAGTGACCACCATGATATTTTGATTCAAGCATCATTAAACGTTTGCGAGGTGAATAATATGTAATCAGTGAATGAGGTAAGTAAGATTTCGAGACTTATTCAGATCGAGGGGTTGTTATCTGCTGAGACATATTAATCTATATAAAATAAAGATAAAATAAAATAATTCTCCATATCATACAAAAACTGAATTTTATAATTGTTTTTTTTTATACATTCAATATCTTTTCAAAGTAGGCCGTCATGTTACTACTATCCTGCATGTGCCAATTGTGCAGTAATAATTTATCCGATGGCAAGGATGCAATAATCTATTTATCCCATGACAGTGATGCAGTACCTAAAATTCTTTAATGACTTTCCACCAATCAAAAACAAGAAAATATCTTGAATAAATAATATTTTCCATTATTATTCATTATTATTCTCATTTCTGATTGGTGGAAAGCACCACCTAATATTTCACCTCATTCAACAATTGCTTATTATCCCTAAATATCGAACCTGGTTGAATCAAACTGCCCATTCAGCAGTAAATACACTAAATACACAGTATTTACTATATACATGCACTTACCATCCACTTTCTTAGGAACACTTGGTCACTTATGCAGTAATCTAATTCGTCAATCATGTGTCAGCAACACAGTGCAGGTCAAGAGCTCGAGTTTCTGTTCACGTTGAATATCAGAATGAAGAAACAATGTGATGTCTGTGATTTTGATTCTGGCAGGGTTGTCAGTAGTAATAGTAGTAGTATTTAAGAAACCGAGGATCTCCTGGGATTTTCAACCACAACAATCTCTAGGGTCTACACAGAATATTGTGTGTGTGTGTGTGCAAGTGACCGTTCTGTCAGTGGAAATGACTTGTTGATTAGAAAGATTTGAGAAGAATAGCCAGGCTGGTATGAGCTGCTAGGAAGGATCCAATAACTCAAATAATCACTTTTTACAGATGTGGTGAGCCGAAAAGCATCTCAGCGTGCACAAAACATCAAACAATGTGGTGGTCATGCTTCAAAGGCAGAAGACCACGTCATCTTCCAATGCTGTCAGCCAGGAACAACAATCTGAAGCTATCATAGGCATAGACCCACCAAACCATGAGAGCTGGAGATTAGAACCAATCACCTGGTCTTGTTCCAGTCTTCAGTAGTTTAGTTTAGTTTAGGGGGATCTGTGCCCATGATTGGAATCTGTGCACATGATTCCTGTGTTTAGCTGACAGAAGTGGAACCTGAGGCTCTCTTTCTTGCTGTTGTAGTTCATCCACCTCAAGCTTTTACGTGAATATTACCGGAAGCTCTTCAACTATATCATATATAATGATTGATATATATATATATATATATATATATGCATGATTATATCCACCGTGTTCCTACCACATGATTGGCTGAACAGACGATGTTAGCATGAACATATACCAGTGTTCCTAATACAGTGGTATAATAACAGTTATAATACTGTGATTTGGCGAGCTGTCGTGTGACTGTGAGGATGATGTTAATTTGTTTGTCAGGAGGCATGATGAGACAATGAGAAGGCATTAAGAGGATTAAGGATTCCTGGGTGTCTGCAGTCAATCTCTCAATCCCTGTGTTGTAAACCTGCACAAAGGTGAGCTTTCATCTCGATTATTCATTACACATCACTTCCCGCCTGGCTGCTTTGTAGGTATGAGCCATAACAAGTGTGTCTGACAATCAGTAAACACACAACATGCGATGGAAACACATTTTTTTTGTACTGTTCATCATTTTAATGCTACAACATGACAAAAATGACACATAGATGTCGTTATGAAATCTCTGCAAAACTGTGCAGTCGTTTTGGGTTATTTTGTACAATAAATAAGTGTAATTCGGTGACGGAGAGATTAGAAGACTAGCAGTCTTCACTATCTCTCTGTTTCTCTGTAGACTACATACACAGAAGATACATCAGCTTATTAACACTGAGGTGTAAGAACACTGGACATAATCTTAAGATCATTAGTTAATTAGGAACTATTTGGTAAGTAGCACATCAGTAACTGTGGCTCCACTGAGACATGAACTATGTTATCAGTTTAACAGTTTACGCGTGTGAGTCTGAGATAATGTGTCTTGTACAACCCTACTGGATGTAAAGTGCACTACAGAGGGTCTTGAAAGCACCTTTTTCCCTGCAGGAACTCAAAACATTTTTCAATAAGCTTTCCAACAGAGGAACTAGGCTACTTTATAGTTCCTGGGTCACAGTTCCAAGAACTTTGCTTTACTGAACATCTCCGTTCAGTAGGTTAGAAGGGTTACAGAATGACCAACTGTTTGATCAAATGTTTTTTTTTAACTACAAGCGATTATATCTGATGGACGGATTGTGCTGCTTTTGGTTTAAAAAGCTACATCATGCATTCAAATGAGCTTCAGTAGAAACATTCCCTTGTCATTTCACGCTCACTACATTGTGATAAGAATATAAAGCTGAACTCACCTAGAACAGGTTCAGTACTCAGTGGAAATGTGTTTCAGGAAGCAGGTCCTATTTTAATTCCAGGAACCTTTTCTGTACTTATCATCACAGGTTGGTCCAATGTTTTATAGCATATTCACAGCACCAGCAATTTACTTATTAAAGCTTTAAAGCTTTCACTTAAAAAGCTGCATAAATGTTAACAAATATCATATTCATCCACCTAATCAACATATTGTTGACACTTGAATCTAAAGTCCTGCATGGTTGCTGTTCACTACTTTTAACCTCCGCCAAGAAGGTTACTTTTTCACCAGTGTTTGTTTGTCTGTCTGTTAGCAACATTACTCAAAAACTTATGAACAGATTTTGATTACATTTTCAGGATGAGTCCGAAATGATACAAGGAACAATTAATGAAATTTTGCCAGTGATCCAGATTATTGTCTGGATGCAGGGAATTTTTAAAGATTTTTTAACTACATCATCCGAGTTACTGTGTCCGGACCATACCGAAGTGTAACTTCCAGGCTTGTGTTTGATGATGTAATCTCATTCCTTTACCTTTCTGTACAACTTTTAGGCCGATTATCACAAAAATAATCCAATTATTAATACTTCCTCATCCGAGTGCCAGGCCTCTTATTCAAGGCAGGCCCTGTACACAATGCAATCATATAAACGGCTGTGCGTTTTCCATGTAACAGCCTTGGTGGAGGTCTGCGCTCTCTGAGTACTTTTCTAGTTTTTGTTATGTTTAGCCCTGTTTGTGTGTTTGTTAGCAGAATTATGCAAAACGTTATGTGCAATTTCTTTTTAATTTCTATCACAGGTGAGACTCTGGACAAGAAAGACTCCATTAAATTTTTGCAGATGATTTGAATCAAATTCTGTGTTCAGGATTTTTTTTTTTAAGATTCTTTAACATTTGGAGATAAGGCGATTTGCTTTTTTACAAAAAAAGTGCGTGGACTTTGATGAAATTTTCAAATTGCAGATTGTTGGGCTTGATGGAGGTTTGCGCTCTCTGAGTGGACTTGTTTTTTATGCAACAGTCATATTTCCTACAGTGTGGTAAGACAGTGAAACAGGAACTCATCCAGGAACTGTGCAGTACTGAAAAAAAGGTCTCAGTACCCTGTGTAGTGCACTTATTTAAGGAGTAGGGAATAGGGAATCAGCCATAGTTATAGTTTTCCTGAGCACCAACTGATCAGTCATGATGGGCTGAATGACATCGGAATCTATTCATTCAAACAAATCCATTTAAGTGAATCAAACTACACATTTTTATTTATTCACCTCCTACCAAAATATGTATTGTAAAGTGTACTGTACGTATATTCTGGTAGGTAGTAGTCTGTTGGATAATAGTTTACTTATACACTAATATAAATAATATGCTAGTATTGGATACTATCTTCCAGTTTGTAAGCTCTCAGAAAACTTCACTTTGCGTTACTGTCTATAGAGTTTATGTGAGAGTTTATACAGTTTATGTGATTATACTGTACGTAGTCTAGAAGCTGTGAGATCATATTTACAATGTCGAAATCCAGTTTAACCCTTTACACACTCTTTACATGCCTCAACCTCTAACTACAAACACTGCCTGTTATTTATGTTTGTATAGGAAACACTGAAAGGGTGCTGTGTGATGTATACTGCACCCAATCCCTCTCTTTCTAGGCTAGAAAACATATTATTATTATTATTATTATCATCATCATCCCTATGAAATCTCCTGTCCTGGTGATTTTTACAATTAGGAATGTATGTTGTAAATGTAACACACTGTGATTCCCTCTCTTAGATCTAATTCTCTTTTGTCTCTACCTCAATGTTATCTGCTCTAATTCAAACTCACAGCACATGAGAAGTTGAGAGCCTCCTCTTTACTCTACTTTGCACAGTCACATAGAAGTGCGGGTGTATTTCATTTCATGAAAGGCGACTTTATGAAGTTGATCTAAGCCTTTGGGCCAGAAACCTAAGATATATTAGAATTTAAAGATATATTCCATGCTATCATGAGCTCAGTGGTGTTAAATAAAAGCTAATGACAGCCTCACTGTCGGCAGGAGCCATACCAGAGAGCTCCCCCTCTAAACACCTCGATTAGTTTAACTGCTTTGTACCTGCGCACTGATTCACTTAAAAGGAATTGTTGTTGTTGTTGTTTCGTAAAGAACCGACTCCTTGATGAATCATGCCTACCCATCAGTACTGTTCAGGTTATTTGCCCCACACGGGGGCAGGAGAAGGAACGTAACGTAAGATCCCCCCTCAGTTTCACTGCGCGTCCTGCCCCGGACTGTCCTGCCCTCCTCACACCAGTGACTCACACACCGCTGCGTTATCCGAGTCCTGGCTGTGCATGGAGCTCAGTCCCGTGTCCGAGTCATCATCGTTGCCACTCGGGTTAGTTTTGGAAAGTCCTCGCACGCGCTCCACCCAGCAGTCAGTCTGGTCCACAGAAGCTGAAGGTGGCGGAGGAGGAGGTTGCACATCACCTGCGTCTCCACCCGGGTGGGTCTCCTGCAGTAAATCTCTCAGTTCACGCTCTTTGGCCTCCCACACGCGGAGAGTCGCCGCCAGCTGGCTGTGCACCGCCTCCAGCTCGGTGTGTAAACGCAGTCCGATGTACGAGCTCGTATCCAGCTGCGTTTTGATCCTCTCCTCCTCTAAGCGCGTGGCTTTTTCCGGAGCCTCCCGCGTCTCCTCCGCGTCTCCTTCGCGCCTGCGTGTCATCCACCTCCTGTCGAGCTCCTCTCTGATCTCCCCGGTGAGTGTCTCCAGCAGCGCGTGCTGCTCGGTGAGTTGCTCCTGGAGGCGGATCAGTTGGTCGCACCGCGCCGTCGTGTCTGCGTCGAGCTCCACGCACGCGCCCGCGCCGTCCCCGTCCCCAGCGTCCACCAGGTAGGTGTCCTGCACGTAGTTGGTCCCGTGGCGCCTCATCCGGTCCTTGTGCACCCTGGCCTCGTGCCTGTCGATCTCGCCGTCCAGCTCGCTGATGCGCTGCGTCTGCTGCCGGATGGTGTGGTCCTGCGAGAGGACGAGGTGCACCAGGGTCTCCATCTTCTCCGCGTACTCCTCCGCGCACGTCTCCTCTTTCTTCTTCTTGATCTTGTCTAGCTTGCGGAACGCTTTTCGGACCACGCGGCGCCGTTTCTCCTGTGAGATCTCCTCCCCAGCTCCCACCGCCTCCGGGGTCCCGGGCTCACAGTTCTCCGTGCACCGAGTCTCTTTACTGTGGACAACACGAGCCTCGGCGCTGCGCGGCCCGCTGCCCGGTAACGACGCGTCGCTCCTGACCAGCACGAAGCGCACGTTGTCCTGCTCGCGACCCCACGCCGTCCACAGGCGGAGGATTTTTGTCCGGTTGGGCAGCACGCGCTCGAAGCCGCGCCATTTCTCCACGATGCAGTAAGACTGCGTGGAGCCCGCCAGCGCCGGAGAGCTCCGGTCCTCCAGCAGCACGCGCACAACATCCGCGCAGCTCGTCCGCCTCGTCACCCCCGACACCAGCTTCTCCTCCCGGCACACCCACACCGAGATCTTACACTCCTCCACCTCCATCCCGAACCAGCGCTCTCAACTTTCACTCCCAGCTCCAGCTCCGGAACGAGCGCGACTCATCCTGCTGAACTGATCCTGCGCGGAGATCTCCCGGAGCTCCAGTCCGGTCCTGGGGCTCAGCACACCAGAGACTCCAGATAACCCCCGGGGTGGGTCAGATGTGCGTGGATTCCCGCTGCGTAGTGCGACCCGACCGCCTGCCTGACATCCTGTGACTCTCCTAAACTCGAGCTCTGCCTTAAACCGAGCCCAACACTACACGTCACGTGACACAGCACCTCACAACTCAGCCCAATATCACTAACTGTATCCCGCCTGTTAGCAAACACTGTGTCAGGAAACACGTCATTCAACAGTCTCTCTCTCCCTTAAAGTAACGTCGTGACGTCAGCGCATGTTTTATCCCACAGGCTGGTGTCCGTGACGTAAGTTCAGGGTGTCCTCTAGTAACATTGTTACTTTGAATTGTATGATGATCTTATTTCTATTCATTCAATTAAACAATTACACGAATCAGTCTGATTGTTCTCCTGAATTATTAATTCTTATTTTATAGTCTGATCCAAAGCACCACAACTCCTAAACAAGTACAAACAACATCAGCTTGAATCTAAGAGCATTTACAAAACAAATAATAAGAGGAACATTGCTGCTGAAAAAAAGTCTAAACTGAGTTCCACAGGTGGAAAATTCAGAAATATCTTTAAATAAATATGTATTTTTTCCGAGCAGTGGTGTCCCTGTGGTAAGGTGCTGGATTACTGATCTGAAGGTCGGGGGTTCAAGCCCTGCGATGGCCTGGTGAGCTGTCCGGGGTGCACTCTGCCCTCGCCCAGAGTCGGCTGAGATGGGCCCCAGCCTCCCCGCGACCCTAATTAGGATTAAGCGGTTCAGAAAATGAATGAATGAATTTTACCGTTTTAAAAACAGTTCATCTTTTTGTCCTTATTATAATTATTATTATAATAACTAAATAACTTTACAGACACTTGTCACTTTACAGACAGACAATTACTTGAAAAATTATGTTTCATTATATTGCTTTTATATTTGCATTATATTTCACTTATATTTCATTTTATATATATATTTTTTGTATACTATATTTTTTTATATTTATATTTTATTTTATTCTATATATTTTCTTTATTTTATATTTTTTGCATTTTTATATTTATACTGACCTTCAAAATCCTTTAAAAAAATTTAGTTATTGTTATTGTTCTTTTCTTCTTGTTACTTTAATAGTTTATTCTTTACATTTTGGACAGTCGTACTAAGCATTTCACTACATATTGTACTGTGTATAATTTGTATGTGACAAATAAAATTTGAATTTGAAACTATTATTATTATTACTATTATTATTATTATAATTATTACTATTGTTAATATTATTATTACTATTATTATTATTATTATTTATTATTATTATTATTACTACTACTATTATTATTATTTTTTTATTATTATTACTATTACTATTATTATTACTATTATTGTGGTTGTTAGTTATATATATATATATAATTTTTTTTACATTTTTTTTTAGTTCCACAAACAAAACGAATGCCCAGACAATGAAATATATGAAATATGTTAAGCATTACATTATTTAAACAAATATTAATCTAATGACCCAAATGTTAAAATACAGATTCATGGTGTTTAAGTTTTCATTGTTTAAAGTCTATAACACAAAACCAGATTAAAAAAAAAAACACATTTAGAATATTTCCATCACATCACCGAAATCAGCGCTATTAGAGGTGACACGTGATCTATGCAGGGGTTTTTCTTCTTCTAGACAACAGCGCCATCTTGTGGTAAGATAATTGTATTGCATCGCTGTGTGTGATTTCAGGAGTCTCAGTTGAGAGGTAAGTTTGGCTTTCTACCCTCTTTAAAGAAAAATATCACAGTATCACAGTCCTTTTCTTCAACACTATACAAGTTGCATAGCTGACTCCCAGCATAATAGTGTTAACATTTAAGAATTTAAATTTAAATAAACAGTCTGAAACAATGTTTTTTGTCTAAAATATGTTATAATAACGTGATTAAATCAGTTTTGTAATTTGTTGAGTTTGTAATGTTTTACATTGCAGTACCCATATACACCACATTGCCATGAAAAGTCACACACTTTAATATTTTATTGGACTGCTGTTAGATTTGATTACCCTGTGGCATTGTTTTAAAAAAGCAATTTTATTTTAGTCCAGAGTTGAATTAAATTTTCATTAAAACCACTCTGTAAAGTCTTCTCCAGCACATTCGCAACATTTACAACTGGAACAAGCTGCGACATAAATCAAAGCTTTTATATCATTTTTCTTCTGTTTATCATTAGTATTAATTATAACTATTATTATTATTATTATTTTATTAATAGTAGTACTATATGATATAATAGTCTGTTCAATTATGAAATATCATTTCTTTTCCAAATAGAAAATTATAAAACAAAAATTCTGGCCAGGAATGAGTAGAGTGGTTAAATTTTTTCTTTGTTCATTTTTGTTGTATTACTTTATTAATCTCTTGTTTTGTTTGTTTTTTGTTTTTGGGTCATTTAAAACAACCCCCCCCCAAAAAAAAAAAAAAAAAAAAAAAATCCAAAAATGTTTTTCAAGAGCAAATGTTACAAAGTGAGAAATAACTAGCTGTGGTACCAAATGCACACATACAAAAAAATTTTTTATTTCAGCTCTCCATCTGCCCAAAAAAGCTACTTAAGAGTCACCTGTACATAAACATCTCACTAATGTTGTGTAACTTGAACTTCTGAAGTCTTGTATCCTATGGAACAGAGTACAGAGCTGTTTACCAGGTAAATGATGGCTTTCACACAGACAGTCTCATAGTGACGGGGGATCTGAGCACACAAGGAACTGAAACTCTTCCAGTTTACTGTGAAGCAGGAATGAGAGAGAAAGGGAGAGTGAGTGAGTGAGTGAGTGTGTGTGTGTGTGTGTGTGTGTGAGACCCCTCTGTCATAAACTCATTAAACTACAACGGTTTTAGACAAAAACGTTTTTAAAATGTGTGCTGACATTTTAATGTACGGAGCCCAGTAAGGGTCACAGTGAGAATTTTACAGAATACTTTTCAGAATTTTTCTTCTTAAATTCCAAGATGTCACCTAAAGCTGGTGTTACATGGTCAACTTGCAGCATGATTTTCCACACAATACTGTTGATGATATAAAAAAGATGGTGATGTTTACTACTTTCTCTTGGAACCGTATGCCTTCTTCTATTTCAACACTTGACCTCACTTGGTTGCACTGCCAAGTTATCATGCATGCACAAAATCCTTCCTCAGAAACAGATGAACAGGCGATACTAAGCCTGTTAATTTGGCTGATTTTGCCAGGAAACCTTTGTATTTGGCCGAAATGAACTCATTCATTCATGTTCTAAGTTGTGGGGAAATTAATTAGGGTTGCGGGGAGGCTGGCACCCATCTCAGCTGACTCTGACTGAAGGTGGGATACACCTTGAACAGCTTGCCAGGCCATTGCAGGGCCAACACACATACAACCATTCACTCTCACTCTCACACCTAGGGGCGATTCAGAACAGCCAATCAGCCTACTGTGCATGTTTTGGACTGTGGGAGGAAACTGTGCTGTGAGGCGGTTGTGCTAACTGCACCACTGTGCCACCCATTGTGCGCCACTCTGGGCAGCCAGAATGAAATGATAATATAAAACAAAACACATAGGATATTCTCTCGTGAATGGCCACTTTTTAGGAACTCCGTATTATTCTTACATGTAACAATTTTCTGACAAAGAAACATCATAACGTTGACGAGGGGAGACGGGCAGTTTCAGTGCCATAACATCCAAAGATCCTCAGTGAGTTCAGAACAGCATCATTTAAAGCTTTCAGTAAAATCTCGACTCTGAGAAGAAGATGGAGGAGGATGGTGGAGGGTTACACCAAAAACTCACGAGACCACTACAATTTCAAGAGCAGCGATGATGAAACACAGAACGTGCTAACGTACAGAAAATTACAGCTGTCAGAGGATTATCACGGTCTGGTACAGAAGTCAGATAAGTTATTTGTTTTTATTTCTTATATTTAGTGGTCATGACTGTGAATACTATGCATGAAAGGATTAAAGTCATAGATGCACAGTCTCGTAAGTCCAGGAGAAAGTCATAGGAGGGAAAAAACTCCAAAAGCTTTTATTTACAGAACTTCTCAATACACAGATTTGGTCATAATATTCAGTCAGTAAACACAGAGGAGTCAGAAGTAATTCTGTTACATGCCTTAATAGTGCACATTTTCAATATTCCTATTTTTCTCTCCGTATAGCTGCACTTTTAATTTGAGCTGAGTTTTCTATAAATGATTATTTGTTCTTCCTTGTTCAGGTTCATCAGGATCTAAAACATACAGCACTGAGTAAACGTTTTGGTACTCAATTTGACCCACTTATTTACTACAGTCTCTGTTATAGATTTTTATTTTACGATTTTTCTACATGATCGAATCAGTAAAAAAAAAATGCGTTTTAAATTTTCAAGAATTTGTTTTTCTACACAGAATTAACTGTTAGAGGAAAATGTTTGCTGATATCAGGATGAATTTTTAAATTCATGTTTGAAATTTATCCACAAAAGGTTTTATAAAGTTGCTTTGTGACAATATCCACTTTCAAAATTGTTATATAAATTGGATGGAACTGAATATCAGTAAAGAAAGAAGCATGTTGCTTAAGTGACCATGTTTCAGTAAAAAATATATATAATTTATAAAAAAAAACAAAACCAAACAAACCAAACAAAGTAAAGCCAAAAAAAAAAAAAAAAAAAAAAACCTCTGCAAAAAATAATAGCAAGTGTGGCAGGAAACAAGCTCCAGAGAAAGTGAACCTGCTTCTGTAAGATGCTCTATAAAACATCCATACTCATTTCCCTATAAATAATATTTACTCATTGATAAATAATATTTATTTGAACATTTTTAATATCACTTTCTCACTGACGCAACTTTCACTCGGATACCCGCGGTACCTCGAGGAGGAGCACCGCGCGGTGTAGATGGAGAAAACATTTTTTTCCTCGTTCTCTTCCCTTCAAGGTTTGATTCTGCAACAATAGCTGAGGTGAAGATTCGCAGCCTTTTACATTGCAAAAAAAAAAAGTATGAGCACCGTGAGTATCATATAGTAACAGGCTTGTCGATGTTCACACGTTGTTCATGGTGGTCATACGATGATGACGGTGGTGCCACATATTCGGTCTGTCCACAGAAATTTACCGCGAATAGCTGCAGGAGGCTGCTGTGCTAACGGTGTGGCAACCTGCGCTACACGCGACGACAATCACACATTGCTCTACAGTGTTCTGCAGAAGCATTTCCACGAGCTTCCACGGGTCACTTGCGTCGGTGAGAAAGGGGCATAATGTGTGACAATAAATAATTCATGACAATATTAAACAATATACGTATACAATACTAAATTCTGAAAAAAGTTTGAAAAAGCGCTTCCTTTTTACTTTGTAAATGTGAAGGCCGTACAAGCTTTTTTTGTATTTTTTGAGTAAACATGGCAAACATTGAGTTTTTTCCACTATTTTGATTTATGCATTATCCCATGTTTACGAGGTGGATAAGCAATTATTGAATGAGGCAGAGTATGATATTTTCTCATCTCTGATTGGTGGGAAATAATTCTTGGAATTGCATCATTCTCATGGGATAACAGAATTATTGCATTGTTCAATTGAGTTTTATTTGTATAGCGCTTTTTGACATTGTCACACAGCAGCTTTAAATAATAAAAACTATTTTGTAGAGAATTTAAACATTTATGTACAATCAGGATAAGCTGGATAATTATTGCATGTTTGGTCAGCTTTCATATGATATTATTAAGTCTCGGAGGGTGTTATCCACCTTTGCAGATAACAACCCCACGACCAAATAACTCTTATGGCTTATTCAATAATTTGTTATTATTCTGAGCTAGCAGACCAAATAAGATCACGCTGTTCCTGTGTGGTATATACTAAAACTGCGTGCACTGTAATAGACATGTTTAAGTAAAGGGTCCTCACACACCAAATATAGACTTTGATTCATTTATTACTGTTTGTTGCTCTAATATAGAGACATTTAATTTCATTATTTCGGAAGGAATCTTTAATCTGCATATGTGTAAGAATTTTACACAGAAGTGTACATGACTGCAGTGATGATGGACTCATGTGACACCCTGTATTTGTTTTTTCCCTTCAATCTGACAGAGTATAAAGGTCTTATAAAACAGAAAATACAATATTTATGATTTTGTAGAACACAGTATTTTAGCTGTGCATTGATGTATTTTTCAGCATTAGAGATTTACACAAATGTGACCGTTTCTAAGGCACCAGAGACTCATCAGCTTTGGCAACCCACCCCGCCTTCCTTTAAAAAAAAAAAAGGTTTACATTTCTATTTAGTTGTGTGTGTGTGTGTGTGTGTGTGTGTGTGTGTGTGTGTGTGTATATATGTGTGTGGCAGTGACCCATCTTCAGTCCTGCTGAATGCCTGCACCACTCACTTTCCTCTCGTTTTGTACACTCTGTAAATGAAGTCGTATTTATTTTGCAAGGATTATATTTCCGTAAGTGTGAAAAGGTACAGTTTAGCCTTATCACCTGTCAGTTTATTGTCTGAAAGATATTCACTGATATTCCATCAGAGCAAAACAGATGTATCCGATACAGATCTGATACCAGTCTGATCCAGCACATGATTCTGAAGAACCCCCAGTCCTGTTCATGGAAGTGTTTTTCCTTCTCTAACACATCATGTTAAGGAGTTGAACTGGTGAGGGCTCATGAAAATGATACTTTAAACAAATTAATGTTATTCACATTCATATATATTTGTGTTTTAAAGCACTTTGGGTTGAAAAAGTTTTGCAGTTTGTTTACTTTGTAGTAGGTGTTGTTTTAGTCTTTATCAAAACATAAACTATGTGTAAAGATGTGTTTTAACTCAACAAGATGTTTATGTTTTATTTTTCCATTTTAAGCTAACCACATTAGCAAAGCACTATAAAAACCTGAAGAGTGCTTTTTATGTGTTCAATTAAAACAGCATTTGGATGATGCTTGTTGGAGTGAAACTGGTTAAAAGAATTATTTCTTGTTCAATAAACATTTCCAGTTGCTCTGATGTTGGATTGGGTATCTGACTGAATCCAGTACAATACGTTGATATTATTATTATTTTTTTTAATCATGATAATGATGATGGACTTGGAAATGAATGTGCAAATTGCCTCCATGGTATAGTCAGTAATTTTCAGTTAAAGCATACATAGCAATTTAAGACACGCGCACACACCTATGTCAAAAAAACCTAAATGCAAAAGGCGGAGCTTTCTGATCTGACAGGCAGCATGATTGACAGGCATATGTCAATCCATATCAAGTGTTTATTTCTTTGAGTTACAGGTCCGGGGGCATCACAAACACCAGAGTGCTTCTCCGAACAGATATTTTATTAATGATAGCTGATGGAATTTGAGGAACCTCACCAAATACTAAAAATTAATAATAATTAAAAAAGAATCACTGACCTCATCTTTAAAGCATGTTGCAATCAGGCCTGCACAGTTCAAATTTAAACAGGTCGATCTTTATGGGCTTTAAATTCTTTTATGTGGTATAAAACAGTAAATCCATTTTCCTGTGTGCTCTTCATTCAGTGTTAAACTCTAAACAGGATGACTGTTCATATAAGAGACAAAATGAGACATGATGCGCATCCTTTTACAATAAGGAGTGCATTTTTTGTACTAAAAATAATACACAAGCTTCTTCAGTGACATTTAAAAAAGGATATCAGTATTAAAAGTAAAAGTAACAAAACGTACCTCCGTTTCACTATTACTCCCTGCACCCGTGCAGATCGAGAAAATACAGAACATTTAAGACAAAAAATAGTCTTCAGAGACATCGTCCAGCTGTGACTAAGTAATGCGGAGGGTTTATACACACAGGTGCGAAGCCACTTCAGAGTTATGAGGTCATCACTGAGGGTAAAGTCTCTCAGAGTCCCTCAGGATGGCAGCTCGGAGCAAAAGCGCCACACATTGGGCCCCATGGACAAAGGAAGTGATGCGCTGTGGCTCTCTCTGACCAGCAGGGAAACAGCTCAGTGGCTTTAGTGTGTGTGTGTGTGAGTGAGAGAGAGAGAGAGAGAGAGAGAGAGAGAGAGAGAGAGAGAGAGAGAGAGAGAGAGAGAGAGAGAGAGAGACAGAGAGAGAGAGAGAGAGAGAGAGAGAGAGAGAGAAAGAAAGAGAGACAGGGAGAGAGACAAGAGACAGAGAAAGTAAGAGAGAGAGTTTCAAAAGGCGTCTCATTCTTTGATCAGTCTGTAGATGTGATGCTGAGCTCCGTGCTCACTGTTGGACACCTCAAACACACACGCCATGCACAGCAGCGTCTCCTGGGTTTCTCGGTTTGACACCACCTGCAAGGGAGAGACCCACAGCAATATATTAACACACACACACACACACCAACCCACATGCAGCATACATTCATGTAGCCCCACCCCAACCCTTGGGTGCAACCGTGCCCGATGTGTAACACCATTCGTTCAACCCCACCCCATTTGTAACACCATTTATGCAGCTCGGCCCCATCCTACAAGCTACATCAGGGTGTGTAGTTGTAGGTGTGTAATATGACCAGAACATCATTTACATTAGGACAGATACATATCACATGAATGTATCACAATATATTTAATATCTAAAAAAGCTTAGAAAATTATATTTTGCAAATTATATTGATTAAAAATAAACAAACTACCTGAAAGGTATGAAAAAAACATTCTATTTTTAAATAATTCTAATATTAAATTGAATTTATAACAAAGTAATACAATAAAAATATTTACTTTATTACATATAAAATATAGACTATTAATTCATTCATTCATTCATTTTCTGAACCGCTTTATCCTAATTAGTGTCGCGGGGAGGCTGGCGCCCATCTCAGCCGACTCTGGGCGAGGGCAGAGTACACCCTGGACAGC
>JAQMYF010000024.1:29726428-29748856 GCA_030014195.1 Neosilurus mollespiculum
AATTTTCATAGTCATGAAAAGAAAGGAAACTCATTGAATGAGAAGGTGTGTCCAAACTTTTGGTCTGTACTGTATATCTGTGGTAGATCATTGTATTTTAAATAAGTATGTACTGCACTGAAACGGGACAATCTGATTGGATCACTATCTAGGAAATAAAACATAATCCTGAGTGTTGACATGATCCTGTGTTTCCTTGAAGTATATACTAAAACTCAGTGCGTTTAAAAACACATAATTTATGTTCTGCTCACAGCACGCAGTCCTCACCTTACCCGCCTTTGTCATGGTTAATATAACAATAAATATTTTGTTTCAGTTTGCTTTTCATATTCCTGTGTGGTTTATACTAAAACCATTATGCATCACAGGTTCGGTGGGAGTTGGTGGATATCCGCCTCGCCTTTGGTGAACAAATAATATATTTTTTACTAATTGTGACCTGATTAGAGGCAGATGACTTGCAGTAATAAATGTATATATATATATATATATTTTTTTATATATATTTTTTGTTTTTTATAGGTAAATTTTTCCACTTTGAAAAAACCAAAACAATCTGTTTACTAAGCTGAAATTACCGTGTTGTGAGATTTAATGTGGTCCGAAGGCCATATTTCAAACCACAATATGAAGTAATTATCTACAGTGTTGTATTTTTCTCTCAATCCCACATTCAGATAAAATGATTCTGAAGACAGCGATTACGCCTCAGCTTTGACTCCATGTACTTACTCTGAAATTGTATTGTTATTATGTGACAACTGAATTGTGAATACAAATCTTTTTTTTTTTTTCTTCTACGCATGCTAGATGAATAGCTGCTGTCTCACAAGATCAGAGGGAAAGAACGGGGTCATAGACGTGCTGCCAAAGTGACGGATCACTTCGATCTACTGTGGGTGAAGGATTGGAATAAACTGCACTTACAACACAGAAACACTAAGCTTGTTGATACACTACACGATCTTGGCTCCAACCTAAATATCAGGAATAATTAGTAGTATTAGTAGTACTGCAGAATTCTATTAAAGCAGCAGAATTTAACTACAAGTTTTACCAGAGGTTTGTGTGTTTGATCAGAATTACTCAAAAGGTTCTCTGAGAAGTTTCATGAACTTTAATCTAAGAAGACGATTTTGGAGATGATTCAGATCAAATTCTGGATCCAGGAATTTTTTTAAAGGATTCTGATTCTGAAATTCTAAAAGGATTGTGAGAAGATTATTTTTGGTTCATTTAGGGGATTTCTGGGCTTGGTGAAGGTTTGTACTCTGTGAATGCTCTTGTTAAAGCAGTTTCAACACAGGCTTCTGTTATAACTTAAATCTTGTACGCAAAAAATGAATGAAACATTTTCTGACTTTTTCAATTATTGTGAAATAAACCCCAGCAGAGGGATCAGGGCCCCGACACAAAACAGAGGGGTTATGCACCACCATAAAGGGGTTTATTTTGAAATAATGACTAGTGTTGTACATGATCCCATCCTGCAAATGCTGCTGAGAGAACGTACAGACTCTGGGTCTCTCTCCTGCTCCAGGAACGAGGAGAACTCAATAAGTCGCAGTTTGCTGGTGCCAATGGAGCGTCCCTGCCATGCAGGAGGAGTGGCTGCAGGGGCTCTGGGAGGTTCGTAACCTGTAACAAGCAAGAGATAGACTTAAATCCGTTACATAAACCACAAACTGATTTATGGTGTAATTACTTATTCTGATGTTTTATAGCGTACCTGACAGTGCCGTGGCAGCCTGAATGGGGTAGACCTGCTGTGAAAACGGCTTAATGCTGAGGAAACAGATGACAATGCAGTCAGGACATCTTCACCTTGGACTAAATTACACTCTAAATCAGAAATCTCAATGCTATTCCATGCATCAGTCTATGTCTAGGTAAGAGAATAGAATCTCCTAAATATTAGCACTCTTGAACAGTGGGATTTTAAACCAAGAGTAAATAACATCAGACCACAATGCCATTGAATCCTCAATCCTGATTGGTCAGAATTAGTGTTGCTTAATTTTGTTGAAGGATTTTTAATTATACATCAGCTTGGAAACAAATCCAAGGCGAGTTTACTGCATGCCACAAGTGGAACATCTGCAATAGAGTCTTAATGTATGTCATTACCTTAAAAAATCTGCATAAAAATCTAAAATCACATCTAAGGTCAGAGGTAGTTTGGACCTCATGGGTATTACAAAGCCATAGTCAGAAATATAAACACTGTAAATGTCTATTCTGGTTTTAAAAGACACAAGATGTGGTGCAAGTTAAGAGTTAAGAGCTTTACTCACTCTTGTGAGGATCCAGGATGGCCTGTGGGCAGCTGCCAAAACTACAACCGGAACAAACAAACAGAAAAACAGCCTCACTAAACAAAGCAGCAAAAACGAAACCTGGCTATGCTTTCAAAGCAGACGTGCCGTTATTTATCATGTGGATTCTCAGTGGACGGACAGAGCTGGTGCTGCTGGGCTTCTGGGCAAAACTTTAAACAAAATGCTGCAGTGTGTTTCAACCTAATCTCTATTCGCTGCATCTGGAGTGTATATGTGATTAACATAGACATGAATTTTATCATGATTCTCTGTAGAGAGAAAAAAATAAGAAATCTGTATACGCTGTGTCAAAATATGTAATTTTATAGATGCAGTTTCAGGAGTTTTTTTATTCACTGTGAGCTGCAAATCTGTCTATTCAGTGCAGATAAATTAGACTACTTTCTTTCCTTTATTTAAAAACAGTTTAAAACAAAATTTGTCAATGACCCAAAGACAGATCATGAATCAGCACTGTTCCCAATAACTAATCACCATTGTTCCCAACAACTATTCACAGATCACCACTGTTCCCAACAACTAATAAATAATCACTACTGTTCCCAACTATTCACCACTGTTCCCAATAACTAATAACCTTTGTTCACAACAACTAATCATATATCCCTACTGTTCCCAAAAACTAATCACCACCGTTCACTACAACTAATAATCACCACCGTTCTCAACAACTAATCACATATCACCACTGTTCCAAATAACTAATTCCCACCATTCCCAACAATTAATAAATAATCACCACTGTTCCCAACTATTCACCACTGTCCGCAATAACTAATAACCTTTGTTTACAACAATTAATCACATATCACCACTGTTCCCAATAACTAATCACCACTGTTCCCAATAACTAATCACCACTGGTCCCAATAACTAATCACCACTGGTCCCAACAACTAATAAATAATCCCTACTGTTCCCAACAACTAATCACAGATCACCACTGGTCCCAATAACTAATCACCACTGTTCCCATCAACTAATAAATAATCACCACTGTTCCCAATAACTAATAACCTTTGTTCCCAATAACTAATCACATATCACTACTGTTCCCAACAACTAATTACCACTGTTCCCTACAAATAATAAATAATCACAACTGTTCCCAACAACTAATCACATATCACCACTGTTCCCAATAACTAATTACCGCCGTTCCCTACAACTAATAATCACCACTGTTCCCAATAACTAATTACCACCGTTCCCAAGAGCTAAGAAATAACCACCACTATTCCTAAACACCACTGTTCCCAACAACTAATAAATATTCACCACTGTACCCAACTAATCACCACTGTTCCCAACAAATAATAAATATTCACCACTGTTCCCAACTAATCACCACTGTTCCCCATTAATCACCACTGTTCCCAACAACTAAAATATTCACCACTGTACCCAACTAATCGCCACTGTTCCCAACAACTAATAAATATTTACCCCTGTTCCCAACTAATCACCACTGTTCCCAACAACTGAATATTCACCCCTGTTCCCAACTAATCACCACTGTTCCCAACAACTAATAAATATTTACCACTGTTCTCAACAACTAATATTCACCACCATTCCCAACTAATCACCAGTTTCCAATAACTAATCACCATTGTTCACAAGAACTAGTCACAATTCACCAGTTTTCAACAACTAACCACAGCTCACCACTGTTCCCAACAACTAAACACCACTGATCCCAACAATTAAACACCAGTGTTCCCAACAACTAATGACTGATCCCACAGTTCTCAACAGTTAATCACTGATTACCACTGTTCCCAACAACTTATTGCCACTTTTCTCAACAACCAATCTCCATGGTTTCCAATAACCTATCACTGTTTAAAAAAAAAAAACAATCACTGATAACAACTAACCGCCATTGTTTCAAATAACCATTGACCTCACTGTTCCCAACAACCAATCACAGATCACCAGTGTTCCCAACAACTAATCACCATTGCTCCCATGCCCAATCACTGACCCCCACTGTTACCAACAACTAATTACTGCTCACCACTGTTCCCTATATCAAATAACCAATCACCTTTGTTCTAACAACCAATCACAGATCAAAAATGTTCCCAATGGCCATTGATCACCATTTCTTATTAAAGGAATTCAACAGCTGCTTTTAGAAATCAATTATAAAATATTTGTAAAAGTTCCTTTCAAATTAGAGTAAAATGTACCAAAATCCCATTTTTGGTAATCCCACATAGACTCCAGAGGCAGTGGATGGATTTTAGGTTAAAAACGACAGCATCTTCCTTTTAAGTACTGCCCAGTAACACACCAGAGCAATTCTGCTGTAATTCCTTGTCCGTTGTGCTAACATTTTATAATGTTTTATGGGGTGTTCAACATGTTTCAGTGTCTCTTACCCCTGGCGTTGCAGGGAAGCTGGGCTGAGGGAGGCCTGCCAGACCCAACTTGCTGTGAATAGCCGTGGCTGACACAATCTGAGCAGAAGACATGGCCGCCATGCTCTGAAGCGCTTTGTCCTTCACGCTTTGATCCTACAGCGGCACAGGAAAAAGCCTTCAGCCAGAGTGAGTGAACGGTTGTGTGTGTATGTAATGCCGTGAGGGATGCAGCAGAAAGAGCTATCGACAGAACACACACGCTGCATGCAGAGACAGGAAAGGGAGCGGGCATGCATTCAATTCACCAGAGGGCCAACTCAGCACAATTTCATACTCTTCCCAATAACACATCTGCTCTGGATACAAAAATCAAACCAGTGGAGGATTTATAGAAGAATAAAGAGAGTTCTAGTTGTGTTAAAAGATCACTGCACTGAGTAATATAGAACAGTACTATACCTCTGAAACACTGTATCTTAAACAAGGGTGGGGGGGTTGGGGGGTAATTCAGCAGTGCACAGACACAGACATGCACCCCAAATCATCCATTCATGCTTTTCTCTTTATTCAGCTGTAAATGCATGACAGTGGATGTTAAGGCCAGAGGTACTTCAGTCCATTATCAGCGAGACTGAGTGCAGCCTGGTGTGTTATGCAGACATTAAAGCAGAGCACAGTCAGCTGGAGCACATCACTGCCATCACGGGAAAACCTCCCAACTCCTTTTATTTATCTAACATTTTATACATATTATATATATTTACATTTTTACATTATACATTATATACATATTATATTTATTTATTTATTTATTTACTGTATATGTATATAAATAATATATGTCATGTCAGGAATAAAGCAGTCACATTAAAATGATCAATGACAGAGTGATACATTGAGGACTTAGTTTCCCTGCATCCACGCCTACTAGCACTAATGTTTTACAGGGTTAAAAGGTTTGATGGAAAACATTGGTACTATTCTCTTTTAGACAAATCAAACAGGTGTAGACGCAGCTCGAGGATCAGTGGCAGCCTCACAACCAAGGGGGGTTGATAAAAACTGAAACTGAAAAAATGTGCTGCTTTCAGAACTTGCCGCTGATGAAGTCTGGTATAAAGTGAACCAGCCATTTTGTAGCACTGTTTGAATTTCATCCCCTACAGTACATAGTGCACATGAGGCACAATGTAAAGACCCTACATAAGTCAACGTAGACGATCATGCATTCTTTCTTTCCTCCTGGTCAGAGGTAGTGTATGATGAGTTAATATTCATTCATTTTCTAAGCTGCTTAAGCGTGATAAAAGTCGTGGGGAGGCTGGCGCCTATCTCAGCCAACTCTGGGAGAGGGCGGGGTACACCTTGGACAGCTCGTCAGGCAATCACAAATGAGTTAATATCTCTAGTCAAACAATCATCATTAATGGTTGCTTTGCAAACGACTCACATTGCACTGCATTCGATGTGAGTGAACGCCAGATCCAGTAAATAAGCTATTTATGTTCATATCATTAAAATCAAAGCTTCCTTTCTGTCTTGAGGTTTTTTCGCAGCAGCAGGAGTTCTCAGAGAGAGCTGCAGCTTGAGCATGCTGTCCCAAAGCTGCATATCTGTACACAGCAGGCCCAAAGCACAGAATCCGTCCTGTCCACACCTACAGAACTTTACTCAAACTTTACGTTGGCAGCCCAAACAGCAAAGCAGGAGGAGAATAGATACTCACCAAATTAGTCACCTGCACACAAACAGAGGCTCCTTTTAATCACACTGATCTCAGGAAGTCAAAGGCAAGACTTTTTTTTTTTGTTTTTGTTTTTTATAAAGTCAGCATTCTGATGATGACCCTTAGCAGGGACATCCTTTGCAAAATCAGTTTGTAGGTCAGTTTGTACCAGTTTTAGTGCATCTAAACTGTGCTTGAGTCCACTGGATGTCTGATTATGTCATGTTCAGGCACTTAAAATAGTGGAACTATGGACCATGGTGCACCCAGTTGAGGACTTAATTTGTTGTTGGTTCAGTGTTTTTAGAATGAAAGAAACAGCTTTGTGTAAAAAGTGTCTCATTAACTATTTAAGGAAATGGGTTAGGCATTCACAAAGATCAGGTCTGATAGTCATGGAAAATCATAACGCACAGATTACAGAACATTTAAGTGTTAGCTGTCTTTTTTCATTGAGCCATGCATTAAATTCACACAATTGTCCGTCACCATCAAATGGCAATAATAAGTCAAGATCCAAACACTATGAGGTTGATGCTGGTTCTAAATATTGATCTAGCATCACTGTGTATTCTACCAAATATAAAATACAGATTAAAGCACTGCCTAAAAACAGAGCTCCCCTTTAGATTTGTAGATAGGCTATGTTTTTTCATTCAGAATTAATTAAGGGAATAGAAAGCATAGAGTTGGCTCATATATTTTCACTTATATTTATTCAAAATGGATCAGCTGATAATGCTGTGCCCAACTGATGTCACAGCCAGACCTGTTCAGTTTTCCTTCTGATGTTTTGACTGGCTAAATTTATAGCGAGTTTTGTTAATGGCTGTCACTGTGAAATCAGTATGAACTCCATGTTATACTGATGTTCTTTGTAACATAACTACAATACAATGCAACAATAAAGAAAGACAGAAAGAAAGAAAAATAGTGAGCTTTGCTCCAGGTGTGCACTAAACCATTTATCTAGAATAATGGATTTATATTCTATTAAGTATTTTAAATTGTTGTCAGTTGAATGTGTTTCGATTTTTGAAACTTAAAAACTAAAAAATGTCCCAGTATGCATTTACAGATGTCGGTACACATCAAGTTTCTGTTAAAAAGGGAACAGCCAATCAGCATAGCAATGAATAACAGCCAGTCAACATTGTGATGCATTCAGATACCACATGGGTGGTGCTCTGCTTTAAAAATGGACATTGTAGAACTAAAAACAGCTGAAGTTCAGTCTTAAACTCATTAACATGAAGCATCACTAAATAAGTAAGTAAGTAAGTAAATAAATAAATAAATTTGCATACTAAAAGTGGTTTGGATGATAATCTGGTTCCATTCCACATTTATTGATAAATGCATTTCAGTTTATTTTCTTTAAGCAACATTAGCCTTGTAGTTCTGACACAAAACCAAAGAGGTAGTACCTCCCAAAAATCAGATCATCATGCCCTTGCCTTCAGCAAACAGTCAAGTTCTAGTGCTCAGTGTGTGCTAAAAGCATTATCTCTGTGTCTTGTTCTGTAAGCAGCTGAAGTCCTGACTGAATTAAATGGACTGAAATGGAACAGATCGGTGAACATGTGGCTTCCAAATAAGGTTAATACAGTAACTACTCAAAAGCTGAATAACTTGTCAGAGGTAAGAGTTCACTGATGATTTGCAGAAGATGTAATGAAAAGCTGTTAATGAAGAACAAGTGTTAATCAGGGCTGTCTTCTATTTACTTCCCAAAGGCCATCAGTCTTGCTTTTGTACATTAAAGCAGTAGTCTGTGTCGTGTAATAGTGCTTCTTATCCTGTAATTATCATCAATTCATTAAAAAAAATACTCAGAATGCTATACTTCCTAAATTTGTCTAGTTTCCCTTCTGGTTATTTTTTTTCTAAAATTAGCTCCGCCCACACATAGAACAATAGTCTTTGCTTATATTGCAATACAGGAGGCATAAGTAACTTTCACAGCATGATTGAAGGAGATAGTGGTAGCAGTAATAGTAGGAGTAGTAGCAGTAGTAGTGGTAGTGGTAGCAGTAGGAGTAGTAGCAGTAGCAGTAGTAGTGGTAGTGGTAGCAGTAGCAGTAGGAGTAGTAGCAGTAGCAGTAGTAGTGGTAGGGTTAGCAGTAGGAGTAGTAGCAGTGGTAGTGGTAGCAGTAGGAGTAGTAGCAGTGGTAGTGGTAGCAGCAGTAGTAGTAGTAGTGGTAGCAATAGCTGTAGTGGTAGTGGTAGGAGTAGTAGCAGTAGCTGTAGTAGTGGTCTGTAGTAGTAGTAATATATCCCAAGTTCCGGAAAAGTTGGAACATTCTTTTAATTGGAATAAAATGAACAACAAAAATATAAATGCAACACTTTTGTTTTTGCTCCCATTTTTCATGAGCTGAACTCAAAGATCAAAAACTTTTTCTATGTACACAAAATGCCTATTTCTCTCAAATATTGTTCTCGTGGCATATCAAGGTGCTGATTAGACAGCATGGATATTGCACAGGTGTGCGTTAGGCTGGCCACAATAAAAGGCCACTTTAAAATGTGCAGTTTTATCAAACGGCACAGTGCCACAGATGTTGCACGTTTTGAGGGAGCGTGCAATTGACATGCTAACTGCAGAAATGTCCAACCGGCCTCACAACCACAGACCACGTGTAACCACACCAGCCAAGGACCTCCACATGCAGCATCTTCACCTCCAAAATGGTCTGAGACCAGCCACCCGAACAGCTGCTGCAACAATCGCTTAGTATAACCAAAGAATTTCTGCACAAATTATCAGAAACCGTCTCAGGGAAGCTCATCTGCATGCTCGTCGTTCTCATCGGGGTCTCGACCTGACTGCAGTTCATCGTCGTAACCGATTTGAGTGTATGGCGTCGTGTGAGTGAGCGGTTTGCTGATATCAACTTTGTGGATGAAGTGGCCCATGGTGGTGGTGGGGTTATGGTATAGGCAGGCGTATGTTATGGACAGTGAACACAGGTGCATTTTATTTATGGCATCTTGAATGCACAGAGATACCGTGACGAGATACTGAGGCCATGTTGTGCCGTTCATCCACAACCATCACCTCATGTTGCAGCATGATAATGAACGGCCCCATGTTGCAAGGATCTGTACACAATGTACACAATTCCTGGAAGCTGAAAACATCCCAGTTCTTGCATGGCCAGTATACTTACCGAACATGTCACCCATTGAGCATGTCTGAAATGCTCTGGATTGACGTATGCAACAGCGTGTTTCAGTTCCTACCAATATCCAGCAACTTCGCACAGCCATTGAAGAGGAGTGGACTAACATTCCACAGGCCACAATCAACAACCTGATCAACTCTATGCGAAGGAGATGTGTTGCACTGCGTGAGGCAAATGGTGGTCACACCAGATACTGACTGGTAGAAGTATCAGCAGTACTACCAGTAGCAGTAGTAGATTGTAACAGTTGTAGCTTTAAAGCTTCTGAATATGGCAACATAATATAAATATTTCTTGATAACAAATACCCTGAGACCTTTTTTTGTGAGATGTACATGTTAATCCTATACATGATGAGGATGTGGTTAATAGAGATACAAGCTCAAATACTATTCATTTCACCCTTGAAAAACACTTCCTGTGCAGGAGAAGGTTATGAGGTGATGATTCTGAATTGTCTGAAAATGTTTAATATTTTTGAAATATTGACTGGCCTTGTTTTCCTGAGCCTTTATAAATTGCACTGAATTTGAGCACACGGCTATCCTTGTGTTTTATAATACTGCCTTCGACATGTTAAACAGCTTTCAGATTAAAACAATTCGGTGAGTGTGTTCTTACACAGAGCGGCTCCCTCCAAAACAAACAACGTGTTAAACAGGACAGGAAGGAAACAGAGAACAGACAAACATGCTGGAGAAAAGTTTGAGCCAGCCGAGTGCATTCCCAACACACACAACGGGGATCTAGGTTATGTACAACCAAGTAGCAGGCCATCTACACACACACACAAACTGAAGATGCACATACCTTAAGTTTAGAATGAAGCTCTCTGGATTTCCTTCGGGCCAGCACCTGAATATGACTGGACACCTACAACACACACACACACACACACACACACACACAATATAACATATTTATAAAATCTAGTTTAGTGCATTTTTTTGTATTGAGTTATTTGTTACTCCTTTAAGAAACAACACTGCCTCTTTCATGGATATCAATAAATAGCATATCAACCTGTTTTCTCGTTCTTGTCTTTCCGGTCCTCAGTTTGATGTATCTGGCTATTAGTTCATTACGACCTAAAAAAAGAGAAGAAAATTCACACATAAGTAAAAGCCATGTGTAATGTCATGTGTAACAATTCTGTCATGTCATGGTCTGAATAGAAATAAAAACTTCTCTAATGTTACACATAAACCTCATCACTGTTTAATTCTCGGATCTGACTGATCAGTAGGGTTTGATTAATTTTAAATTTCACTGTTTCAAAAACAACAACAAAAAAGTTCAGGAATAATCTATCTTGAACAGCAAACCTCTAGTGCCTCATTTCCTAAGGGTCATACACATAAGAAACAATGAGCAACAAGCAAATCATTCAGCCCCTGAAAGTGTTGCGGGTTCTGGTTGCCTAGGTAACCCTCTTCCATGTTGCATGTTCACTCAGTAGCTTTTTTCTTTGATTGGTAGCCACTTAAATCACATCGCCTGAAAGTTCAGCTCAGTTTAACACTGTACTTGAGAAAATTTCACCTGTCATTGCTCATTTCACTGAATTTTACTGATGTTTCAGGGACACTTGTCACTTATTGCTTCCTGTGTGTATGCCTTTTTACTAATGACTCAAATGTATTAATCACCAAAACACAGCAACTAAACCAGAAAATGGATATTAACCTAAACACACACAAAGCTGTCACAGGTCTAAAGAACAATTTTGCAGTCTCAGGATGTCACTGTGAGCATAAAGATACCTACAATCAGCATCATGTGGGGTTTTTCTTCTTTAACCAACATGGCTGTACTCTAGGCATTCTCTATACTTTCTATCACACACACACACACACACACACACACACACACACACAGTGTACACATAACATTACAATACGGGTATTCATGTGTGGCCTGCACTCAGATCAAAGGGCCACCCAATGGCCGGCTGTAAGCATGCTTACGAGTGCATAATTCATTCTTTTCAGCCGATTGAAAACACGCTCAGCTGGACTTGGCACAGCGGTGGAATAACTCAGAGAGAGAGAGAGAGAGAGAGAGAACGAGAGAGAGAGAGAGAGAGAGAGAGAAGGTGAGGAGAGAGGGTGAGCTAGAAGTACATACATGAAAAAAAGAAGAAAAAAAATAAAAATAAAAAACCCTTGAAAGGGTGCAGTGTTCCCGGAGAGAAAAGTAACGGCCAAACTGCAGGCCACTCATCACTCGCATCATTTACTCAGTGACCAATCAAAGTGCTTCAGCCTTTGAAAAACCCTCAAATGGTTGTATTTTGAAAAGACGGAGCAGTTCAGATGTTTCTTTGCATTGCCTACATCTTATTCCAAAATTCTGGCTTTTAATTTGAGCACGAAAACGTGAAGGTAAAAAGGGAGGAAATCATTTTAATGTTTTATTCAGTTCCGCTGTGATTCCCTCTACATTTCAAACCTAATCTCCTGATGGAAAAACAATACCGCAGCCAATTTCGTAAAGAATTAGAGAAGGAAATTATAGCAGATCTCATTTTTTCCCCTCAGCATCATTCATATTAGTCTAAATAAATAAAATCAGAATAAACTCAGCAACACAAAAGCATTTGCCCTCATTCACAGATCACAGGTTCGAATCCTGGGTCATACCACAGCCATCTGTGACCAGGAATTAACAGAACTAATTCGCCAAGCCGTCAAGGAGGAAGAGTGGTATGTGCTTTCTTCTCTGCCTCTCACAGTGACACTAGCCAATCACGAGTGTCTGAGAGCTCCTGCATATAAAGCTTAGTGGTTAGCTCTGTCATTGCATGAGCAATAGTTTAGAAAAAATCCAGTTAGCTGGAAACATGTGGTGACCTTTGCCCTTTCAGGTTGGTAACTGTCCTAAAACAAGGAAAAGATGTCCGTGATTACGTCAGGGGAGGAAATCATTAACTGATTTGTTGACTTGTGCACTGTTGTCTAAATGTCTTAAACATTACAAACTTTGTCCTCTGTTAGGTCGTCCCTATACGGTGTGTAAACACTCTTCTCTGTTTTGATGATAAAATACAGTGGAATGGTGGACATTTTGGCAGCAAGTACCTGAATATAATTAACGATTATTCTCTAAAGTCAAGGTGGATATCGTTGAATAGTCTATTAAAAATTATCCAATTCAGCGATATCTCCAAGTCTGATGCGAATACATGTTTTAGTTTATGCTACACAGCAATATAAAATGCAAACTAAAACAAAATTTATATTGTTTATATTTACATATTTTAACAATGACAGGAGCAGGTCAATTGAGGTTTACGTGCTGTGAGTAGAGCTAAGTACTGTGTAGCTATATTATAAACTCGTTCAGGGTTTTAGTACATACGTCATGGAAATGTAAGTAATTCGCACTTCATCCTGTTGTGTTTTTAGACTCATTCAAAATTTTAGAATATATTATATTTTATTGATAATGTTTTCAATTTTAAAATGTGATAACAATGACACTGCATGCTTCAAGTGTCCCTGACAAACCTGGAGCGTCTGTCATTTTGATTCAGGCATTATCCACTCAGAATAATATCTATAAAATTTCAAATAATGGACCAATCAGATCACACCATTCCCATGTAGTACATACTAATTATTACTTGAATTATAATTATTATTTTTTTAAAGAAAAAAAATGTCAGCTCATTTTGACTAAATTCAGGATCTGTATTTGCTTTGGTAAGTTAAAGCACATTTTTAAACTTGCACAATGAATAAATGAGTCATCTAAATGAGTGTGTAAGCTTTTGACCCCATATACACAAACCCTGTGTTCATTTCAGAAACCCAAAATAAATTAATTCATGTGCATCAAAATTTAAAGCTGCACTCACTAGAATTTTCTTTGTTTCATTATGACATACAACAACTTGATCAGGCCATGAAGAAATTTTCCAAACTGTTTTTACCACTGCATTTGGTACACTGGCTCTGCATGAACTATCATTGATTATTAAAATTAGAAAGCAGAGATATCAAAGGAGAAGGTGCCAAAACGTCAGAAACCTACATGAATACCAACAAACACCCTTTCAACTTCTCTACTTTTTTTCCTTTTACCAGGAATTTAAAAAAATAAATATAAAAATACTTTTAAAAGAATTAATTTACACTTACTTACATATATGCAAATAATGTGTAAACAAATAAAGACATAATAATCTAAAATCCTCTACATATATTTTCATTCTCAATGGTTCCTGAGTGGATATCAATAGAAAAAAGTATGGAAAAAAAAAACTTGAAACAAGGCCAAGGTAACCCATATACACTACAATCCGAACTAAGACTCTAATGAAGGGAACCCATCCACCAAATTTAGTGATCCTATGTCATTTTCTTCCAAAGTTATTGCTGCAGTTGCACAGATGGAAAGACAGACCCCATTTATATATATATATATATATACATATACATACATATTATCTGATGATTTAGCCTCTGTGACACCACACCACAAGGCACAAATCCTGTGCTTTTTCCAGTAATAAAAACACACATAGCTTTACAAATTAGCCTCCCCAAACCGATTCAGAATCGCAGTGTAGAAGGTTCATTCTATGGTAAATATTATGACAAGAAGCAGTAGGTTTAAACATTGTAAGCGTGTAACACTGATAAGTATGCTCCGTAAATAGCAGACAGAGATTCCCGAAGTAATTTTCCACACTGGCGTCACATCCAGACAGATGACTTGGGCGAGTTACTGGAAGCGACAGTGGGGTGAAATGACTCAAATATCTGATGTCATGCCAAACTCATACAGACGCAAACTTCACACATCTGGACACAAGACTAAGAGGCACAAAAGAGCTGGAGAGAAAACTGAGAGGAAACGAGAATGAGGTCAAACTGACCAGCTAAAGCAGCCATCGCAAAGCAGTTTGAAATTCCACTGAGAGAGTAAGAGCTGCAGGTCGAGTCCGTGAAGGCGAAGGTCATGAAAGTTCACCAGGTGTCAAAGCTCCGTCTGTCAGAGCCTTGGGCTGACCCTGAATCACCCTGTTTTACCTTATCATGTCTAAAGTCTGTCACATACATCACACAACAGATATACAACAAGAAATTGGACACATTCCTAGGACAGTATTGTATGAAACTCACCTGTTGTGGACAGAAAATGCCATGGTAGACCCTAGTCATGGAGTTTTGAACATGCTCAAAACATTTTCAGGCTGTTAGATAATTTTCAACATCATGTCCATTTCCTAAGTCTGTTGTGTGATGCTCAATGACGTCCTATGGCTACGTTACAATAAAAACACAAATTTCATATGCTTTTGGGTCATTCCATGTGCTCAGATTCGTACAGTTCTCTTACAATAGTCCCATGACCACACTACACTAAACCTACAGGACTTCCTTATATACCCACATTTTTAACGATAGTGTAAGGTTGAGCCATACGGCAGTTGTATGTCAACCAAGTATCACAGGAATATCAAGCAAGAATTTTTTTTTCTTGAAACAATCAAATTACTTCTGTATGAAAATCATGCAATTATGCAGCTTTCAAATCCACCTCATCCAAACTTACATCAGCCCCTTCTGTAATACCTCCGCTTAATTTGTACCGCAAAAATATTGCAGGCTGTTAGTGAAAGGAGTTTCAGAATTTCCTCATGTTTGTCTGACTTACATCATCGAACTTTGTTTAAAATGTTTAGTCAAGTGTTGTGAAATGTTTCTTTAAAGCTGATTTGCTTCATATTGCTGTGTTTATGTTCAGAAACAAGCAGGGTGTGAATTCCCAAGTAAGTGAATGTAAATGTAATGTAAGGCCATTATTTTTTTTATTGTTTCGTGGATCCGTTGATGTTAATATTCATGATTTCTAAAAAAAAAAAAAAAAAAACAAACAAACCGAAAAACAAACAAAAAATGAAAAACAAACAAACAAACAAAAAAATGGGGGGGGGGTCTTTTTTATTCCCGGCAGTCTTATCTTGCTGAGTAAATGCATTTTAAAACCGGAACTTTTTTTTTTTTTTTTTGAACCAAGCCGGTCTTTTCGTCACTGTCTCACGGCAGCTACTGTAACTACATCATGTACATCTGTGCATAAGTACTTGCCCGTCGGTAGTGACACTCACCCACTGTTTCGAGTCTAGCGATTTACACAGTGCGTGCGCGTACAAACATCTGGCGCAAGAGACTATCGTAAGTGATACAACTGACATGTAGCTCTCGTAGCTTTTCATGCTTTTCCATGTTTGGATTTGCAGTGTTTCTTGCAATGTGCATCTTGTGCGTAGGCGATATTTTTGCTTATTTGCCGCCTATGAAAGACCCCAGCTCGGTAGGCCTAACGCATGAACGAGCCATTGGCCACAGGGTTATGGATGTATTTTTAAGGCAGTCTCCAGACATGGAAAACATTGTGACAGTATGTGTTACTGATCTATTTAAAGCAGTATTTTCAACAGAATATACATCGTATATTCAAAATTATTAAATATTTAAATCAAAGCATGAGTTTAGGCCTCTTTAAGAATACAAGAAAGAGCCAAATACAAATATTTTTATTTTACCCTTTCTTGTACTCGTGTTCTGTTGTGTTGTTAAAAAAATTGTTCTTAAAATGTTTAACTAGACCTCATTTATACACACCGTAACCATTTTCCTCACTTTATTCTACCATTTAAAGTTTCCTGTCTCTCATTAACTTCAGGCTCAGCACATTTTCCTAATTACTGCTCCCAAACTTCTTATACGTCTTAATCAAGCCGGTCATGATCTCCATAATCATTCCAAATCCAGAATAATTGCATGGTTTAACCAAGTCTCTACATGACGAGGTTATAATCAGAAATGGTTTGGTGGAAAAGAAAAGCTCGAGTACACTGATTTAAGTTTGACGTGCAATTCCCAAATCTGACCGCGAGGACACACTGATCATATCTACCTGTTGGCATGTGGTGTAAACAGTCCCACTGAGAGAAAGTTTCAAATGCCACATGGTTTTAAAGTAAAGGTCTAGAAGCAGATGGTGGAGTGAACAATCCCCCTGCTAACATCTCCACTCCCACTGCAGGTGTTTCCCTCCGAGCGGGACTGAGGGGTGCGGCCTGCTTTTCCCCTGGCAGATAAAGCCCTTCACACACACACACACACACACACACACACACACACACACACACACACGCATCTGATTAGTGCTAAGCAGCTGTCCTTTGTGAGTGCTGGAGCCAGTAACATGATGACTCCCCTCCGTCCACGGGGTGCGTTTAGAAAGCCAGATGGCACAAAACCGTGACCGAAAAGTCTTCAGTGTTCCAGAGAAATTTGTAAAAACTCAAACTGTTCGAGACACACTTTCTATGCAGGCACTTTAAAGAAATCTGGACATTACAGATTCCAGCAAGCATTCAAAAATAAATTTCTAGATTTTAGTTTTAATTTTCAGTTCTGAGTCAGAGCGGGCATCTAACACAAAATGGCTGATTTATTTTTAGTACAGTATCTTATGAAATGTTTAATACAATTTTCATATATAAGTAAAAATAGAAGCAGTCACTACTGACTAAAGAACATTATTTGAGATTCAGCCACAAAAAGGTGTCCAAAAAGAAATGTGGATAAATTTCATATAAATTTTTTGATAAATGTACACAAATAAGAGAAAATCAAAAACAAAAAAACTTTAAAATATTTTGTGATTTCTAAAACTGTATTAATATTTTTACAAAATAAAAATAAAAATTAATTATTAAAATAAATATTTTAAATAATAATGTAAAAAAGTGCCAGTAATCAATATATTTTATTGTTGCATTTATAATTAACAACAACCCATGAAAACATGCAGAAAAACCCCACAATTTTCGTCCGAATACAATCTTGGCCAGTTCCTTCCCAGCAGCCAGCTCTCCTCCAACCAGAGCTCAGGAAGCTTTCTCTGGGATGCATGATGCTAACTGACCACTGCTGCTTATAATGCATCACATGCTAACGTAACCATAACACACTCCCTAGTAAGTGCTATCTACCCTCTTCCACATCTCAGGTCGAACAATTCATCTTTCTGCATCTGGGTTTCAAAGTAGAAGTGTCCTAGTTGGTTCTTTAATGCAGGTGACATGACTTGTCAGGGCGAAACGGCATCTTTGTATGGCAGTGGAGATGTGAGCGAGTGAAACATACAGTGGTCTTCTCCAGGAGATGTTGTAACTGTGTTCAGCATTTGTATAGGTTTAAATTTATTTTCGTATAGGTTCAATCAAGCTTCTCATACCAAACAGCATTCAGAGTCTAATTTTTGTTCCTGTACAGAAGAATGGCTTTAAAAAAGGCTTGCAATGATTGTGCGATAGACCACTAAGTAATGCTTTACCAGGGGCCAAACTCTGTGTCCCTCTGTCTCTCAGCCATGATGTCCTGCCTGTGTGTCACATGACCTCACAATCTGGTGATGTCACAGAACGGGGGCTAGCATTTTTAGACTTCCCAACCTCAGATTTTTAGACACTGTTGCTAGCTCTAATTTCAAAGCTTACCTTATTAGTGTTAATTTAAAAATAGATATCTTTTAGCCTTAGCCTTTAGTGTTTCACAAACATGTCAATGTGATTGTGAAAGTGGGTACACCCCTGCTTTAGACAGAGAACACACACACACACACACACACACACACACACACACACACACACACTCAAAACTTCAAGCATTGGTGGACAAATTCATCCAAAAAAGTCCCAAATGTCCTTTCCTGGAAACATAATTTTTAAAAACATTGTTGTTAGCATAGTGTAATATATCACCAGCTAGTTAGCTAGGTGCCTCAATGCAGACACAAATTAGTACAGAAATACCTGAGAAAGTGGGTGAGAGTATCTGAAGTGGCACACTGTTTGCTTACAAAAGATTTTATGAGTCACCATATCACAATATTATTTCACTACGCAGGAAATTCCGTAGATGACCAAATGCTAGGTTTGGAGTCATGTTCTTGAGTAAGAACAAATAGACAAACTTCCTGTGTGTGTGTGTCCTCAGATGGCATGCTGAGTGGAAGGAAAGATCACACCAGCTTGCTGGAAATCACAGTGGCAAATCCGAAGCAAGCTAAAAAGACCACTCTGTCTCTCCGACTGTGTGATGTAGGTACGTCTGTAAAGGTTCTAAAAAGAGAGTACAACTAAATGTGCTTTATAATGAAAGACCGCTGGCTGAATATCACAAGACTCGTGAGAGTGAATACTATTTAATAAGGAGGTATAAAACGTAAAAACGTCTGGTCTTGAGTGCTGTGTTAACCACAAAGTGCTATGGTCGAAAAAGATTCAATGCTTTTAACATAAAATGAAGGATGCTGGTGGTCATAGTCATGGTGATCCTCCTCCATGTTCCATTAGAACACTATCACAAAGCTTCATGTAAGAAACAGTACTGTGACGAGAAACTGTCCCATATTTATAATGTGCTCTGTGATGGGAAAGTCGCATCGATAAAATGAAAGAAAAATAGGTTATTAATAAGAATTAGGGACGAACTAACAGCCAAGTGTTGCCAGTCACTGCCACGTAATAAATAACCAGGCAGTTTGAGATATTAGTTTTGATTTTACTCAGCAGCCTGTAGGCAGACGTCCACAACAAGCTGTTGGTGGGCGGGAAGAGGAGGCCAGCAGTCTCGCGTTAGATCACCTCGAACCTTCTGTTATTACTGTACTGCTGATCAAACATGCAGATAGAAATGTGCTTAGGAAAAGAAGTAATAAGTGGTGGTGCAGCACTTTCACCACCACCTCCAAACAAAAACCATCAAACCAATCAATAAAAACAGATTTTACTATTTAATTTAGGGAGGAAAAATCAGAGCAGAATGACATGTCCATTAAAAAGCTATGCAAGACTCTCAAGGTAAATATTATTTTCCAATTTATCTTACTGTGTTACTGTGTAGGGCCAGGCCTCACAGTCAACTGTTGTACCCTTATATGTCTACATAAAAATAACTGGAAATAATAAACCAGAACAAATGAAATGTCATCACTGTGTATTTTTTAAAAATACAAGTCGTTGAGTTTTGATAGCTTTATTAAGCATTGTTTTATTAAAATGATTTGAAAATGAGTGAACCATCTTACCCCTTCTGCACTCTGTCCTTTTATTACAAAGACCAACATGGGAAGATTCGCCCCTCAGGGATCAGTGAACTGTGATTGCAGGGTGGCACAATTTAAAACCACCTTCGGTCAGTTCGCTTTTTCACTAAGAGGAAACCTGCCATCACTGCTCACTACATATGGATTTCTTCTGCTATTTTATTGAACTTTTACAGGACCATGATTCACTATTGGAATGGAATTATTGTATATAAATCTAACTAAAGTACTGCATTCTTTATTTAACAAAGACATCTTTTAAGAAAACTCTCACCAGAGACATAAGTTGAAAATTAGCATTGGCTAGAAATCCTATATGAAAGGCATCTATTTCATATTATTGTGATGTGCAGTAATGTTTTTGCATTGTTCCTAACAAATAAATAAATAAAATTCTTACTTCAGTGTGTATATTAAGTGAGAGTGAGTAGAGAAGGATGTGGCCCTAGCCATACTGAGATATTGAGATTCCTTATAACAACACTGTATAGCAAAGAGAAATATTTCAACACATTTAAAATGAATTCAGTGCTGGTCTTGCTTCAAAAAATATCATGCTGTAAAAAACAGCGAGTTGAAATTGGCATATATAATTTAGTGCCACTTCAAAGTGAAGAAAGCTAATAACAAAGTAGCCAATCCCTGCAAAAGGAATTTAAAATGTCACACACAAATCCGTTCAACCAATCCTCGTTTATTCTGTGTAACCCGGCAATTTTAACCAATCAACTCTCCTGCAAAATTGCCCTCCACACGATCGCTGAGTCATATGCCACCATACATCACTTCCATGATTAAAATTTTGAAGACATCAAAATGAGGACACGTGGCACTATTTTCGCAATTTTCACAAAAATGCACAATTTCATAGCAATAAATTCCTTAAAACATTGCTACAAGCATTTTTTTAAGCTGCTCAAATGATCACAAAAAAGGGCCTGATTAGTATGGCGTTGCTATAATGCTAGTCTAGAATCCACTAACACGAGGATTGTATAGGATTATGCAAAGCTGAAACACGGCAGTAGGAGCTGAGGGGTTAAAATGCTAGAAACTGCTCAAAAGGCCTTAAGTTTAAATCATTGCTTTGCCAACATACCCCTGCTGGGCCTTGTAGCAAGAGCATTAACCCTCAGCTGTATAAATGAGCTAAATGTTAGCTGTGGTTAAGGGCTTCAACCAAATGCAGTAATAGATAAATATAGACCTCCATAAATATCTCTATAAATAAATATCTCCAAAGCTCAGTCTGAAGACTGTATGTGTCTAGTAAGTCTGTCTTCGAGACTGATTTCTGTTCAGCACAATACAGGTTCTGTACTGTACATATTATATACATACATACATACATATATGTATATGTATATGTATATGTATATGTATATGTATATATATATATATATATATATATATATATATATACACAACCAAGATTTATATTATATACATATATAGCTACCTTAGACCTTAGCACCACCTCTCCTGCCTCACTAAGTTTCATGTGTGAATAATGTTGAAAAAAAACTGTACTGAATGAAGTTTCATGTGAGCCAATAATGAATTAATTATCTTTAACTTTTTTAAAATTTATTTATTTACCTTTGAAATGTGGAAGTTTTTTGGGGACACCCTTAACATATAATTTTTTGAAATTTTAAAGAGTAAATACTACATTTTTTTATTATAAGTACTTCCAGTCAGTCTGTACTTATCTCTAAAAAGCAAATGTAGTAAAGATAAAGATTTTCATGTTCATAACAGTATAAATATTATATAGTTATATCATCTAGCCTTAGGCTACATGTTTAAAATCTGATAAAACTTGTTAAAACAATAAGAAAAATCCTTATTAAAAATTTTTGCTCAATAGAGTTGTCCACTGAAATTAGTTTGTTGTAAACAATGCCCAAAATGAATGATTTACCCATCAGACAAAAGTGTGTATCCACAATTTTAACCAACACAGCCCTGTGTCCTTTCTTCACAAACCCCCCCAAGATTTAGAGGACATTCACATTCACAAAAGATCTCTTGGAGAATAAAAAAGCAATCATAATAAAAAATAATAATAAAAAAAAGAAAAAGAAAGAAAAGCTCCACAAAAATCCCTCACCTCCCACCTGACCCCATTTTCTATAACACAAAAGAAACCAAAAGCCAGGAGATATATAAGAACACAAATATACTGAATATACATAAGGGATGTAGTGATGACTTCGAAGCCCTTTTTGAAGACTTTTTCAACTTTAGAGAAACAGCGGTCTCTGGGGTACAAAGTGGCGCTCATCAAAAAGCAATTCAGCATGCGTTCTGTAAAGCAGGTTCTCCCATTCTGTCCTGCCCAG
This sequence comes from Neosilurus mollespiculum, assembly GCA_030014195.1. Taxonomy (NCBI): domain Eukaryota; kingdom Metazoa; phylum Chordata; class Actinopteri; order Siluriformes; family Plotosidae; genus Neosilurus; species Neosilurus mollespiculum. The sequence continues at coordinate 29,748,530 of JAQMYF010000024.1, forward strand.
TGAGATTCCTGCTTTAATTCAGCATCTCAAAGAGGAAAAAAACTGCATTTTCCTTCCAGAGAAAAAGAACTTTCTTAAATCTTAACATGTCCTCGTTACCATCTTCAAGAAGCAGACAGAACTCAAAGTCTCTGGTTTTCTAATTTAGATTTAAAATGAAAATAAATGTTAGTTTTTATTTTGAAAATCTGAACATGAATGAGCAAAATCATACTATTTAATAGGCATGTTAATCGAACAACTCACAATGCAATTCGATTCCGATTCTTGGGGTGACGAATCGATTCAGAATCGATTCTTGATTCAAACCGATGTTTGATTCATAAC
>JAQMYF010000024.1:29762378-29782636 GCA_030014195.1 Neosilurus mollespiculum
TATATATACTGATGCTACAAGTGTTTTCATGATATTTTTAATACACATTTGTGAACTGTGAAACTATGAGGAGGATAAAATTATATTTTTTGTTATACACATGAATAACTTTTTTTTCTCTATGCTTTTGAAGTGCATGAAAAGGTTCCCAACAGAGCAGTTAGGTAGTCTCTAAAAGTTTCAGATTACAGTAGAAATGGGTTTCAAAATAAGATCAAGATGACATGAAAACAAAGCAAATCCTGCGTTTTGTCGAAGGCAATTTGCTCATCTTGGTGGTGCGCTGGCCTGGTTGTTCTTTACAAATGCTACCGATATTTAGCATGCTCTACATAATAGACCTATTTGGTGGAAATGAATGTGAGGTGCTTGAGCATTCATGGGCTTGGCAGTAAGGTGAGTGCATGATCATGTGGTTCAAGCTTTCGTTCATAATAACTTGCACTTGTTTATAGTGCACTTTATTGCTCTTAGAGTCTTAGGTTGTTTTCACATTTCCTTTTGGATTTCTTTGCTCTATTTTGTCCCAACTTTGTTCCAGGCAGATTCCGTCCCATGAACCCAGCTCTTCCTTTCTCTGGCCATTTATCTAAAAAAAAAAAAAAAAAAAAAAAATGATGGATCATGGATCATGTATCAGTGTTACAAATTTAAAGCCATATGGTGGCCATCTAGGTGAGACCACCTTGCTGTAAGACCTTAGTGTGGAGCAGTACCTTTGGAAGCCAGTAGAGCTCAAACTCTAGCAAGATTTCACTTTTTTAAATTCATATAACTCTATCGGTAATTTTACTGACTAAGTTCGTGACAAGCTGTCGGAAGTATTTTTGATTAGTTTAGGGCGGCACGGTGGCGCTGTATGCGTGTGTGTACATAAATACAGAAATGTAAATGTTTTAATGTTTTGAATTATTATTATTTTTTAACATTCATCGATTCATCCACTTGCCAAACTGTTTAATCCTACTAGGGTCACTGGAGGATGGAGTCTATTTCAGCCGACACTTGGCAAAGTCAGGGTGCGCACTGAACAGCTCGCCAGAACATTGCAGGGCCAACACACACACATCATTCATACTCATATCCACACCTACGGGCAGTTTGGCTAATGTGCATGTCTTTCGACTGTGGGAGGAAACCAGTGTACCCGGAGGAAACCCACGTAAGCACCGGGAGAACATGCTAACTCGACACAGAAACACCTTGCTCTGAGGTGAACGCGCTGTTCCACAGTGCCTCCCTTGTCTTAAACACAATTCATGATTGAAAGAAGCCTTCTATCATTGCCAGTTACTGAGCAGGGTTCAGTTCCTTTAGCCCAGCACAACAAAGCACAATCGACTTTCATTTTCTGTGAAGTGAATCAAAAAGAATCAAACTCGAGAGCCGATTCTGCTACCTGAGTTTGTTCGGAAGAATCGAGTCAGTAAAGTGAATCCCACTAGTAATGCCCGCCGCTGATCCTGTCTTCAGCACATCGCTGTTTTGTCTGGAAGGAGAGTCTGCTTCTCTCTTCTTTTTATTTCCGCCGTGAACCTTGGATAAAGTGAAATATCTGACTCTCAGACCGATTCGAATCCTCTTTTGGACTCACCGAGCCCACGATCACAGTCCTTTCAGCTCGGAATGATGTTGTTTAGATGTAGAAAAGTGGTTTATTAAGTGTTTAGTGTCAGGGTCGGGAACCTTATTGTTTCCTCGCACTCAGCGAATTCTCTATCCACTGGTTTGCACCAGTGCACATCCAGGCATGGGGATGCATGCAGGTAGAGGTACGGTATTTCTGCTCTACCTGCTGCTGAATTTCTTCAGTATTCTTGCTTTTTCCAGAGAAACCTCGAGCTTCTGCAGGATCCCAGGCAGCTCGAGCCGGAGCGCGCGCAGAGAAGGACACAACGAGTACCGACTCCGGGTGGAAGGAGATCCAGAAACATATCAGCCTGGAAGCACTTACAGAGGTGAGGCAAACTAGCCTAATGTGCACTGATTTCAAGCTGCATTAATCTCTGACATGAATCTGAGTCTGAGTTTGCACAGAAATGGAGTATCTCCAAAAATACCCAAACTCTCCTCCATACCATCCAGCAGACAGTTTACTAAGAAAACTGCTTGATGTCTTGTTGCAGCATGCAATGTCTCTATGCATAAGGTTTTTGCAGCATGCATTGGATTGTCAGAAAACAACAATGTGCATGCACATTTTCCTAATACTAAAGAACATTACTGTTGCATTAAAGACAGAATGCATTGGAATGAAGTGCACTGAGTTGCACGAATACATTTTACCCAACTGAAAGAACTCCAGACAGCAATTAAAGGTAAGGTAGTGGTGTAAATGGCCCATATTCCTCACTAGATTGCTCTTTTGTGGGTTTTGTGCACAGAGCGTGACTGCACTTGCATTTGCTTTGAGATGATTCAGCTTAAAAAAAAAAAAGTATCAAAGACTTCTGAGACACTTGAACTTGTATTGACTGCTCTGGCAGTTTGCAACTTGCCCTGACACACACCCCAGAGATCTGACCTGCTGTTTGGCTAAATGCTGCTGCTGTGACTTGACCTATTTCTCTCTCTGTCTTTTCATATCTGCCTCTCCAGTGAGTTTGTACGCCTCCAGTCCATATTACTTCCGAGGTTTCACTCTGATTGCTCTAAAGGAAGGAAGAGAGGGAAGCAGCCTCGACGATTATGCTGGCAATTTTGAGGTGAGCAGGGTATTCCCATGGCCTCCCTTTACCTCCCTTTGGGGAAAAAAACGAAACAGCATGATATTTTTCGCTACGTGATGGTTTTCACTTTTCTAGATGTAATGATTTGGCTTGATGATGAAATTCTTGAAATGTGTGTTTCATCATTCTGCACCCTTATCCGTGAAATCCAAATTAAAACAAACCCCAAACAATAAGGAATGTTTTGTGGGAAATTCTGAAAACTCAACTCACAACTTTTCCTTGCTTTAGAAGTGTCAGTATTTGGAACAATTGGAGTTTTGTGAGTTACCAGATGTCTTTGGATTCTGACACCACTGTAAGTTTAAAAGGCAGGAGAAATGGGTTAGGCAGGGCTAATTGAATGCAAATTAAACAGTTGGAAAGATCTGAAGGGAAGAAAAGGTCACATGGATGTGAAATGATCCGAAAACAATTATAACTCCAGGTCAGCATGGAACAGCATGAAAATAAAAATGAACGAATGTAAGCAAAAGCACACAGTCAGAGGAAAAGTTAGTAGGAATATAATTTTGAACACTTGCCTTAGTGTAGAGATACACATATGTTCACTCATGCTCCGGAAGATCTGTGACGTGTCCCATATGTCGGTGTTCGAGAAAGGAGTTTTAAAATAATTTGTTCTGTTATTGTTTCTTAAAGGTCAGATGCAAGGATGGAATTTCAAATAAATATGCTATTAGCCAGCAGGGCCAGTAAGGAAAACAGAAATACTAGTCCTTCACCATATTTACGGGCCAGCAGGACTAGTGATTTTCATATTCTACTGGCCAATAATATTATTGAAATCCGATGAAAATTATGTGAAACTATATTATAATTAAAACTTGATCACAAGCAAAATATGGTTTGTGATCAAGTTTTTATTATAAAAGATGCAGTTGACTTTTCAACAGAATACGTGTCTTTGACTAAAACTCTACTCTGTCTCCAGTGCAACAGACTCAGCTCACAGTCTGACCATTCGTCCGAGTCCATATCACAATAATAATAATAATAATAATAATAATAATAATAATAATAATACCATGAAGGTTCCATTTTATATACATTACCATGATATGCAATTAATAAACAGACAAGTATGAAACATATATGATTTATACTTTTAAAGTTATACTAAACCCCCCACTGTTAGATATTTTGAGTAAACGTATAGTAGTAAACTGTAAGGGGGCAAATGGGGTGAAAGTTGGTGGGGGCTATATGCTAGAGCACAACGTGCATTCATGGATATATAGCCTAGTAGTAATTTATGTTCATAAAAAATAAGAACTTAGATAAATTATTACTCAACGAAATTATTTGATATGTATAAAAACTTGCATTTATGTTCCACATTTTGGAGCTGGACGTTTGGCACACTGAATGTAATTCCACATTATTTATTGAGTTTATCTGTGATGGACTACAACAGCCCGTTCCAATACTGGAGGCCACGCAAACAGTTTAAAACAGCAAAGGATTCAGGTTGACGCAATAGCTCTCTCTAATTACTTTTATAGTCTTCCACTTGCTGCACAGCAGAGATACCTTCAGAAATTAGCTTTGTGTTACGGCATTGACCCTTACAAACATGTATCACAACCGAGTGCAGACTGAACACCTGGCAGACTGAATTGTTCTTGAGAAAAAATTAGAACATAAAACCGCTGCACAATATGTGCCGTTAGAAAAGAAGCATATTCTAACAGTTGGGACTTCACTCAGCATGGTCTCGACTTATGTATTGCCTCTACCCAGCCGAACTAGCTAACAACACACACCTTCTCTCAGTCTGTGCTTTGCTTTCAATATAATTCTTTCTAATGATTAGCTTTCTCATTATTATGAACAAAACAAGACACAAAATATTAGCTTTACGTGTGAACTCACCGGTTATAATAAAATGGTCCCTGCAAACATGATTCTTTACATCCACATCTGCTCTGGAGATGTTGCTGAACCATTTAGCTTTTTTATCTGTAGAGTTCCTCAGCATGCTCGCCCTGGCTTTTAATAATTGCCGGGACAAGGAAACAATGCTTGTCTCTTTGACTCTTGGAACATCTGATTACAGCACATTTACTCTGCGTTCTACGTTCACAGTCTCCACGGCGCTACCAATATGGCGTCGGCACAGTGTTTTCTCATTGGCTTCTGGGTGGTGACGCGTAGTGCAGAACAAAGTAATGAGCAACGTGATTGATAGGTCCCCTGAAAGCTCATGACTCAGTAAGGCTTGAGTTAGGTCAGCTACTCAGAAGTCCCAACACGCCACAACACACTAGTGCGCCCAGAAAAACTTTGTGTTTTACAGCCAGCTAAAACAACCCAAAGGCAAAACTTGAACAATCGCTAAGCTCGTTATTTGACACTCTGGTGTCGTCAAACAATGCTATTCAACACTGTACCAAAATGTATGGGTTAAAAAAGAAGAAAAAAGTAATGTCCCCTCTTCATGTTATTCCTAATTATAGTCGGTCGCGAAATAAAAAAAAATTATGTTGATTTATTAATTTTCAACAAATTGAAGATAAAAAGGATACTTCGAGTGTTTTTCTAAGACAAGAATGTTTTAACTTTGATGTTTTTGTATCCACAGCAACAATATTTTTAATGAACTAAATGAGTTCCCCTATAAAAGCAACATTTCCAGGACATAGAATCTCAAAATAAAGTTGTCTTTCTGGTTAGTTTTTGTTACCAGTGCAATTTTGACAGTCTATCGTTTGACAAATGATAAGGAAAAGATAGCTGCACAAGTTCTCATGAGAGGATTTTGAACCATCTTCCGGGTTGTCAAAATGTTATGGATGTTACTGCGTCAATACTTGGCCTACGGCTTTCAAAGAACAGTGGTAACTCCAAAGAATTCCTTCACATAAAATGTTTGATACACTTATGCTGATTGTCTACAAAAACATTTTATGCTGCAGATATCATTAGATAAATTCGGTTAGAAATTAGAAAATCGGTTCCCTGATTTTATTTTTTCCTTACATGATACAGTGGATTTTAAAATGGCTAATATACAAGAAAAAGAATTTACTATATAAATTTTAAAGCTTGTTTACTTCCATCTAGGCAAGGACTAAATAAATCCAGACAAACTTGAGATTCTATGTCACGGAAATGTTGCTATTTATATATATAAATATAATAAAACTGCCGACTTAGTAACTACTGACGTAAAGCTTTTCAGGGAAAGGGCACATTATAATTGATGGCTGATAAGCATTGTGTGTGTGTGTGTGTGTGTGTGTGTGTGTGTGTGTGTGTGTGTGTGTGTGTGTGATTATGTGCACCCAATTTGTCTTTGATCTACTGACTGCTTACTGTATAGAATGAACTTGTGAGCAAGCAGGAAACGCAAGTTAGCTCCAAACTGCTGAGCTGAAGCATGCATCATCTTCCTGGCTGGGAGATAAACTCTATATCAATAATTCCTTCCAGTACACTGCTTGTGTATTGTGTGTGTGTGCGTACTGTGCTTTTGGCCAGGACCCCGGTGTGATGTGGAGTTTTCCAGCAGATGTGGAAGAATCATTCGGATGCTTCAAACAAAAAGGAAAGTGTTTCGACAGCAGAAAAACTATCCAGCGTGGCTTTAAAATGTACCAGTCCAAGGTGTTTATAAACTGCAGAGACACAACGAGGCACTCGGCTGTCATCACAGCTCTCCCTTTACACCTTTACAACAGTAATGTGTTCAACAAGGCGCGCTTGATACCCAGTGTGGATAGTGTGAGTGGAATGGGGTTTTGGAGTGTATCCTGATTATCAGTATGTGCATGTGAAAGGTGAAACAGCAGACGTACTGTGTGTTCCTGGGATTTTGTTTTTTATCCGAAGTTATCTGATTATTTTTAACAGTAAAGCACAAAAACTAGCAAAATAAAAACCCAAATCTGTGTTCTGTGTCCTCATCATAATGGATCTGGTTTAATGCAAGGATAAAGAAAAGTAACTAAATATTTGTGACACACAAATCAACCAATAAACATGTTTTTTTAAACCTGAATTTAACACTAACTGAAGTCAAGTGCAGCAAACCAAGATAATTTTGTCACTTATGGGCCCTGTAATGGTCTAGGGCCGCAGAAACCGGAGCTTCTTTTTGTGCCCTCAGGTGCATTCTAAGCCAATTCTTCAATCCAAAATGGTATCAAACTAATTCATATTTTATACGTTACATATATATTCATAAATTTATGACAAACTTTATTTCTTCTACATGTCAAAAACAAAAAAGAGCAAATTTAACCCAGCCTCACATTGAGATCTATATTAATTCTTCAGTTTTGTACTGTAGAATTTACGTTTCTTTGCTGTTTTCCAGTCTTTTATTACCTCTCCCAGTTCATTTCTTTAGAAGGTGGATCTTCACAGTTAAATGAGCATACAGCCTTAAAGGTGACCTCCCAAATGCTGATTTCTTCGAGGTACGTTGAGGACGTTTTGGACATTGAACGCTCGCTCACATTCTGCTGTGTGTTTCGGTCACCATGTTGTCATTAGCTTCGGCTGTTCCAGTGATCAAAGCCACTCCCTCCTGGTGCTTCACCCAACCCAACCACAAAGCGTGGGGTTGAATAAAGCTTCCAGTTTATTTGTTATATACAGGTAACAATGGAACATCACTACTGGAAATGAAATTCATGGACTCAGAGCCCCCTCAATATTGCACATAAGAAACAAGTATTGCAAGTAAAGAAATAAGTATTGCACATAAGACACATTTAGATAAACTACAGTCTGATTGATTAAGGAGGCAGTAGGGATTGGAGCTACAGTTTGATTGGTTAGAAAGGCAGAAGGGGTTGGGACTACCGTCTGATTGGATAGGCAGGCAGAAGGGGTTGGAACTACATTCTGATTGATTAGGGAGGCAGCAGGGATTGGAACTACAACCTGATTGGTTAGGTTCATTTCAAATAATGTATTTATATCCCCTAAGAATAATTAATATAAGGATATATTATGATAGAGATTATATACATCTTCTTTCATAAGCTTTAGTGCTTGTAACTACACACTCTCCCAAAAAGGCTTTCAACAAATAATGGGACTTTTGCCAACTTTTCAGTAAAACTGAAACATATATGAATGTACTGAACTCTCTTTGCAGAAACAATTTACTGGTAGATTGTTGCAAATATTGTAATAAAGTTCCATAATATTTCATCAATGCTTATGAAAAGATGTATATACTCTCTATCATAGATGTATATAATCTCTTATATTAATTATTCAGTGGGGATATTAATACATCATTTGAAATGATAAATAAGTTATATAACATATTGTACATGTACTATTCAATAATAGAATATATTTCATAATTATGGGTGAAATGTCACGTTTCTAATTGTTATTAAAGCAAATTTAAAACATTTGTTTTTGTTTATTATTACTCTGATACCAGTTTGAGACTATATTCTCATCTCATACAAAATATTTAGGCCGATTTTATTCCTCTTCAGAAGGAAAGTGCAAAAACAAAAAAATTTCAAATAATTTCACAAGTGAAATTTATGAAAATTTCAAGATGATGGCTAAGTATGAAGGAAATGAGCAGTGTTTGCTAGATCTGACATACATGTTGTATGTGGTAATAACCTTGGTGAACTGTTATGCTGCTCACAAGATGAGCAAATTTTTGCCTACCATTCAGTTTTTGGACACTTTCTAAAACACCACTTCACATTAATTCTTCTTAAAAACTGTTTGTTTTACATGGAAATATGATTAAATTTGCCATAAAAATATTTTTGAATATATTTTCTGTCTCAAAAATTTGTTCGAAATTGAACTTTTTTTTAAATTGCAGTATCAATTGCAACCTAACCCTGACAAATAGAGTAACTGCAGATTCTGACAGAGTGGGTCCTGTTCTGTTAGTGTGCAAAGTTTCAGCTGTATACAGTAATTGTTAGGGGAGTTGAAGCTTTCAAAAATGCCCAAAATGGACAAATTGTAAATTGCGGGCCGACAAATGGGTACTAGCCTACAATCTTTAAATGATCATATCTCAGAAGGTTTTGGAACTAGTACCTTGAAATTTTGCATGTGTTCATGTTGAAACATATTCTATGTCTGGTTAAAGTTTCATTGAATTCTGAAATGGTCATCTGGGAACCTCTAGGTGAATTGACATGGAATGACCCTAGTGTATGAGGAAGTGAAGTGAGTGTAAGATTATTTTATAATATTTATTTTCAGGCCATTCCACGCTGTACGAGTATTGCTCGGCTGACCTTGAACCTGGAACATTGGAACAAAATGTCAGACCTTGAAAAGAAACAAAAAGGCTGTCCTAAGCAATGGAGGGGCGTCAAGCTGTCAAGGTCAACTCGCGACATGTTGAGATATGATGTCATGAAGAACCAATCAGAACAAGGTCAAGTAGAGTCATGATATACCAATCATAGTGGAATGGGCACTATATAAGCCAATGCAAGCTGGTAGACGAGGTCCGAGATTCCTCTTTCGGAACAACTTCTTTTGTGTGAATGATTGTCTGCTACTTTTTTCCTGAAGGATACATAAACATCTGAAAAATGAATTTGGATCTCTTGCGTCGTGAATTGGACACTTTTCGCCACAACAAGCTACAGTCTGATCGAATAGGAAGGCAGAAGGGTTTGAAACTACAGTCTGATTGGTTAGGCAGGAAGAGGGCGTTGAACCTACAAACTGATTGATTAGGGAGGCAGTAGGGGTTGGAGCCACAGTCTGATTTGTTAGGAAGGTAGTAGGGGTTTCAATTACCGTCTGATTGGTTAGAAGGGCAGAAGGGGTTGTTACTGTAGTCTGATTGGTTAAGGAGGCAGTAGGGGTTGGAACTACAGTCTGACTGGTTAAGGAGGCAGTAGGGGTTGGAACTACAGTCTGACTGGTTAGGGAGGTAGTAGGGGTTGGAACTACAGTCTGATTGGTTAAGGAGGCAGTAGGGGTTGGAACTACAGTCTGATTGGTTAGGGAGGCAGTAGGGGTTGGAACTACAGTCTGATTGGTTAGGGTGGTTGAGGATGCTGTAATAAGGTGTTAAAAGAAAACAGCAGTAATGGCCATTACACCACCGTGCCAAAAAACAGGCAGTATATCACTCTCATTATGATCAAATAGCTTGATGACATTTTGATATGATATGATCGGCATTAGGAAATATAGGGCTGATAAAGTTCCTGCAAAAGAGTTTAAAAAATAAGCCCCAGAGGTGTTCTAGTAGCGTTGTGTATTGTGGCATAATTTGAAATGATACTGACAGTATATTATCATACTGCATAGTCTTTGCTACGCATGAGAAGAACTAATGGAAGGCACCACTGTTTTGCTGCTGATGTTTATATTTTATGATCTGTGCAGCAGGCGTCCTGCGTATGTGTTTTGAAAAGCTAAAGAGATCTCAAAGAGAAGATTTGTGGTTTGTTGTCAAACACAGGTTGCACCTTAATGGAAACTAAAAAGGATTTCTAGAGGACAGCCTTTCCTTGAAAGAGTAATTAGTTCTAAGGCTAGTCTTAATCCACGTCTGCAGAAACTAGCCTTTCAAGTTGGAAAAAAGCCCTCCGATTTAAGACGAGAGGTATATTAGACATCCACACACCGCCTGTAGATCTGAGCCGAGGATCTCTTCGGATGACGAGGAAAGTACGGGAGTGCACTCGGAGTGTGTGTAGGGCTTAGTATCATAAACATGTTTTGTAAGAAAACACAGCTGTAAAGAGGCTGAAACTGAACAGCTGTTAGAAGAGGTGCGTTTATAAGTAGTGTGGATGGGAGATGATTAAAGAGAGGTCGACAGTGATGGCTTAATCGAGACGAGACAGCTGTAAATACACTTCACACCCTGTAATTTACCACAGCTTGCACTTCAAAAGAAGACAGCGAGAAGACAAACAGGGACAGAAGAGTGTGTGAGTAAAAGAAAAGAAAAGATATGAAGAAACAGAAGGATCTGATGAATATGAATCAAGAATTTTAACTCAGGGTTATGATATCACAGCATTTTATCTCTCATAAGGTTTCAGGAAAAAAATAGTCTCTAGTTTCACTTTTTAAACACACATGGAATCTCCTTCCGAACTGATACTTTTTCAGATTACTCCAAAAAGGAACCCATCCCTCTGAACTGGGCACTCCAAATTTCTGACAGTTTATTCGGCAAACAGATCCTGCTGCTACGCTACCGTAAGAAATCTGCCAAATCAGTCCAACAGTAAATCCAACTGTCTGGTGATGAGACGAAACATGTAAGTGTGTATAATTCTCAGCTCAGGCGACAGAGACACACTCACACTGATCTGCTGACTGAAGCCAGGAAGTGGAATTGGGTGCCGGTTGGGTGTGTGTGCTGGAAAGCAGAGGAGTGTGTACAGGACAGCAGATGGAAGAGAGAGATTAGTCATGCAGAAGCGTACTGCACTCACACTCGCACTTCATTTCAGCTTCCAGGAGACAATTTGGCCAAGCAAGGGTGATTCAGCCCAAACTGAGGGATGCATGGACACCCTGGGCAGCTGCCCCACTCCCTCCGGCCACTACTGGTTGTGTGTGTGTGTGTGTGTGTGTGAGTGTGGAGCTTCAGGACAGTGCCAAGCAGTTGTAATTAAATGTAATGAAATGCATTTATTCAGCATGTGTTGAGATCATGCATATGGCTGAGTAACGCTGTCACCATCTCTCTTTGTCAGAATATTACACTGTGTTCATATTAAAGCACTTTGTGTTTAACAAGCAAGTAAACACTCGTTTATGCTCAGCGTTAAAGAAGGATATGGATGCACACAGAGCCTGCTATCCCGTCCTCTGTGTTCATTTCATATATATTTGTGCATGTTTGGGAAAGTTTGCAGATGCATACAGTTCAGAGCAATAGCACTACTCTCAGAACATATAAAAAAACGATATAATGTTATCTCATCTGGTCACAGGGACAAACATGTGAGGATAGCTGGCAGGGGGGACTGGATGTGAACAGACCAATTTGCTCATGCTCAACAAGTACAAGAGTTATCAGAGCAAAAGAATTCTCCGGTTATGTCAAAATGTATTTCATGGGCTCACAAAAAATCTTTTTTTTCTTAATAAAGTTCATCATTACAATCACCTCCACCGTCGCTGTGTTTGCCCCTCAACATCTCTGAACTGCCCCCTAGGGGATGCTTAACATCAACACCAACATAACTGATCTTTATTTTTATTGGTAAAGGGAGAACAAATAAGCCTGAAAGATAAACATAATATAGAACAACGATGCAGAAGCAGAAAACCACAGTCTGTCTTTGCACGTTTGTTTATAAAACCAAACTACATGTTCTATAAAGTTTCATTTCAACGCCATGTCAGCACTGATCTAGAAATCTAATATGTGTTAGGAAACAGACTTACAGTCCAAAATTATTTACAATTTCTATTGTATACTGAGACCTCAGGACTGATCTAAAACCAGTTAACTAACTAATTAACCCAAATAAACAAAACATCTCAAACTAATGAACTCAAAGAAACCAAAACAATAACCTAACCTAAATTACCAACCAAACAAAATAAACTAAAACCAAACAGTCCACTAAAACATGTTTATTAACAAATAAACAACATTAACAAACCAACAAAGAAAACAAATAACTAAGTAAAATAACCAACAATCAGAATAATTATATAAATCAGATTAATATATACTACACAGGAATAGTGCGATCTGATTGGACCGCTATCAGGAGATTATCCTGAGTGGATAATGCATGAATCAGGAAGTTATTTCTGCTAAAGGAGGTGTGAGTAGTTATTTTCTTTATAGATGAATATTACAGCTATGATTATTACTTTCCTGGTGGTTTGTTGAAGCACATCAGCCTTATCTGATGTTTTTTTTTTTCAAATATGCTGCAAACTCAACACTTTCTATAGGGCGTACTTATTTCCCCCCACGTGTATATGAATGAAAGTAACCAAAAACAAACTGATGAACAGACCAGCTAATTATTAATTTAGTTAATTTATTTAGATCCACTCTTGATATAACCAACAACGAAATTATTCGTGTGTGTGTTTATATGGACACAGTCTCTCCAGTTTAATGAGAATTTACATAGTAAGCAGCCTGTATTCTGTGCAGCGTGTTCAGTCATGCATGTTCATCAGTGAGGAAGGAAAGACAGATGGAAATTTAATTAATGTACATGTCTAACCCCCGTCTCCTCTTCTTAAATAAACATGTTAATCCTGTTACCCGTGGACGCAGTACATTGTTAAGAACGTTTCACTTCTTGCCATGAATATTTGATTAACTGGCGCTGCGCTGCATTAGCAGGAGAACATCCCGAACCTGCTCGATCGACCCCATGCTGCGCTCGATAGACTTGAGGAGCAGGAAGTCTCTCCATCTCACTTCATTACCAAATTAAGTTGTAATCGAATGGCCGAGCTCTCCGTCCACGCATTAGCCGCAATCTTCTATTCAGGCAATTCCCACAGAGATGAAAACAAACAGCGCAGGTTTCAGCCTGACCTTGCACTGCTGCGGCTTTAATTCACCATGAAAGACTAGAGAACGGAGAACAGTTGTGTTTACACCAAGCTTGTAAATGCCAGACAGCTCCATGTGCAATGTTCCACATGCTGAATGAGTTCGTGATTTGTCTTACAATATAGCATCATTTTCACACTCAGAGGGGTTTCTTCATTTTTACTATTTATTTATCATGTAATCAGTTATATCAACTCCATTTCCCTGTTTTTAATATAAAATGTTAGGGATTATTAATGATCGAGAGGCAGAGACGGAGAGAGAGAGAGAGAGAGAGAGAGAGAGAGAGAGACAGACAGACAGACAGACAGACAGACAGTCATGTTTCCACCCCGCTTACAGTTATTCTGTGTTTAAATTAAGCTCACGCACCTGAACTCGAGCTCCAGTACTTACTTCGAGTTTTGCTTTCTCTTTTATTCCTATTGTGTGCAAGATCTGCTTGTTTTGTGCAATCAGGCATTGTTCCTAACAGCTTGTGCGTTAGAGAGGTAAATAAATAGAACAAGTTATTTATTTTTATTTGGCTAATATTTTATATTGTTATATTTGTACACCTAGGTTAAGTAAATAGTGAATGTGACAGATACTAAACAGTTTTTCCGTGACCTCGATTTGAATGTTCTCATAGGCTATTAGATCATATCCAACGAGAGAGAGTGGAATAATGGTTTTATCTTTATACACACATACATACACCCATACATACACACACACACACACGTATGACTGTAAATTTTCTTATTGGGTTATTGTAATTCCCAAGCTTTTAAAGCCTGGCTTAAATAATTCTTGTGATATTTAATCATAACTCATAATAATTTACATGGATGTTGAACAGATAATAAAGATAAATTCACCACTCTGTATTTCTTCCATGCTTTCTTACAGCTATTACATGAGTGAGGAAGCAGTAAAAAATGGAAGGAGGGAAAAAAAAGAAAGAAAGAAAAAAAAAGGACATCCCATTCACGTTGTGTAAATACTCAATTTTTGCGGCAAACTACGTGAAAGAGAACTCAGATTATTTTTGTTTTCCTTAAATAATACAATGTGTGTTTGACAGGTAGCATTTTGTGTAACCCCGCTTGATAATATTGCCAATAAATAGTCTGAGAAAAAGTGAATGATTTCCATTAAGTATGTATATTTCAGCTGTGCGGTATGTGTAGGTGATAGTTGAAAGAATGCTGATTTAGGCAGAGTGAAATTAACATTTCCACAATACTCATTATAACATTTTTGAATGACATAGCATTGCACATTACTCCTCAAATGTGCTAATTTATTTGTAAGAAAAGCTCTAACATCCCAAACAAAGTGATAGGATGTGACATAATTCTAGTGTACATTGCCACAAATCACCCATGAAAACAAATAACTAATAAAATCAATTAACAAATAAATCAATTAACCAACTCTGTGCAAGCAACAATCAAAATTAAGAACCTGACAGGTAAACAAACAAACAAAATATTACCTAAACCTACACTAACAGATTAACTAACAGCAAACTCTCATCAATCTTATGGATTGTTTTTCATTTTATTACTCTGTGACTCTCTGACCTTTTTATTCAACAGGATGTTGCTTATTCAGATAATTAATCTGCCTTTGAAATGTGCAGATTTTCTAATTTGCAAGGAAAAAACTTAAGACTTGCTACTGGGTGTATTTATCCTAGCATGTGCACACACATCCTGAAGCGTAAAAGAAACTAAAACTAACTTTATACTGGGACGGGGCTATTTAGTTACACAAAAGAAAACAAATGAAAGTACACAAGGCTGATTAAAAGGCATGCGGAGTGTGTGTGTGTGTGTGTGTGTGTGTGTGTGTGCTTCTTTCTTTCTTTTTTTTTTTTTTGAATGTGTGAACACAAGCTAACCGTGTATTCAGCTTCCAAAGCACACACAGGACATATAGAAGGCAGTATTATGGCACAAGGTGAAATTAGCCTGCAGGCTAGTAAAAGCCAGTGGCGTTATCCATCACAATCTCCCTCTGCGCTAATAACCTGAAAAGTTCAGATATGATAAAGGTCTTATAAAAATATAAAGCCCTGGTTGTCTGTAAGTAATTGCAGAAAGGCTTCGGCTATTATTTACCGTGCTCGTACTATAGATATGACTCTCTCACACTCAGCGCTATTAGTCTCAGTATTAGACTATCATCAGGAAACAAATTCAATTAAGGATGACCTGAAATCTCTTTTAAGCAGAGAGAAAGGCTTTTGCTTTTCATCAGCATGCCATTCTTTATCTTGTGCCACGCTGGCAATTTCCTACATGACACCATTTTTTTATCTGTCAAGACAAAGCGAAAGAAATATCCTTCTATAAAATTCATTTAAGTAGATCCCTTTAGATGAGAATCATGAAAGAGTCTGATGAATCGCTGTATGAGTCAGTATAAGCACTATTCAACCCTTTGTTCTGGAATGTTTTTACCATAAAACTTTATACAAGTTAGGATGTAATTTTAAACAACCTATTTTAATCTTGGTCCCAAAAGAATAGCCAAGTGCTGAAAATATCACCATTTTCTATCACAAAAGATGAAAAATTCCCCAGAAATACAGCACTGTTCTTATAGCTTTTGGTATTTATATTCTATATTTACTAATGTTTCAAAAATATGGATAATTAATGCCTGTAAAATATTTATTTTTCTTTTAAATTGAAAGAACTACTAATAAAATTAAATAAAAGCAAAAAATAATATTTATATAATAAAATTAAAAGGAACATTTTATTTTTAAAAAGTAAAATTAGGCTGGATAAAAAAAATATCCCGGTTTCTCATTAGCGCCTGCACCAAAAAATGGGTGCCGCATCTATTTTTTCCCCCCTAAAAAACTACTCAAAACCTCAGAAAACGCCTCAGACAACGTAAAGACAACATAGAATGTAAGTCCGTGTTAGAGGCTGGGATTGTGATTCTGAGATCGGTTTAGTTCTGTTTGAAACCGTTTTATTTTCTAAAGAATTCTGGAACTGCACGGCTGCTGTTCTATAGACAGTTGTTCAGAGTTTCAGTTTAATACATGCTAAATGTACATGCACATGTAAAAGACTGGTCATCTAGGGTGAGCTGTGAAGCAGAAAATTCTGAAACTTCTAAAAGGTTCTTGTTATTTATTCTTGTTAATTTATTCAAAAGTCCTAGCTTCAGTCACTTTACCTACAGTTAGCTTTAAAAGCTTTTGGAATTCGAAAGTCACCTCATTTCTCTATTTAAAAAAAAAAAAAAAAAAAAAAAAAATTTGATGAGAAACAGGCCTTAAGTAATATTTATAGTAGCTTAACATCATCCCAGCTGGTTTAAGTTAGTTTGCAATTAAGTTCACTTCACTCATTCATTTGCTGAACCACTTAATCCTACTAGGATCGCAGGAAGGCTGCTGCCTCCATTCGCCGATGCTGAGTGAAGGTGGGGTCCCTCGCCAGACCACTGCAGAGCCAACACATACACAACCACTCACACCTAGGGGCAAATTGGAACAGCCAATTAGCATAATGTGCATATATTTTACTGTAGGAGGAAACTGGAGTACCCGGAGGAAACTCATGCAAACACAGAAACATACGAGCCTGGGACTCGGAAGCCCAGGACCTTCTTACTACACCACCGTGCTGTCCTTGAAATTAAGTTATTTATTTATTTATTTTTTAATATATATCCACAACATTGCAGAAAAGCAAATTGTGATAGAATTGATCATAATATTCTACAGTCATATTGCCTGGCTCTACAGTACAGTACAATTACAAACCAGCAGAAAAACCTCTAGATGATCAAAAATGGTTACAGTCAGAGTTTTACTGCATTCACCTTCATATTATTTCATGACTACTGTAATGTAAACTAAACTGTAAAGCTTCCATACTGGATTTAATATGTTTGTTCTTTTCTTTATTACAAGGAACAGTGTGAGTTGAACAAACTCTAAGGCTATTAAGGGCTACTGTAAACCCAAAGGTCAAGTCCATTAAAACTCCAATAAACTATGAAGATGTTCAGCTTTATGCTTGGATTAAATGTTGCCTTATTCACCTGATTCTGATGAAAAGAAAAGAAAAAAAAAAAGGCTTCAAAGACTTCTGTACAAGCAATGTAAAATCTAATTTTATAATCAAAAATGGTTTCTTAAGCAAAGCGGAGCACCATTAAAGGAGTTGTGTCATGATTTCTATCCAAATTCAGTTGCCAAAAGAAAAATCATGAAAATATGCAATGAATGTTCAAAATACTTGTCAATATTTGTTAAATAGCATTTCAGCTTGCCAACCAAAAGGAACGGAGAGTTTCTGAGCCCAGTATAGAGCAGATAGAAATGGATTTTTGAAATCTTGTTGAGATGAACAGTTTTGAAAAGACTGAGATTTCGTTGCAAGCCCTGAACAGACTCAAAGGTGACCATTCAGTAGTGAATAGCCTATGTGTTTTATCTTCTATTATCAGTTCATTTTGGATAAATCCAAAGATTTTATGAAAAACCACCCCCACTCATAGGTCTGTTTTGGTTCTGTGTCTGTTTTCAATAACAGTAACAAGTCCATGTGTCCCCAAGAATCTTGTGCGTGCATGATAACTTGCCATTCCAAGATTGACGTGTTAAAGCTTCGAGTATCCGTATCTTGTTTCTGACTTGATGCTGATTAGCTCACACACGATTGGTTGTTATATAGCTCGCGAAATAACGAAACTGAAACCCAATAATTACTCACACAGCACAATAAAAACACCCAATCTATCTTAGTCAGGCAGACAAACTTGTTGAGCAAAACAACACAGAACATTAGTGGCAACACGGAACATGAACTTGATGCACAGATAATTACGCTCACAAGTCAAGTGATACAAGTGAACACGGAAATCAGCTAGTGAAAGGCAGAGAAATGCTTATGCTGTAACACCACTGTTTTCTCCTAAACTAAACACTTATCGAGACTCTTTTGTTGCATCATTTGACTGCTGTTGTAAGTAAAATGAATTCCCTTTTAAATAATAAAAATATAAATAGAAATAAAGGTAAATTCATAAAGAAGTATAATACGCATGTAACACAATTTTATTTAGGCAATAAAAGAAATACACTTTTCCCTTTCTACTCCTTACATCTCTTAACCCCAAACCCTCATTTTATTCCATTCAAATGTGCTCTGAAGCAAAGCTCCCACAAACTCGGTTCAGCTGTGTTCATTTCACTGAGTGTGTTGTGACATGGTGCCAGTGAGCCTGCACAAAAGTGCACTTCCTAGACATTGTACACACACAATCCCAGAGGAAAGCCACTTCCCCTGCTCTATTGTCAAGCTGATGTATCCCACGAGCACCGTGGCCGTGTTTTGCCGAGTCAGAGCAAGTTATTATCTGAAGGGGTTCGGATTGGCTTGCTCTGCCTTACAGTTCCTACTCCAGGAAATGAAAGGGACGCTGCATACAAATAAACATGACCTCGCGAAGGGGGTGTGTGTGTGTGTGTGTGTGGGGGGGGGGGGGTGTTTGGGCAGCAGCATGGTCGGGCTTGCTTCTAACCTTCTCTCAGTAAATAGGAATGAAGACAAACATCTAGAAAGAGAGGCTGTGGATTTGCAGTGCTTTCTGAAGTTTACCATAGCAGTCAGGAAACGTTCAGCTAATACTGATATCACAATACATTTGTACGCACATGTTCTCAGTGTCATATTAAATCAGTAGTCATATTAAAAATATAAATGAAATAACTGGTCAGTTCAACAAGGATCCAATCGACCAAAACGGTCTACATTTTCAGGACTAATCTGCTCAGCAAATTAAAAAAATCACTTTCTAATAAACAACCAGTTAAATGACTTATAAATCATTAGAATTAACACAGATTGTTGTGAGCATTTTTTTTCAACATACATTGATTTATTTTATTTCATATTTATATTCATATTTTTTCTTAAAGTTTCTATATTTTAAATTCAACAGATTCGTTTTGTTTTTATACGGTTCTTCCATTGCAATGGTCCTGAAACAGCCTCATCCATCTCGACAAAATGACCAGTTTTATAAAAATCTTATTCCATTTCATTGGTTGAAAGTGGCTCAAAACGCCATCAAGTGGATAAAACCATCCTGAAGCAAGTAAGGTCCCTGCAGACATGCAGTCAACTGTTTGGTACTTCACCACATCATGAGATCACCATCTGTTTACTCTGTAAAACTGCTTTGTGACAACGTCGACTGTAAAAATCAAAACAGAAATAAAATTAACCTGAATTAAATTCACATAGGGAAAAGGGTTAATGCCCTCAGTAACATACCTCCCACAATCCCCTGCTCTTGAGTGGGATGCTGATCAAGACTCACTGAACAACTCCTGCCTCACCCATCCAAGTTCGTACCATGATGATGCCGTATCTACCCTTACAAAACTGGCTGTGTTTTCTGAGTGGGAGGGGCAGACTCTCTCTCCAATCACAATCACAATAACCACTCCCAGGCATCTGTCAGCTCATGTATGATGAAGAGGGAAGATGGACAGACAGAAGGCCATCAGGAATACCTATACTGCAAATAAAAAACAAAAGACCTAAGTTTTCTTTTTAGTGATTATGGCAGAACTTGGCAGAAGCTTGAGGTTCTGAGTCTGAATGTTCAAGTCAAACTAAGAGCAGCTCGTCCATGATCCCTCCAACACACACTCACACTCTTCGTCCCAATTGGCTGGATGCTGGTGGTCCACAGCTTAATTTTTTTTCCTGCTGATTAACGCATATGGCTTCACAGAAAGCTCTTCTGAGTGAATATTTTATACACAGTAGTCTGAATAATACATTCTTGCATATTTGACGTCTTGAAAACAAAAACTATTCACTTATTCTTCAACATTAACCTAAACACGTGGATATATGTTTAAAAATCACCATAAATCATCCATAAAGCCTAGTGGTGTGTGGGGTGCAGGCATGTGTGCTGGCCTCTTCATTTGTGAGCTGTGAATGAAGTGTGTGTGTGTGTGTGTGTGTGTGTGTGTGTGT
>JAQMYF010000024.1:29795482-29808164 GCA_030014195.1 Neosilurus mollespiculum
CACTACAAGCAGATGTACTTATTCTAGAGACCCTGTACCTGTTATACTTTCACCCAGTGTAATTTAGACACCATTATACCTGTTGCTCTGATACTTCACACAAAATATTCTAGTCTCATAAGGTTTTGACTGGTAACAAGAAACCACAAAAACTAAAAGTTTTATTTTTGAGCAACTATGTACCCAAAAAGTATGTTTTTTATTCCCTTTCCATCCCAAATATATGATCATTTTGATTAAAAACAAAAAAATCCTAAACCATTATCAAACAGTAAATAATTTAGATTATTCTCTGAAACTGGTAACATAAAGTGTGACATTAGAATAAAAAATTCACAATCCCCAAATTTTAATGTCCAGCTTATTTCCCTCTATATAAGCTGACCATAAATTCACGAAGCACTGTTACAAAGACACTTCATGTGCATAACTGCACTTTCATTATTAACAAAGAGGAATAAATCCATATTTAACACCAGATTCATATTCAAATTCATTTATGTACGAAGACGAAATTCATCCCATTTGTTTTTGGTGAATAAATTAATTACTGCTTGACTACGTGTGAAATAAACACTTCACGAGGCCCCTCAGTTGTACAGTGAATGTCGTAACATGGAATCTCACTGCTGGTTATGCAAGGAAACATTAACTGATGTGTGATATTCAGTCCACAAAGTAAGAAAAACAGGAATTTATACTTTGGATATAAATTTTAACGCAGGATCTTTATTGCAAGCCCTACAATTTGCACTTTGAGATGATACTTCGGCGATAGCATTGAATGAAACATAACAAAAAAATGCCACAATTTTTGTCTGAAAAAAAGAAAGAGGACTACATCTCATTTCTTCATTATAACCTCAAACCATCTGAAACAACTGGGTGATCCAACAGGACAGTGACCCCAAAACCTACATCAAAGCTGGCTGTGGAACATATAAAGCAGGCAAGCATTAGGCCTAGGTCTCACGTAGCTGACTTCAGGCTAGCCCATGGTAGACCATTTTTAGTCTTCCAGAGGTTTGTTAATATTAAAATTAACCATGGGTCAAGTGTTGGATTATTTCAACCTTTGCAACCATGAATGCATCCATAAGGTGTATTGCCTACTGGATGGTACCGCAGATTTCCCTCAAGGTAAAAATGTACATGAAACAGCGACTGCCCCGAATGAATCACAGTTACTGCCGGCAGATGTGACGTCAGCAATATATGCATCACAGTTGCTTACATTTCTCAGGCAAGTGCAGATTGAAACTGCCTCCAAAATCCTCCTGAATGCTCATGGTAATTTCAGACATGGTGCTCAGGTATCAACCATCTATGCGAGACCTTTGCCTAAAGCTTTTGGAATGGCCCAACCTTGACCCTATCGAAAACATGTGGGCTATGTTTAAAAGTCAGGCCCCGTACCAGGAAGCACAGAAATTTAACTGAACTCTGAAATATTCAACCAGATTCGACAAGAAGCCTCTGGACAGGATGAAATGTGCTTATGGATGTGTAACCATATTTTAGGAGTGTTGTATATATCATTTAAACTCGGTGTTGATTTCCGTAATCCCAAAATATAATCAGTTCAAAGAAATCTCTAAAAGCCAATATTGCCTATTTAAATATAAAATATATTTCATAATATTATTGCATATGAAGTTCATGTTCATGAGGAATGTGTGTAAAATTCTTACTTCACCTTTATGAGTGTCTTTAATATTATTCTAAAATGACCAAAAATAAATAAATAAATAAATAAATAAAAATAAAAACCCCAGTTCAGACGATGAAAACCTTTTTACTGTACTTTACCTTTATCAGGAAATAAAGACTGATATAAAATGATTTAATTCCCATAATGTGAGCGATACAGCAGATCATGAAGTATACAATACTATATCAACCGCTCATTCACACAGCCAACAGAAATTAAGTGCACGGGCTCCCAAGTGGTGCATCAACAAGGTGCGTAAATATCAACCCGGAGATCGCAAGTTCGAATCCGGATTGATGCTACAGCCATCCATGACCGGGAGTCCATGACAGCTAATTGGCCGAGCTCTCACGCAAGGGAGGGATGGCATACACTCACTTCCCTGTCACTCACCAGCCAATCATGGGCATCTGTGAGCTTATTCGAGGGGGCGGATAGTGCTTTCCCTCCGAGTGTGTTAGGCCACCCACAAATACACAAGCGCAGCAGATCGAAAAGAGGCGGGTGGTAGCATTACATGTCATGGTAGACATGTGCATACTTACGCCCCTCCATGGTTGGTGGTGTTCGTCTGACAGGGAAGGCAACACCTAACAGGTGGGAAGCAGAAACAACTAAAAAATTAGGGGAGAAAATGTGGGTGAAGTGCACATTCACACAGTGAAAAAACCTCAAGCAGTTAAATTAAAATCTGAGCTGTTACAGTATTATTTGTGTATATCTTATTGTTTTGTGTATAATAATTATCATTATAATTATAAACACTCTTCCATTAATATGCACCTCAGGCTATAAATAATAATTACAATAAGTTTCTTAATTACAATCAGACTCTTCTACGGTGTAATGAGATTTACGGTGTCTTCTATGGTGTAATGAGTCTAAAGTTCAAGGATTTGATATTCTTTTTAAATATTGTTTGCTATGCTTTTGGCAGGTTATACTATAGGTGGTGTTCCGAGATCTGGACTCATGTGCCCTCATTAAATTTGAGCATCGTCCCCTCTACAGGTCTCTGCATGGTCATGAGTAGTATAGAAAATAATACATACTGTTATAATATTGCAAAATATTTGCATTCAGAGACATCAAAAGTTAATAGACACCCCTCATTACAGAGTTTAATCTGTAAAATTTAATCAAACAGTCAGTATATTCTTTTTTATTTTGTTTTAGATTATAGAATATAAAGTGTATAAAGAGAAAAAGAGTTGTCTGATTTTCAAAGAAGGTGTACTGTGGGTTAATCTGCGTTTGGATTTAGTCAGTGTTAGACTGCACAAAATTTTGGGATTCCTCTTGTTAGACTCAGAGAGATTGTACAATTCACCAACAAAGGAATCAACAGCATCGACCTGGACCCTCTAACAGTATCCTCGGACTCTCATACTGATGAAATGAATCTCTGTTGCAGAAAAACTACAAGTGAGTCGAATACTGCTGTGAGGAATCTCCATCAACTGGCTATAAATACATCAAAAAATCATATTTTATATATATATATATATATATATATATATATATAGCTTTCAAAAAGATATTTCTATTTTGATATATCAATGAATGGTTGAGCTGGTTGCTCAAAATGCTGATATTCACCGTATATGATAAAAACATAACTTTCCACCATAATTTATTCATTATTCTACACAAATGTTTCACATAAAAAAATGAATAATTTCTTGCATACTGCTTGCATGTATGAATTTCTGATTGGCAGTTTGAAAGGGGTTTTTTCAGAAATGTCCGTGTAAACACCATACGGTTATCCATTTATTATCTGTTACAGGAACCTTGTAAACAGACCGGTCCCCGTAATTAAACACCTTATAATGAAAATTGTTAGCTGCCTCTCTTCAGTTACATATATTCATACATTCCCCTAACCGCTTAATCCTACTAGGGTCACAGGGAGGCTGGAGCCTATTTTAGTTGACTCTGAATAAAGGCGGGGTACACCCTGAACAGCTCGCCAGGCCACCACAGGACCAACACAAACACATACACAACCATTCACATTCACACCTAGGAGCAATTAGGAACAGCCAATTAGCCTGATGTGCATGTTTTTGGACTGTGGGAGGGAACCGCAGTACCCGGAGGAAACTCATGCAAGCACAGGGAGAACATGTAAACTTCTAAGTTGCTTTCAGGACACTTAGCCACAGTGGCTAATTATTATCAAGTCCCACTGCTCACCCTGTAATTATATACAACTTATTAACCTAGAACGAGGTCAGTACAGGGAAATTCCAGACAGACCCTTCATAGAGTGATAACAAGGTGAATGCATCAAGGCTGTGGTCTGGAATTACCCTGTACTGTCCAAACTAATGAAATGAATAAGTTATTTATAATATGGGTTTTTGTAACCCCCCCATAAAAAAATATAAAAAAGGAAGTGAAAATTGATTTCTACGTCCAATTGTACACACAATGTTAATTTGAAATTAGGCTAGGCTCACTGAAGCAAAACAAAGCTTGAGTCAACAACATGACTCAATTTATGTTCATAACTTTTGGGAGTTAATTCACCATGGGTAAGATTACATGCAATACCTTTTTCTGAATACAGCCTGAAGGAAAAATCGAGAAGACTGATTAACAGCTGATCTGACAGTAGATTCTTGTCGTTTCCATGGTAACACCTTACACCTGTTAGAGACCAGTACACACGATGGGACTTTAACGATACTTTTAATTTCGTTCTTACTTAATTAGTTTCCAAACATTCATGGACGTAAGAGGTCTACGGTGTGAGTACAGTAAATTTATGTTGTTATTGTTTTTTTTAACACAGGAAATAATTTCCTCATTTGAGTTCTTACAGTAATGTGACGAGCTGCATTTTAAACATTTATAAACTTTACCAGAGAAAGAGCCATAAAAGAGGCTGCTGAGGAAATGAGTAACTAAATTATTTCACCAATGTCTCACAACATTAAAATGTAACTATAAATGGAGAAATACTTAAAATGTATAATTCTTTAATACAAAAAGAAAAAAGAAAAGGTACTCCTTCACCCTATATTTATACAAACTGTTTAATTGTTCCTGCAAAATAAAAAAACGCAGTGAAACTATTTTATCAGAGATGTTTTTAAAGTGATGCTGATGTTTTAAAGCCATGTCATTAGATAAATAATATATTCGTTTGAACATCTATATTTATAATTCACTATATTGCCATAGTGTAAGCTCTAACGCATATTAAACAATGTGACACACAGCATGAATGCTTACGGTTTGTCCATTGAGCAAGCACACACACACACACACACACACACACACACACACAGTTGCCTCAGAGAAACTCAAATTTTGATGTGATACCTCTAAATACTCCAGGAAACATTGTACACATGTCTTCTTCAATCACAAGATCAGGGATAATACAGGAGGCTCTAGTAACCTCCAGGGCAATATCACGTCCCAGACTTTCAAAAATTAGCTGTTTGGCTGTTCTACACCCCGATCCCCCTTACACAGACATTTCAATCTTTGTGGGGACAATCAAAGTCAACACATTACCTACCCCCAAAATGTCTAACCTCAGCCCTAACCCTAACCCCAAACATAACCCCAACCAAATTCTAACCTAAACCCTAAAACCTAGTTGTAACCCACAAACAACAATTTGAAGAAGTGAAGACCAGCCAAAATGTCCTCACTTCCCAAAAATATCCTCATTCTGCTGAAAAATATTTTCCAGTCCTCAATATGCAGCAAGTATGCACACACACACACACACACACACACACACACACACACACACACACACGATGAAGAGAAATGAACCATTATTGCACTGATAAGCTAAATTACCAGATAGCATCAAGTCACACCATCTGGCACCTGCACTCCTGACGCCTGTTGCTGGCGTGACAATATGCCAGGGTGCCACACACACACACACACACACACACACACACGCACAGAGAGAGAGAGAGAGAGAGAGAGAGAGAGAGAGAACAAACAAGTCTGTCCTCTGCTCAGAGAACAGCACACTGATCACATGCTCTTGGTTGCCGTTTAGCCTACAGGTGCGTTTGACACTAAACCAGATGTCAGTGGGAGAATAGGGCCGGCTGTGCAGCGATTCAGACCCTCAAAGCGCAACAATGAGGCCCCCTTTTCCTTCCTCCCTTGTTTCCCACAATCCCCTGCTCCCACAGGGAGTCCAGTGGAGGGAGTGTGGTGTGTTTTTCCTCTATTGTTCTGTTAGTAAAAGTTTGTTCTCTGTGAATCATTTACATTGTGGAAAACACTTTTCATTTTAAGGTTGAACGCTTTATGGGCCTGGTTTAAAAAGTATACATACTATCAGAGTTGTCATTACATACTTCTGGATTAAAAACATTCGGTTCTGTGATTGCTACACAATCTGAAAATACTCAGTAACCAACTGAAAGCTCAAAAGCTCCACAGAAACCATTACATTAGTTTAAATCACCAGCTCTTTCTTCTGCTATGATAAATCTCACCTTTCTCATACTAGATGTTGCTATTTATACTACATGTTTACTGTACTATAGAGATCAGTGCTATAAAGGAAACGGGTGGTGATATACACAGCAGGGACCTGCTCAACAGTCTGAGTATTATTAGGAAATATAATAAAGCAACATTAATAGCATGGGATATGAAATGACCAGGTACTTGTTAGAAAAAAAAATACACCTACAGAAAAAAAATACAAGCTACAGTGGTGCGAATTAAAACTTTAAAGCTTAGTTACATTTTTAAACGTGACCAAATAGCCTAACCACAATCACAGGGCTTTTTTAATAATAATAATAATAATATGAAGGAACCATGGGACCTTTCATAACCCTTGTATTAATAATTAACCAAACTCCCAACCGTGGACTTTTCTCCCTACAGGACCACAAACCTTCCAAACAATAAATATAATAATAAACATGTAATAAGCAGACAGTAATCCGCTGAGAGCTGTGAAGCGTTAGCTGAAGTGTTCACGACAGAAAGAACCCGCCTGTAGCTAGCTAGTTTACTAACACTTAACCGGTTAGCGGTTGTTGCTAACTAACTTCTCCGCCGTCGTTTTGCGGTTTTAGCCCGAACACTGTCACATTTAATGAGTAAAGCAAGGTGTAATGAATCGTTTAAGAGTCGTTCTGTAGCTCGACATACTGTATGAGGAGTTTAAAGTGCGGTTTAAACACTCCGGTGATTCCGGTTGAAAGTTTCCTTAAAAACAGGGGTTCACGCCGGTGACACAGCATTCACAACAACGACTGGTAACCAAAACAAGAATATAGCGGATATATCTGGACACACAGCCCGTGTTAAAGGGGTCGTTTATCTTTTTAGATATCCGTTTAAAGCATAACAACAACTCGGTTTAAAAACAAGTCTGGTTTCGTTATATTGGATGAACGGGAAGGAGGAAGGAAGGATGGATGTGCAACGGTAAAGTGAGCTGCCATGGAGACGGTTCACACGATTATAATATAAACAGCAAACTTACAGGAAAGAAGAACTTGAGCCGGTTGGGGATTTGTCTTCCGGTGAGGTTTTGTATCCAGTTTGTTTTCTCGTCGACGTTTTCAAGGAAAATAACCGCAGAAAAATGTCCAGAAGTGAAGTGAAGTGGTGTGGAGGTGCTCCCCTGTGTGTCCTGTCCTCTTCTTTAGGTTAGATTAGTTTAGGTTAGCTAGGAACACACACACACACACACACACACACACACACAGAACATGATTAGCCGTAATGTCGAGTCAGAAAACAGACGTGAACAGCTCTTGGTACACACAGGCTGATTCATTTATCGATACAAAGTGAAAAACTAATGACAGCCTGAGAAAGGAAAGCAAAGCATGTTGGGAATGAGGGTCTATTTTAAGGGTCAGATATTATTATACATTATAATAAAGGAGCAAACGCATACAGGATTGGGAGGGAAAGGTGAGTACAATCATGAGGAAAGTCTTCAAATAAATGAATAAAACAAGAATAATCCTAAAAGTAATGAGAGAGAGAGAGAGAGAGTTGTGTATGCTACAGTAAGCACTTGTGAAAGAGCACTTACCCCCCAAAAACACCATAAAAATCAATATCTGTGCTTTTTGACCTGTTTTCTCAGAGCTTTAATAGTACAAGTGAAGCTAAAAAAGCCGGAGGACGCGTTTCCCCGCTAGCACAGGGTTGTGAAGATAAATAAAGTGGAGGTGAATCTCCAGCGATGTGAGGTATGTGCGGAATGAGAGCAGGAATGATGTGAACGCAGAGAGAGAGAGGGAGGGAGGGAGAGAGGGGGGGGGGGTGAGCGAGATTCAGGCGGAGCTACAAAGGGAACAACCTCTCTGTCCACACACACACACACACACACTCACACACACAGAGGTGTCTTACTTCCATTGACATGATTATTACTGCAGCAAATTAATTTGATGTCAAACACTTAAAGGTACAGTGTGTAACATTTTGGAGGATCCATTAGCAGACATTAAATGTAATCATAAATTTTTATTCATTCATAACACAGGTGTCAAGCTCAAATCCGGTCCGCCAAACTCGTTCTATGTGACCCAAGAGCTTTCAAAGAACATGATTATCATGCATTCTTTGCCTGGACCATTACCATGAAACCTAATTCTTCATCCTTCCACTAGGTGGCAGCAGCCTATTTCAAGTAAACAGCTAGTCATTCATGACTCAATTAAGAATGTGTGCTAGCTTGTCCTGTTAAGCGTTATCAGAAAATGAAAGTGAATAAATGAAAAGAGGACAAATGCCTTAACAAATCATTTTGCCATGCAGATTTCATGGTTGCCCTTTTAGAATAGATGTTTAGTGATTATTCGGCCCTCGATCACCTTTAAATTTAGTGATGTGGCCCTTAGTGAAAACTGTTTGTCACTCCTGATTTATAATCATTAAAAATTGTTGCGTTTTCCGAACCTTAGAATAATCTTTTTATCTCTACATGCGGATCGGGTCTCCTCTCATGGAGGCTGGTATACTGCACCACCATGTTCCTACAGTAACCCAGAACCATACAGGCTTCAGTTGATTGCAATGTGGAACCTAACCACTAGATGCTGCTCTAGATACCTCTAAATCTTACAGACTGTGCCTTTAAATCTGGTTTTAACCTCAACAACTAGAAATCTCTTGTAGATTGTTTTAAAGCAGTTTCCGTATTCTCCCCCTTCCTATCTTTTCAGCAACATAAAATATACAAAGAAGCACACTTATAGACATCAGACTTATATTTTGTTGTCAAAAGCTCCTGGTGATTTTAAAGTAAGGCGGCACGGTTGTCCATGGTTAGTGGCTAGTTAATAATGGGATGATGGAAATGAAATTACGGTTGTCAAATTGCTGTTGAATTAAAGCAAAAAAATACTTAGGGTGTGCTATAATATAATAATGATGACAGTGATGATGATGATGATGATGATGATAATAATAATAATAATAATAATAATAAATAAAATTTAAGATGGGCGACACGGTGGCATAGTGGTTAGCACGTCCGTCTCACAGCAAGAAGGTCTGGGTTCGAATCCCAGCTCGGGTGTTTCTGTGTGGAGTTTGCATGTTCTCCCCGTGCTTTCATGGGTTTCCGCCGTGTTCTCCAGTTTCCTCCCACAGTCCAAAAACATGCACTGTAGGCTAACTGGCTGTTCTAATTGTGAGTGTGAATAATTGTGTAAGTGTTTGCCCTGTGATGGCCTGGCGAGCTGTCCAGGGTGTACCTTGCCCTCGCAAAGAGTCGGCTGAGATGAGCGCCAGCCTTCCCGCGACCCTAATTAGGATTAAGCGGCTTAGGAAATGAATGAATGAATGAATGAATAAATATTTAATGTGGTAATGGTAACTCTGCTTGAAGTCATGAAATATCACACTGCATAACTGTTCATTATTTTCCTATAATAACATGCAAGTGTTCTATCCTTTATTTAAGAGCTCTGACCGGTATGTTTTACACTGGAAGTGCTTGAATAGGAAATCAACCATTATCCATTTATCACTATTGTTCCATAGTAGTGAAGCAAAATCTACTGCAAGCTAAAGTGATATCATCTTTAAAACACTGCATGTGAAAATATTATGTTGATATAATGTTTTCAGACTTATAAATAGTTGCATGTACATTATATAGCCAAAGGTTTGTGGACCATCATACCTATATGTGATTGTTGAACATCCCATTCCAGATGCAATCCCCTTTATTATCTTCATCATCATCATCATTTTAAACTCCACTTTTATTCTGGGAAGGCTCTGCACTACATTTTGGGGTGTGGTTGTTGGAAAATATTTCTCATTCTGCAATAAGAGCATTAGTGAGGTTAGGCACTGATAAGTGAGGAGACCCAGGGTTCAGCTCAAGGTAGTCAGTGGGGTTAATGTCAGGGATCTGCGCAGGACACTTAAGTTTTTCCATTCCATCCTTGATGTCCTATATCTTCACTGAGCTCAGTTTGTGCATGGGGACATTGCCATGCTGGTGCAGGTTTGGGTCTATTAGTTCCAGCGAAGGGAAACTGTAATGTGAAGATGTTCAGTATAACTGTGTGCACGCATCAGTTTTGGAAGAATCTTATATTGGCGTGATGATTAGGTCTTCATAAACTACTGGTAGTATGGTGAATTGTACTAATAGTAAATAGTAAATAATACTTGTTTAGACTGTAAACTTTTATTACACAAAGATACTCTTAACTCTACTGCATTATCTGACACAGCTTCAAACTTTGGTCAGTAAATAACCTGAGTGGTTTTTACATTAGGCTAATTGGCTGTTCCAAATTGCCCCTAGGTGTGAGTTTTGGCTCTGCGATGGCCTGGTGAGCTGTCCATGGTGCACCGCGCCCTCGCCAGAGTCAGCTGAAATGGGTGCCAGCCTCCTCGCGACCCTAATTAGGATTAATAGGCTTAGAAAATGAATGAATGAACATTTTAAATGTTATTTAAATTTATTTGAATACAATAAGGAAAAAGAAATAATATTTCTTAGAATCCAGAGGATGGAATAAAAGTTTTTCCACTCCCTCTGATCAAATCTGAATTATTAACACATACACACACACACACACACACACATACATACATACATACATACATATACATATAATATATATGAGAGAGAGAGAGGGAGATCAAAAGTAAATGCCATAAGTTTTGATAGATTTATATATACATATAAATACATATTAGCCAAGTCAATGGAGTTCTCTAACTCACTTGGAGTTTTTCTGCACCATCAGTTGCTTTTCAACAGAGATTCATTTCAACAGTCTGAAGATACCTGTGACAGGGTCCAGGTCGATAAGGTTGATTTCTCTGTACAATCACTCTGTTCACTGTGCCAAGAGGAATCCCGTGTATATATGTTATAGTTTATTTTCACATTTTTCTAGCATGACAGTGGTCACCCATGCTCTGTTACATCTTATGAAACTTATTCACAGCATAAACCTTGAAAAAATGTGAAAGCCATACTGCATATATTTAGTATTTTTTGGGGCTGCATTTTTTTTAATCTCTATGATTTCGGAAACTATCACCATGACAAACCATGAGTGTTTGATTCAAACTGCTATGGAATGATTAAATAAAGTGCAACAAATAAGAAGGGTCTCCCACTGTTCTCAGTAGAAAAATAACATCTGTACAGATGTACTGTTATCTTATAATTATCTATTAATTGTGCACTTACTCAATAATGAGGCTGCTGATAAAAGTACTGATAAAAATCAGTTAATGAACTTTCAAGAATCAATCTCGAAATTATTAAGTAAAGAATTCTCGCCTAAATGTACAGTTTTGTTCAAAAGCCTCTGGCAGGGGCCTTCTGTTATAATGTGCTAGTTATAAGTCATGAGCATGTTATAACATGAACTACAGCAGTTTCCATGGTAACATGAAGTTCGTAGTAGCGGCCTGAACTTTAATTATATGTTTACGTCAAGAAATGTCAGTCTTATGATGAGTAGTGTTCTCCATCTAACAAAGGTCAATAGAGGAATCAAATATTATATGTATATTAGTACATAAAATGTGCACACACACACACACACACACACACACACACACACACACACATTAGTATGAGTAGACAATAATCCTTCATGATCCCATATGATGGAATTAATTCTCATTGGACATCAGCGAATTTACAGTTAATGGGGGCTTTCGGTATCTTTTTTGAAAGGGTAAATATGATCTGTGCATGAATGATTGCCCCCCTGTGGTCAGAGACGGCCGAGGCTGAGAGCAGGAAATAGGATGGCCGAGGATGATACAGCAATGCACAGCATTTAAATGCTTTCAAGTAACTGTCAGCTGAGCAGCTGGGACCCAGAAATCCGTTTTAGTGTAATGCTGACTGATACGCTCACATAAAAAAGCTTTTATTTCCTCGAGCATGAATTCACTTATGGGTATTTCACGTTATTCCATTACAGTTATTCGTTTTCTGACTGTAATGCATGTCAGAGAAAGAACTACAGAAGGATGAACTACATTTTTTAAATGACTAGGATGAATTCAACTCCAGGAGGTCAAGTCAAGTTTTGTGTTTAAAAAAAAATAATAATAAAATAAAAAAAATATATATTTTAATTAGCCTCTTTTTCAGGCACCTGCACATGTCCCACTCATAGCTCCGCTCATGTTAGAAATTGTAGCAGAAGAAGCAAAACTCTGTCAGATAATTTCTATGCCTATTAAAAAAATTGAATTTTTGAAAAAAAAAAAAATCAAAAACTTGACTTAAGTTTTGCAAGTGGACTCCTCAAATATACATGTTTGTTTCACTGTGGAATAATGAATTCTAATAGGGCAGGGGATTAAGTGGTTAAAGGATTTACATTAGGAATAAAAACTCCATATACATGTCATGTCATGTCATTTTCTGAACCGCCTATTCCTAATTAGGGTCGCGGGGAGGCTGGCGCCCATCTCAGCCGACTCTGGGCGAGGGCAGAGTACACCCTG
>JAQMYF010000024.1:29808264-29832836 GCA_030014195.1 Neosilurus mollespiculum
AGTTAGCTGCACTGGGGGGACAGCAGTGAGAACCCGTCGATAGTGGGGCTTGAACCCCCGACCTTGGGATCAGTAATTCAGCACCTTACCACCAGGCCACCACTGCCCCCCATATACATGTATTGTAATTCTTATTTTACATGCATCACGTTAACCCAGGTATTGCTCTGAATTTCCAAAATGCACTGAGCCACCACTCTGCACCTCAAAAGGAAATTGTGAAAATTCTACTAACTGGCTTCAGCAAGGCATGCATTGTTTTTGTTTTGTTTTTTTAAATCATGTACGTGTAATACTGTAATTCAGTGTCATGCTACTTTCTGGACTCTCTCTACCTGATAAAAATGCTTGTGCAGATAAAAAACCTTATCCATGACCACAGCCATGAACTTGAACTAGATTTCTAGGAAAATCCTGGATAACAGATAAAGAACTACATTATGCTTAGTGCTAGGTGTTACAGCTAATAAATCCCATTTTTCTCTCCAGTAGCATGGTGTGGCACACAGTCACACACCCCTGATGTGTGTATCTATCAGAAGTCTGCAAACGCTGAGTGTAAAAAGCCCAGACAAATCAATAGCACTGCTTTCAGAGATGGAAGGTGTGCAATTAATCTGCAGTGTAACCGGCTCTAGAGAATGAGCAACAAACCAGCTTGTTAACTCATTAACCCAGCTTCCCTCTGAATACACACCATGTGGTGCTCAGAGGTGCGTGAACCATTGGCAGGATGATGTTCACACGTCTGGAAAAAAGAAGCACATAAGCAAGCGACAAAAGGCTGAATGAGAAAACCCTGGTTTTATCAGGACGTGTACGTGAACAGTAATTACAGGACGAAAGAAGCACAAAGAACACAAGGCAAGAATACAGAACCCATTAGCAAGTGTGAACAGAACAAAGCTTAATGTGCTTTAACAGTTTCATATTCACAGGAATAAAAGCAGGCCAGGGTTTGATTTTGAAGTAAGGCGCCTGAAATGAGTACGAGGAACAAAAACGCTGCCTGTAAACACATGGATGGACAAATTTTTGTGCTCAAATAGGTTGATCAGCTACAGAAAAAAACTATATTACACAAACACAGTGTGCGACATGATCATCATAATCAAGGACATGGGGCCTAAAGGTTTGCAAAGCAGGTTTGAGACCGAAAGGTTGGTGGTTCGACTCTACCCTATTGTAATATTCAGTGACATCATCACATATCGATTTTTTGCTTTAAGATCCACATCGTATTGCATCAGATTCTGAGGAACTGAAGAAAGTATTGAATATTTGCCTTAAGAATTGAAAATTACCCCAGGTGCATACAGCCACGATGAGAGCTGACTGGCCAAGCTGTCAGGGAGGGAAGTAACACTTCATCATATGAATCTGTGAGTTCATGCATACGAGGAGGCAGATAGCAATTTCCTCCGGGTGTGTTATGCGTGTTAGGCACTATTTCTAAGAGCTCGAAAGTAATTCAAATTTACAGAATTAGTTAAATAAAAACAATCAATGTGAGAATGTCATTTTAAGTAAGCAAGGAGTTGTTAGCCTTGTGAATTATCTTTCTATAACAGCTAATGACCATAATAAATGTGTATAACTAGGAGTGCGTTATAGAACAAGGAGGAGTGCGTAAAGCTCTACCGGTATGATGTCCAGGGTGGAGTGCCACTCTCTGTGACATCAGAGTATAGGTCAATCGGAAGGTGATGAGTGTGTAGGTCATGTGACACCCTGGTGAGACATTGTGACAGAGGGACACAGTGTTTGGCTTATGCTAAGTGATCAACATATCGCATGAAGCATCCCACATAAGCGCCCCGAACTGTGACATCATTACAGTGTAGGTCAATCAGTAGGTGATGTCATAGGGTGTACAGGTCAAGTGATTCTCTAGCAGGACATCGTGACAAGGAGACACAGGAACAGGTAGTCTGGCCGCTGTTAGAGCATTGCTAAGTGGTCTATCGCATTACAGTTAAAGCACTGCTAACCGAAGTAGTTTGGGCATTTACTGAGAATGGAACAGGGACATATAGGAAAGACTGTTCTGCAGTGGACCCCATTTGGAGAAGTGCAAACCCGGGGAGAACAAAAAGAACCCAGTGCAAAACACTCCAGATGCGGTTAATATGGGGCGTGGTGCAGTAGGTAGCAAAAGTTTGCTCTGAATGGTGTCGTCATGGTGAGGATTTATTCCCTACTATGGAAGATTGATTGATTGACTGATTGAGCAGATAGAACACAATCCTGCTTGGTTGGAATGAAATTCTGCAGCCGCACCACACCGGCCCTTCACAGATAAGATTGAAGCTCCTGCTTCAGATGATTTTCCTCTTCATTTCTTCTGAGGTTCACTTGATCTCGAAACAAAATCCAATGAGAAGACCCTTCTTCAAATAAGCACGCTCTCACAGAACCCTGGAGCACAAAGTTACCCTCTCAGACACCACTTACAGTGACGGTTTAGCCAAAAATAGAACACTTACAAAATCTTTATACTTTTAAATCTAGACAATGAGCCACAGTATATTTATCCTGGCCACTTCTGTTCACTCTTCAAGTTCCATTGTACTTTCAAAAGAGCCCCAACCAAATCAAACAGATTCTGACAGATTTCCATGAAACACAGATCCATCCTGTCAAACACAGAAAGCTTTTTAATCAGTAAAAAAAAAAAAAAAACAAGCCATTTGAATCATCCCAATGTCTTTTTTGCACATTTCCCATTTCACATTGTGTCCGTCTGTCAGAATCATTCACACAAACGCACTGCGTCAAAATAAATGTCACGTCGCATTCACAGTGTCAGAATTCACAATGCAGGACATAATGACGACTTCGATCGCAAAAACGGCTCATCAGTTTCTTTTAGATGAATCGCGTGGGCAGCGGAATGGAATTAACATTTTATGATATTAAGAAGTGCAGTGTGTGCTGGTCTTCAACTGTCCACACTGGTCCAGGTCTGTGCTAATTCTCACCTCAGATTCTTGTGCTTGGCTGACAAATGGGTCAGGTTGTAGCTTGTCCACCTCAGGGTTGGAGGTGTTGTGCATGCTGAGATGCTTTTTAACCCACCCTGGTCGTGTAGAGTGATTGATTGAAGTTAACACAGACGTCTTGTCAGCATGGCTGTTTTTCTTTGACTTCCTGCTCACTGGATTATTGTGGGATATCCCATGCAATAGGCAGAACACTTCGCTTAGTGATGCTCTACTGGGTGCCAGATTCCAGGTCTCTCTGACTCTGTCATGATATCCTGCCAGTGTGTCCCATGCACACCTGTGTATCACACCTGCAGAACTTTTGGTACTGCTTTTCATTGTGGAATGTCCCATGTAATGGAATAGCAATGGGCTTACAGGGGCATTACTGTCGCTCTGTCAGAATGACCTAAACACTCTGAGATGCGTCAACCCTGGGACATCCCACCCACAGAGCTTTAAGCACTCTGGTGTTTTGTGTGTGTGGCTTTTTTTTTTGGTTAACTGAAACCCTTGATATAATATTTTTGTATGATTTGATGAACTGCATCTCTGCCAGATGACTGGCCGAAAGATTGCATGGCCGAGCAGGTGAACAGTATACAATGTCAAGAGTCTGAGGCAACAACCAGAAGATTGTGAGGCCACATCTCTACCACAGATATTGTCGGACCTACTGATCTGTTCCATGAACTCTACCTCACTTGGAGAAAATGAATATGCAGGGTGTGTCAACACAAAATAAATCCAGTGTTGCAAAATTCATTCTGAGTTAACAAGCCATTTGGAAGGAGAGTCAAAAATGTACCCACATACCCACCATATTTCTTACTCTACCCCCTTCAGCCATTATGAGCACTGTCAGGTGAAGTGAATATAACAGTGATTACCTCGTTAATGTGGCACCTGCCGGGGAGTGGGATTTATGACGCACAAAGTGAACAGTCAGTTCTGGAAGTTGCTGAGATGGATGCAGGAAAAATGAAAACGTGGCAAGAGTGTCATAGATGTCCAAGGCTCACTGATGGGCATTGTGAGCAAAGGCTAGTACGTCTGGTCTGGTCCAACAGAAGAGTTACAAACTGTTAAAGCTGGCTATTATAGAAAGAAGAATGGGAACACTGCACTGGGTTGTCTGGCTGCAGGCCAGTCAGGTGGTGTTAATGTTATGAGTAATTGGTGTATGTAGAATGTATCCAACACCAAAATACACTGCCCAGCCCAAAAAATATTTTTATGGAGTGCATTTAGCCTTGAACAGAGCATGTAATCACCATGGCATTGTTGCTCCAGTTGGTCAGGTCGAGGCTCAGCAACATTAATGTAGCAATAAAATGAAGTCAGCTGATGAGCTGAATGTACTGAATGAGCAGGTTATCACATCAATGGACTTTTTCTTCCTCAAAGGGGACTCGAATAATGAAAGTGGTTCAGGGAGTATGAGGAATCATTTTCACATATGTTTTGGCACCCCAGAGTCCTGACCTTAACTGTATTGAAAGTTATGGGGATGTGCTGGAGAAGACTTATGGAGTCATTAAATGTTTCCCTCATCAATTAAAGACGTCGGTGAAACATGAACCCAACACTGTATGGAAATAAATGTTATATTGCTTAAGTTTGTTGAAAGAATGGCATGACGATTACGTGCTATAAGCAAGGCTAAATGCACTCCATGAAAATATTAGTGTGCTCAACTTTTTTTTTTTTTTTGGCCAGGCAGTGTTGTGCACAAGTACGTCTCTGTAGGTCAAATAAACATGTGTGATGCCTTAATTTCAATTTACACATCCAAGTTTACCTTAAACATTTTTTTGCTAATTTCTCTGAATTTGCTTTAACAAATGTAACAAACAAAGCTTAATTTTAAAGCTAATAAACTGTAGACTTAAAATATCTAACGTCATTTTTTAACAAAATACAAATTCTCCCAAAATATAAGAAATAAATGAATAAATAAAATGTCAGTAAGTGAATTCATTTGAAGTTTATTTATTCAGTCGAATTTTGATCAAGTTTCTCCCAGAATTCAGTTGGATGAAGGCGACAGATTTTTAAATGGACTTTCTGCACAAATATTTACATCTACACAAGCACACACATGCTCTTTATAAAACACTGCATCCTTATTATTGCGATTTGAAATCTATCAGCTGTGTGAAATCAAGGAATTATATTAAAAAAAAACCCTCTCATATTAATCACATACTTACAAATATGTTATCTAAACTGCAATAAAAGTCTGCTCATATGGTTTATATAGGAGGCGCTTTAGAGGGAAGAAGAAAGCTGGTGAGCTCGAGAGATTCTGCAAGTGAACGCTACAGCAGTGTGAGAAATTTTACACTTTTTATACACAACCCAGAGTTCGTGTAGCTATTGGATAGCTCACTGTACACACACACACACACACACACACACACACACACACACACACACTCTCTCTCTCTCAATGTGTACACATGTACACTCTCATGCACACACACACTCTGGTGCGAGCACACACAGCATGCTACAGTGGTCTCTTGAAATGTAAATCAGCACCACAGTGTGGATAAATATAAACCCCCCTAGTGCCGCTTCTCCCAAACTGACCCACGGACCGAAAGGTGTGCCAGCGTGTCTCATCACTCCACGTGTCTGTATCGGGTGAAGAGGTTGTAGAGAACACGCAGAGTCGACTTCAGGTCACAGTTCACGATGTCTGAGAGGAGAAAATCGTTGTTATATTATATACAGGAGCTACATTATAATAACCAAAGAAAAAAATCCCAACCATGAAAATCCTCCTCTCAATGTTTTATATATTGTTTCTGCTTATTGTCTGAGAATAATTCATTCACGTCGAAAGTGTTATTTAATTACAGACGTTTTACAGATGTTTCTGTCTCTGGTGGCCTAACTGGGTGTGAACTGTGAAGTGTGTAGTTGGAAACTACTGTCCTAATAAACTACAACAAACACAAAGCTTTTGGTCTGGATTTCTTTCACTCCCAGATGCTGCTGTTGAACCTGTACATTTTGGTGATTTGTTGTCAGCACTGTGCTACAAATGATAGCCATCATTTCTAGTTCTGCTAGCTTTTGATATCAACTACATGATAGTTACGCACATTAAGTTTCATATCAGGGTACAGAGTTAGTCCAGCTTCCTGTCTACAGTGAATCCAAGAAAACACACAAAAGAAATCCCTTCAACAATATAAATACAGATAAAAGTTTGAATTATTTTGCAACTTTAAAAAAAAGGACAAACACAAACTATTTATTTTTCTATGAACAGAAATCCTTCTATCTAAAATACAGTGACGGCAGCAGAAATTCTATTAATTGCCAGGATATTCAAGCCCAAAACCTGGTTGCCTCTGCCAGGAGGTTAACATTTGTCTGTAGATAAAGCTCACAGACAAACACAGTAAAATTTACATTTTAACAAAAAACAAACAAATAGAACCTAATAAATCTTGTTACTAATTTGAACTGAATGAGAGGCCTGTATTGATTTACCCTCAGTTCTGGGTTTGGGTCTCTCCAGACCACCGTCCTGCATCAGCTCGAAGGCAAAGGACACATTGTGGACCTGTAAAATAAAAGAGCCGATTATATAGATAAAACTATGAGTCAGTGACGATGTACTTTTAAGGCATCGAGGCCTTGAAGTGATTTTTTTAAACCCCCCCCCCAATCTAATCCGGTCAGGCTCGAGTCAATTCCTGTAACTTCTTAAACAAAGCAGTGTGTCGGTTTCATTATTTCTAATTCATTGTTCTCTCGACTCGTCCTTTAAAATGTTGCACTCCAGCTGTCTTGCCTTCTCCCGGTCTCCAGCCGGACACTAATTTCCATATCACTTTTCCACTTCCTGTGTGGAAGCAGATTACACCTGTGCCCTTCTGTTTGTGCCCATGTTAGATCTTCAGTAGCAATAGACCTCACTTCCGGTACATTCAGGACTTTCGAAAATTGACTGCGGGGCAGCTATTGACAGTATACCTTCCAATGAATTTGACGACACATTCTGGAAATTTCTTGTGAGTTAACAACTTTATGGAAAACTTCTTTCAGAATGTTCATGACTAGAACCATTTAAACACTCGAGAAGCACACAGAAATGCACCATTTTTGTTTCAATCCACAAATAAATTCTATCCTTCATGCTTATGTTTTCTCCTCTCTGGTTCCCTCCAATGCAAAATATAAGTCTGATAAAGTAAGCTGGACATGACGTGATATGTACTATAGAACATATCGCAAGACGAGCACATGGGTCATTAAAACCAGTACCCATATAGAGCGTATTTGTACATTATCCATGTTACATGGCAGAATCTCCTTGAACTTTAAGTGCCCCTGTAGATTTTAGTTATTTTCCTTCATGTCATTAATAAGAAGTGCACAATTATCTGACAGCATTAAAAAAAACAAAATATTTTATATAAATATTACAGTAACTTATTGAAGATTCAGAACCAACTGATCAAAGTTGACCAAAATGTAATTTTACAGAAACTCAGGAGGGAAATGTAGGAACCAAACATGTTTCCTAAAAAGCTGTAATTTAGTGAATATGAAATTTCATTGTTTAATTACTCCTGCAAATGAGTTATAAATATATGAGGGATATGACCCGACACACACACACACACACACACACACACACACACACACACACACACACACACACACAAAAACAAAAATAAATAAATAAACAAACAAACAAACAAATATCAATTCAATATTGTGGCCTTGTGAATCCACAGACACAAATGTCTACCTTTTGATCAAAGTTTTCAGGGGTGAGGAAAAAGTTGTAAAGTGGAACGAAGTATCCTTCCAGGAGTCCCATTAGAAGAACCAGGTACACTCCGTCTGCAAACTGAACACCAACACACTCATTACCAATTCATTCTGGATGAGCCACAAAGATGAATGAACCAGTATCAGTGTTGTTCGTTGTAAAACACTGAAAATTGAGAATCTGGGTCACATGGCGAGTGGTCTGAGCTCAGTACCTGCGTGTCCAGCTCGGCCACTTCCAGGTTCAGCTTATTCAGGTGTTTGTTGACGAACGTGATGAGCGTCTGCACAGA
Organism: Neosilurus mollespiculum; assembly: GCA_030014195.1. Lineage (NCBI taxonomy): Eukaryota > Metazoa > Chordata > Actinopteri > Siluriformes > Plotosidae > Neosilurus > Neosilurus mollespiculum. Next base: position 29,816,339 of record JAQMYF010000024.1, read on the forward strand.
GATTGGCACAGTTTCAATTAAATCAGTATCTGTTTCTGAGCATTAATCTCTAAAATGCACAGCTGTAATGCTTTACCTTCTTAACTACACTTAGTTTGTCAGGTGCGTGATCGAACAGGGTATCAAATGCGTCACGCTCTGTGGAGAGAGACGAAACGCAACACATTTAAGAATTTAATAAGAGTATAGCAGTGGGACTGATCAATACAGTGTCAGACACATGAAAAAAACAGACCAATATCAGATCCTTTTACAAAAGTCAAAGACTGAAACTGGATTTGGAAAGAGAAATTTATTTACATACAAGGACATGAGGATTGACTTTATAATATCTACACTGTTCTATTATATCTACACCCACTGGATATAATCAACCATGCACTCTAACTGGCTTCTCTACTACTAGGATATCAGCCCCTGTACTGTGAGAGAAATTAGCTTCCTTGGCAGAGGTTTGCAATCTTCAAGTGCTTCTTGCTACTCAAGTTTTGACCAAAGAAGCTGTCAGTTTGTTTGGGTTTATTTAGCCAACAATGCACAAAACCCACAAAGCTATAATGATCTTATACAATTGAAATTTGAGTAAAATAATAAAATGCTATCTCTTACAATCTAGTGGATGTAGACACCAGTTATTTCACTCAATCTTGTTGTACATGGATGATAGCTACCTGCCTCGCTACAGGCCTTGTCGGCTATCAGGTCATGTAATACTCAATTTTGGGGAATAACTGATAACAGTAAATAATTGTGGTGTGGAAAAAATGTATCTGTGAATTACTTTATTTTAAGCAAAACAGACTTTAAAGCACAGAATCTTTTAAAGAAAACAACATGAGATGGGCACTGATAGCAAGCAACATTAAAGATTTCAGTATCAGTACTGTGGTATGGTGCTACATATAAAACCTACTCAGACAAATGTAAAAATGATTGAAATTACTGAAATTATTGGTTAAGGTGAGGTGAAACGTACCGTGTCTGCCGGATAACGCCCTGCAGGTGAAACAAAGAAAATAATCACAAAAACTACAAAAACCTAAAATCTCTAAAAAAAGTCTTTTTAAATTCAAGAGAGAGCGAGAGAGCCTGGCACCAAGTCTTAAAGGGCACCTGTGGTTAAATGGTATTATTAGCTCTTTAAAACAATCATGTATGACATCAGCGCTTCCGTCAGGCAATGTCAGTCCTTTCCGCTTGTCAAGTACACGTGAGTGCTGCCACACGACTACTACTACTATTACTACTACTAGGCATGCACAGCAACATGTTGCCTTTTTCATTGGCTGTTCCAGCCCTGGTAGTGACGCAAATTCGTTGTTTTGTCGTATTGGCTGCACAAACTTGCAGAAAACATAACATTGGCACAGGCCATACTCGTATGCTAAACTTGAAAACGTTTCCTTTCGAATGCAATTCAGTATAGTCTGCGAAGACCACTTCAACCTGGCTTGTTATCGGCGTGACCTCAAGGCAGAACTACTTGGCACGAAGCCCAAGCTTTTATTTCCAAAACCAGAAGCTGTATCTACGGAATTCCTTTATAAAAAGTCAAAGGATGACAACAGATGGGACTAGCGCCTCGCCAAAAAGAACCAGTCACAGATAAGAGCCTTTAGTATGTGGGAGGTTTATCCCCTAAAATGTCGCTCGCTGTTTGTTTACTTGCACTGGACAACCTGGCCGAGTTCACATACTTCCAGGAAAAAAAATGGTTGTTCCGCATTGGTTCAGCCCCTGCTAGTAATCCACGGAATACAACTGCCCAGTATAGTGCTTTGTATGGTCATTTATTTTAAACCATTAAATCATATATAATACCAATACTCTTTAATTCACATACTTGTGTACTTACACTTGCTATTCCAAGTGCAGGAGTATAGAGTGAGGATCTGGTGTATACAAAATGTTAAGTGTGCAATGCTGCACCCATGTCATGTCCTCAATAGTCACCATATTTACTATGTAACAAAAGGGGAGGGCCCACCAACCTATTTTCAGAAATCTGGAGAAGGGCATGGCATTGATGCTGTAACTGTGCCGTGATTATTAGCTCAAGCTTGTGGTATAAAAGTAACTATAACCACAAACCTTTATAGGAAAAGAATCAACTTCAGTAGCAGTAAGAGTAATTCCGCTGTGAGTGTCGCCTCATCAAACCGTGCTGTTGCTGATTATTTTACTATGACGGCACAAACCTTCGTGTTTTATTCCGTACTTAATGTAACATGACAAATTTAGTCTTTCATATACAATATATTGATCAGAGTGTGTATAAACTTATCCCAGCACACACTCACACATTGACATGAGAAAAGGCACAATAACACAAAACACAGAGAAGCTTAAAGACTCACTCAGTGTTGCCTGTGATTTCCTCTTGAACCTGACGAGACTGTAGCATTCCCTCCCGTTTCTGACAGTCAGGAAGCACACACACACACACACACACCCTTAGAAAACTATTCACAACATTTACCACACCTTCGGGTACGACTACTAACTCTGTATTCTTGAATCAATTAAATTTTAATATATTAATTCAGACACTGCCTAAAGGCGGAGCTTTCCATAAGGTATTTGCGATCGTGTTTATTATGTTATGCTTCGCGTTTTTCAGGGTCTCTGACAGTTCACGTCATGCAACTCAGCAATACATAATAGCCGAGCAGCATCAACTCAGCAATGTGTGGACACAAGACAACCATCTAAAATGATGTTGATGGGTTAGTTCTATACACCGACAGGTGGACATGGGATGGACACAGGACAGACACGGGAACAACTATCCAAGCCATATTCCATGACTGTGGTGTTCCACGGAGCTCCGCTAAAAAAATAAACCATAAAATTCTTACTTTAATTATTTTTTTCCTGAATTGGGACACAGTGAAATAAATAATACTAAGAAAAGATTCTGATGAGTGTTGGGTAATTTGAAAAATCCCGTATATACCGTATCCAGGAGCGGCTTGGAACGAAAGAACAATCACACGACGGAAATGCAAATGTTCGTTTATTACAAGCTGCTCCTGGATCCAGAGACTAGGGAGGAAAGGAGGGGAAGGCAGAGGGAGAGGAACAAATATGGGATTTTTCACATTACCCAACAGTTTTGGTGTCAGAAGTGGGATGAGAGCGCTAACCATATAGGAAACATCAAATGGCAAAGTCTGGCCCTACGAAGGTAAGAAAATTTGAAGCTGTGCCGCATGTTTCCTATATTATTAAGACTTTTTCTAACATCACAAGATACATATAATATATACTGTCAAACGGCACAACCCTGTCTGCTACCAAAGACCTTAAAGATTATTTTTACTGTAGCTATCTAACTATATTCTAATTATATTAAGGATCACTTATGTTATAGCAGCTATATAACACTTCTCTCTTTCTTTTTTAGAAATGAAACTGGAAACACTAGCACTGGGGACTCCTTCCATATTTAAATATGAAATAAAATGATATTTACAGACTTGGATTTTGTGAAATATGGTGTGATAGAAGTAAATGGACGTCCCAAAAGGTGAAACATTCCACACTGACTCAAGGTTACGTACTTGGACCACCACCACCTGCACAGAGACATGCTCAGGGAGGCGGATTGGAGCTCTGAAGTGTTGAGACAGTGCTACCAGGAGGTGTAGGATGGCCACCATGCTCTTAGCATGAACAGCTAATACAGAACCAGAGAACATAAGAGAGTTACGTCAGGTAATTTACATTATTCTAGAACCATCCTCTTCACGCAGGACATTTCCACAAGCTTACAGTCAACGTTCCACTTGGCGTTTCTTACGGAGACTTTAAGAACCTCATTGATGCGCTCGAGGACTGTCTGGAGTTTCTGCTTCTGTGCGATCTCTGACTGCGTTACCTCCGCCACGTTCAGCTTCTCTCCCTCCAGTTTCTCTAAAAAGTGAGAAGCACACGGGGACAAATTAGGAGAACAGATGGAGATGGATATGAGATAAAATGAGGGGGGGAGGTGGCTTAATATTATATGCAGAAGATTCAAGATTATTTATTGTCATTATGTTCACACATAAAATTTTATCCCGGGTGGATGAGATCCGTCGCGATGGGGCTGGCCTTCTTCTAGACCCGTGCAGCATATATTGTATCCAGATCTGGTAGACATGTAGATCCCCTGAGCAGTTCTCACCACCCAGGCCAAGTCCTTTCTTTCAGCTGCCGTACTGCACCGTTACACTGAGACAGACTATACTTTCTATTGTAGCTCTGTAAAAGTTCTTGAGCAGCTGAGTGGAGAGTCCTGTACGTTTTAACTTCCTGAGGAAGAAAAGCCGTTGTTGGGCCTTCTTCATCAGGTGTGAGGTGTTGACAGACCAGGACAGGTCAGCTGAAATGTGGACGCCCAGGAGCTGAATACTGTCCACATGCTACACCACCTCCCCATGTATGCAAAGAGGAGCGTGCTCCGTCTTCCTGGTACCCCTGCAGTCCACTATGTCCTCCTTGGTCTTGTTGGTGTTCAGAATGAATTTGTTGGTTGAACCAGTTTATCAGGTTCTGGATCTCTGTAGTGGGTCTCATCGTTATCCGATATGAGACCAACCACGGTGGTGTTGTCCGCAAACTTCAGCGTGTTCGTGGAGTAGACAGCAAAACAATCATGCGTGAAAAGGCTGAAGAGCGCCGGGCTAAGCACACAGCCCTGTGGTGTTCCAGTGTTCAGGATCAGGGTGGAAAATGTAGAGTTCCCTATCCTCACCACCTGGGGTCGGTTGGTGAGAAAGTCCCTGATCCAGGAACACAGTGAAGCTGACAGCCCCAGGTTGTAGAGCTTCAGTGCCAGCTTGTCCGGGAGAACAGTGTTGAAAGCTGAGCTGAAGTCCACGAATAGCATCGTAACGTAAGTGTTAGGGTGCTCCAGGTGAGTTACGGCTGTGTGGAGTGCTAGCGAGACAGCATCCTCCATAAAGCGGTTCTCCTGCAGGCGAACTGAAGGCTGTCCAAACCAGCGGGGATAACATGCTTGATGTGGTTAAAGAGTATCCTTAACCACATCAAGCATGTAGAACTTCATGATTCCCGGGGTAAGGGCAACCGGGCAATAATTGTTGAGGCAAGTAGCGGCTGATTTTTTGGGTACAGGCACAACGATGGAGGACTTGAGGCAGACAGGGACCTTAGCGAGCTACAGGGACAGGTTGAAAATGTCCAGGAAAACTATGATTTCAGGGTCCGGCCCGTAACGTAAGCGTTAGGGTGTCCAGGTGAGTTATGGCTGTGTGGAGTGCTAGCGAGACAGCATCCTCCATAAAGCGGTTCTCCTGCAGGCGAACTGAAGGCTGTCCAGACCAGCGGGGATAACATGCTTGATGTGGTTAAGGAGGATCCTCTCGAAGAACTTCATGATTCTCGGGGTCAGGGCAACCGGGCAATAATCGTTGAGGCAGGTAGCGACTGATTTTTTGGGTACAGGCACAACAATGGAGGACTTGAGGCAGACAGGGACCTTAGCGAGCTACAGGGACAGGTTGAAAATGTCCAAGAAAACTATGATTTCAGGGTCCAGCCAGACACCTTATCTAGTCCTGCAGCCCTGTTGATATTGATCTTCCTCAAGGTAGAACACATTTGGTGCTGCTGCAGGACGAGGGGCTGCTGCTGCTCCTCTGGCAGGGGAAGATGTACCATCTCCCTGCTGCTCGATGAGTCGAAGCGTGCAAAGAAGCTGTTCAGGGTGTCAGGCAGAGTAGGGTCATGGCTGACCTGCTGGTCACTGTGCTTGTAGTCCGTGATGGTCCTTACACCTCTTCACATGTTGTGCGGGTTGTTGTTGTTGAAGTGCTCCCTCAATGCGCTGTATGTATCTGAGTTTTACCAGCTGGATGCATTTTTTCAGTTCTTTCTGGGACCTACTGTAAGCCAGCCTGTCTCCTGACCTGTAGGCTGCGTCTTGGACTTTAAGCAGGGGCCAGCAGATGAGAGGTAACATATAATTACAGTAGATTTGTGTATATAAAAAAAAACGACTTTACCATCACTGGACCATGCAAACATCATAAATATATTTTCCCGCTAAAACTAGATTTAATTTGAGTCAATATTTTTGTACAATCTATTTTCTCTTCATGGTTTATTTTATCTTGTGCTTGCTTATTTATTTACACACTATTTTAGCATACATCATGTTGGGTTATCACATGTATGAAAATATGAATGGTTATATATTTTAAAATTATACTTTATAATAATACATTTACTTTAGAGTGAGATTGAGATAATTAATTATAACTACATTATTCCATGAGCACATAACTCATCTTTACTAAGGGTGCCAATCATTCTGGAGCTGACTGCATATAGTTGGTGCATTCGGGATAAGCTACTTTAATTATTTTAATGGAAAACAACTGAAACAGGACACACAATTATCATCAGTTACTTATATACCTGATCATCTTAGAAAGACTACATAATGACTCTGTAACTAGCTCAGAGTGTGTGATCCTCACCAAAAAGCTTTTGTAGAACTTGTCCATCATACAGATCTTCCGCCAGGTCCTTAACGATGATCCTTTCCCCAACCAGAACATCATTGATCCAGTCGATAAGCACCTGAGTGACACATCAACATTAAACAGTGATGCTTGAGAGCGTGTAGGGCTCAGACCCTTTACAGCTGCTCCTTATCCTCATCCTCACCTTCATCAGCTCCTGGAGTTTGCTGTCATTTTTGGAGTTGGGGTCCACCATGGTGCGAACCTCATTCTCCTCTGTTTGAAAGAAGAAGAAAAGAAGGTCGGATAAAGAACATAAATGCAATGTGGGAATGCATGCACTGTATACCTGTGTTCCTCGTGTGTGTGTCTGTGTTTGTGAGAGAGAGAGAAGTGACGTACCCAGCATGGTGTCCTCTGGATGCAGCTCATACTGTGTGGGACTTAGGGGCAGGTTTATAGCGTTCATGCCTTCCTCCTGCAGCTCCGACACTACAGGACACACAAGCCCCAGCGCCCCCCCCCCCAAAAAAACTGTTACCACAGGGTACTTCTTCCTCTTAAAACTCAGTGCAATGTTATGAATATAGAAGAAATAGTGGAACTGTAACTTTCTACCCAGTCATCGATTGATGGGATGATGATGATGATGTCGGGTGTACAGGACATGAAATGAGGTGAGAAAGTGTTACTCATGATGCTAACTAGATTAAACACTGGATGATGCCTGAATCCAAACAGGGGACAAAAACCTCACAGTTTGTTGATTCTAAAATCCGGTTCAAAAAAATGCTCTCATAAAAAAATACAAAGAAAACTATGCACTGTTATCTTTGTGTTTTTTAAAAGTAAAAAGAAAAGCATTTTTTTAAAGATGTGGGGATGGAGCATGTAATCATTGACATGCTTGAGAAATGTATCACTCTCCCCCCTCTGCCGACTCTCACACAGACATTAGCTCTCTGTAAAAGGACACTGATTCCACAAACTCTGTGACTGTCTTACACTGCTGCACTTTATTTACATTCTACTTTATATCCACTCTATTATAAAGTATAGCAGAAGTATTAAAAGCCATTGAAAATATGGAAAAGTCGAGGGACAAATTGGATGGTCCAGATTATTGGTCAAGGGGTGAGGATCTTGAATGCCAGGCAGACCCCTTTTCAGACTCAAGAGACAACAAAGTGGTGGTGGCGTTATGATTTGGGCTGGAATTGTTAATGATAAATTGATTGGCCCATATAAAGTTGAGGAAGGAGTAAAGCTCAATAGAGCATATTACTATCAGCTACTGGATAACACTTTTCTGAGATGGTACAGGTCACAATGCTGAGCTTTCATGTGAGACTGCATTTTAATGCAGGATAATGCTCCCTCCCATGCTGCTCAATACAACAGAACTCTTGGCAACAAAGGGGTTCACCAGCAGCAAATTAATGACCTGACCAGCATCATTGCATGATTTGAACCCCATCGAAAAATCTGTGGTCAATCATCAAACAGGAGCTGTACAGGGCTGGAATGCAATACAGCAGCAAAACTGAACAGTAGGAGACAATTCAACAAGCTTCAAAGACCTTAATACCTGAAATAAACAGAAAACGAACAATTTCAATGGATGACAGAATAATTTAAATAATTCAAAGTAATGGTGCATATATACACATCTAAATGACAAGATAAAATATAAATGACATGTTAAAATTGATGTTTTTGTCATACATAATGCTTAATTCCTTGAGAAGAAGAGGAAAAAAAACATAGTTTTGTAAAGAACCTGGTGACTTGCATAATATCAGACAGCAAATTTTAAATATACTTTGCTAATTTGAATAATTTAGGAAAACTCACCAAACTGCACAGAAATTGTGCAGCTGTATAGCTTTACAACATATGTAATCACAATGAAATTCTAGATGAACCATCTGTATGATAAAAAAAAAGCACTTTCATAATAACTTCAGATGCAGTGTATATTATATTAAACCATACAATTTTATATTACGTTACACTATATTATATTGTATTATATTACACTATATGATATGATACTATACTATATAATATTACACTACACTATATTATAGTTTACTATATTATTCTATACTATATTATATTATTCTATACTATACTATTCTATATTATATTATTCTATACTATATTATATGATATACTATACTATATAATATTACACTATACTATATTATACTTTACGATATTACATTATATTATTCTATAGTATATTATATATTATATTATTCTATACTATACTATATTATATTATTCTACACTATATTATATATTATACTATTATATTATTCTATACTATATTATATTATTCTATACTATTCTATATTATATTATTCTATACTATATGATATATTATACTATACTATATAATATTACACTACACTATATTATAGTTTACAATATATTATATTATTCTATACTATATTATATTATTCGATATGATATTATACTATATAATATTACACTACCCTATATTAAAGTTTATGATATTATATTACATTATTCTATACTATATTATTCTATACTATTCAACACTATATTATATTATATTATTCTATACTATATTATACTATTCTATACTATATTGTTATATTATTCTATACTATACTATTCTACACTATATTATATTATTCTATACTGTATTATACTATTCTATACTATTCTATATTATATTATACTATTCTATACTATATTATTCTATACTATATTATATACACCACACTTATGCAGCTACACTAAATGAGCCACACTCCATAACTCACACTCCTTAACTCGAACAAAAGCAGCTCTCGGTTTTATTAACGACACTATTTTAAGCCTGGTTTTAACAGCGGCCTCCTGCCAATAACACCATGAGCCTTTCACCCCTGCCACTACCCAGCATGCATCACTTCACATGCCTCCATCAACAGTGATGCCTACAGACGGAACATCCTGTGTTGGATCGCAAAAACCTCCTCCTGGTGAGCTTGACATCCTCTCAATCCTCATCAACACCATCAACAAAAAGTTCACTCTCTCTTACACACACACCCACACACACACACAACTACTGCTTCCTGAAGGGGGAGGTGGGGAGTTCATCCACACGTAATGTGTGAAAGGACAGGAAGGTGCCGGAATGATGCAGGAATTAATTCTAAATTAGGGTTAATTTATTTATTTATCTATCTATTTAGTACTTCTAACAAAGTCAGATTTTTTTGAATGTTAGATCTTTTTATTTAGTTAAAAGACAGAAGTGGTTATTCTGTCTCATTCTCTGATCAGGAGCTCTCACTTTAAAGGAAAGAGAATTTGTATAATAATGCAATACATTTATATTTTTGGATTTTTTCCCCCCAAAGTTACCAAGAAATAAACATGATGTTATCTGACAAAATTCTACATAAAAACATAAACACACTAAAAGGAATATTAATGCTGTGAATAAGAGAAGTGTGAATAAAGTCTGAGATCTGAATCATCTGCCTGCAGAGTAGACAGAGTATTACCTTAAATGGTTACGATACACACTCCACACACACACACACACACACACACACCTGTTCACACCACACTCGCTCACAACTTGGAGCAATTCAGATGTGTCTCAGAGCATGGTTTTTGCGGGTGGAGAAAACTGGACAACTCAAATGAAATCCACATAGACATGAGGAGAAACTCTGCACTGATCTGAGCTCAGGTTGCACACGGGACTCCGGAGCTGTGAGACAACGACACAAGTCCTAATGATATTCACAATATCAACACACTGCAGTGGAGCATCACAGAATATCAGAGATCTGCTTAATGCTGGTGCTGATATAGTTGTCACTTTCACTCAGTGTTTCAGCTGTCATGCAAATGGAACTATGTAGTGAGTTCTGCCTTGTTGTCATTTACCGTGTGTGTGTGTGTGTGTGTGTGTTAAACTCTAATGTTCACTATCGTAGCATACCGAGTTTCAAATAATAAAAGTAAGTTTATTAAACTCATCTAATTCATTCATCTGTCCATCCATTTATATTGATCTGTCTGTCCACTCCTCGGCCACACCATGACTTCATCCTTCTCTCCATCTTTCCATTCTCTGTCACGACCACAACTCGCTCTATTCAGTTACTCAGTACATTAATTAGTGGGGTTTTTCTTTTAGTTCTGTTTGTCTGTCCACCCATCCACACGTTTACCAGTCAAGATTGTTGTCATCCATCCATCCATCCACCCATCTGTCAGTCTGTCCATCCAGCAATCTATCTGGCTGCCAATCCATCTATTTATCCAGTCATCCACCCATCTCTGTCCATCTGTCCATCAGTCTGTCAATTTATCACTTTATTTATTCATCCACCCGTTCACATAAACTGGTCTGCCAGTTTATCCATCCACCCATCTTTCCATTTGCCCACATATCCATCCACCTGCCTGCATGTGCACCCATCTTTTGTCTATCCTTCTGTCTGTCTGTCCATTCATCCAAATATCCATTCACTTAATACATTTATTTATTTATTATATAAAATATTTACTCATTTGCTCTAAGACGTCTCAGGGTTAGTTCATTAAAAACACGAAGCAGAAGAGTAGTGCCAGTGTATGTATTAGTTGGTTTAGTGTTTGATTTCTTGTTTTCATGCAGTATTAAATGAAGCTGAAGCAGGCAGGAACCCTGAGGGGTGCTTGTGGTACATGAACATGTTTATACTCGCCTCAGGGTTTCAGTTTGTTTCCCGAATTCAAATAACAACAAACTATAAACTCGGTGTTTTTGAGGAGTTTATGAAACTGTGTTGGGACTGAAATGTGTTATTCTGTCACAAATGTACATCTTTGACTCAACTCTTTTACAACTTTTACCTTCTTTCGCCTTTTTCCTTCTGACCAGCGTTCCTCCGATTTTCCCGAAAAAAGTCTCATCTTTCTTCCTGAAGCTCGGAGACAGTGGAGTGGGAGAGGACGGAGACTTCTGTGGAGAGGACGCCATCATTTAACGGTGTCTTTTCAGAACAACAACAAAACAAACTGACTTACAACTTCAAGAGATTAATTCCTCTACGCCTTCCTGTAGGATCTATACAAAAAAAAAAATCTTGGAACGGAAACGGAATTCCAGGTATTTAGCCCTGCCCTGGGAACATGGAATCTCCCTCCCCCCCCCCCAAACTTTTCGCAATGGTTTCGTCTTCTTCACTTTTTTTCAACCGCCCACTGTTCCAAAGTCCGTCTCGCGCTCCAGAATAAAGACTTTCATGGAAACCTGTGTTCTCGCGAGACTTGGAATCCCACACAGCTCCCACTGTTACACTGAAAGAGTTGATGTTTAAAATGTGGCAGGGATTAAACCACACACTTAAAGACAAGGCCGGACACGTGACCTGCCTTTGGTGGCTGCCACATTACCCAGGACTAACATCCGCCACTGAGTGTTGAATGTTGTGTCTCGACTTGCTCCAACAAGCGAAATAGTATCTCTAAAGCACAAGGAACAACATTTTACTTTGTAGGTATTGTATCTACAGAATAACTACTTATCCTCTTTTACAGAAAAAAATCAAAAATCCAAATATTTGTTACCTTTTTTTTTGGTAAAAATGGTATTTTACCAGCAAATATAACAATATAACTCAAAATAAAGCACAAAACAACATTTGTCAGTCTTGAGAAGCTTGTTTACATGTCTAAAGCCTAGTTGTCACGTGTAACCGGTCTCTGGTAAGATGGCGGCCACTTTCAGCACGTTCCGAATACACGCGATATACCAAGTAGTGCCGGTCTTGTGTTCATGTCTGTGGATAAACCCGTCCTGCTTTTACGGCATAATTTGTGTCAGAACATGCAAAAATGTGCAGTTTTTTTTAGTTAAATCTTTCATGTTTTTATGTCGATGCTGTAGGTATGATGTTGTTGTAATACTATGAGAATTAGAGGAGAGTGGAATGGTTCGGACAGCGGGATGCTTCATACACCCCGTCTGTAGTTAACACATGTAATGAGCACAGCGAATGGTTTAATATGTGCCACGTGATGGCAGAGCAGCGCCCTCTAGGCCCATGAGGATTGTCTGCTGCGGAAAGAATCGCCTTTTCCTAAATTTCACTGTAATGGATGAATGCTGTACTGGCATGCTAGTGCCTCTTTTGGGGGCAGCTGTAGCCTAATGGTTAGAGAAGCGGCTTTGGGACCGAAATGAGTCCCAAATTCCTGGACCAGCAGGAAAAATGTGTGAAGGTGGTGGAGTGAGCTGCACCTTCACTTCCTCCACCTTCATTGCTGAAGTGCCCTTGAGCAAGGCACCTAACCCCCAACTGCTCTCCGGGCGCCCCAATGTGTGTGGCAGCCCACCGCTCCGAGTGTGTGTGTTCACTGTTTACGTGTGTGTACTCACGTTGGATGGGTTAAATGCAGAGGCAATAATTTCCCTTGTGGGAATAATACAGTATAGTAAATAAAAAAACTTCACACTGACTTACTCTAGTAGCTGATAAGTAAATTACAGTAATAACTTTCTAAGAAGGTGTAGCATCTTGAAGGTCTTCAAATGACAACGTATTTCACCAGTTTAAATGAAAAGTTCACTATGGGGAAGGTTCGGACCAGATAAGTTTCTTCTCAACCTCACCTGAGATTCTGTGATTTCATTCTTGTTGAGATTGAAAACCATGTTCACTATCTAGGTGGGATCATTGGTGACAAGGACAATGACTTTGAAATCAGTTACATGCGAAGGTCTGAGAAGGTGAAGGACTGTTTTTTTTCCTAATATTGATCAGTTAAAATTAGCCATATTAAGGCGATACTGCCTCAGTCACTTCCTTTTGCTAACCAACGCCTGAGTGTCTACTTCAAGTATGGAGTTTCATTCACAGGCCTTGTTGTCCCATAAGCATCCAATAAACATGCTCTCTTATACACTGTACATTCTGTTTGATGTAAGAGTCAACCTGTTATTTAGATTTACTGAGGCCTTTAAGGAACATTGCTTATGTGGCAATTTCCACGTTAGAGTTTTTATTTGAGACAAGTTTCAGATTGCTACATTTGATTTCTTACTTCACTCTTTGTGTTGTTTTTATATGCCTGTTTTCCTAAACTAGCCTACGGCCTGTCCAATGTATTTCTCCTGTGAGGGAGGGTCCAGATAATTCTGACTCAGTCAAAAACATAGTCCATGTACATAAACAAACTTGCATGGCTGTTAGCTAAATGATATAGAGCCTACGTATTGTGTCAAAAGTATTGGAACTTCAAAAAGTCAGTGGTATTCACAAATACTGGCACCCCTTCAACAGTGATGATTTGTAGAGATTGATGATCCTTTTCCATGCAAAACATTGTCTTTTTATTTTATATAAATTTAATTTACATCTTTGGGTCACAATAAACACAGATAAATCACCAAAAGTAGTAGGTACACATGATACACAACAGGGAACAGATAAAAGACACTAAACAGATAAAGGGCAGCACAGTGATGCAGTGGTTAGCACGTCCACCTCACAGCAAGAAGGTCCTGGGATAATTCCTGGGCTTGGGTGTTTCTGTGTGTTATCCCTGTGCTTGTGTGGGTTTCCTCTGGGTACTCTGATTTCCTCCCACAATCCAAAGCACATTAGCCTAATTGGTGTTCCAAATTGCCCCTATGTGTAAATGTCAATAGTGTGTGTGTATATGTTGCCCTACGACGTCTGCCTCACAGCAAGAAGGCCTGAGTTCGAATCTTGGGCTTGGGCATTCTTGGGCATGGTTTGCATATTCTCCCCGTGCTGGGGAGTTTGTGTGGGTTTCCTCCAGGTACTCCTGTTTCCTCCTACAGTCCAAAAACACACAAGGTAGGCTAATTGGCTGTTCCAGATTGCCCGTAGGTGTGAGTATGTGTGTGAATGGTTGTGTGTGTGTTGGCTCTGCGATGGCCTGGTGAGCTGTCCAGGATGTACCCTACCCTTGCTCAGAGTCGGCAGAGATGGGCGCCAGCCTCCTCTCGACCCTAATTAGGATTAAGCGGCTTAGAAAATGAATGAATGTTGCCCAGCGATAGTTTGGTGAGCTGAACAGGGTGTACCCTGCCTTCACCCAGATTGAGCTGAAATATGCACCAGCCTTTCCACAACCCTATTAAGATTAAGCGGTTCAGCAAATGAGAAAGAGTGAGCAGAAAGAAAAACAGATTCCGGCTCTGTTGGATCCATTGTCTACACCTTTTCACGCTATTGTGATCACACAAGCACTAAGGGGATTTCTTTCTCACATATAGATATCTTACTCTACAACTAGTATGCATCATGGCGATGTGCTGAAAATTTTTGGGTGAAATTCTATACTTTTGTTTAAATTAAAAAAAAAAATATATATATATATATATATATATATATATTTATGTATGTATGTATCCCTTACCCCCCCCTCCCGTTGAAAACCACTGATAATTAAATTTTGTTTTACATCCATTTACTCTCCATTCACTATAGTGTAGTGCATTTCAGATGGGTAAATAAAGCAACGGCTCAATTATATCGAATCAGATTAGTCAAAAGCAGTACACAGTAACACACATATACGTGTTTGTATGTTACAGTCAGATTGTGAATCCGCATGGATTTCCTCTGGATATTCTGGTTACCTCCCACAGACTAACAATATGCACAGCAGGCTAACTGGCTGTTCCAAATCACCCCTAGATGTGAATGAGTGTGAATAGTTGTATGTGTGTTGGTCCCGCGATGGTCTAGCGAGCTGTCCAGGGTGTACCCAAGCCTCGCAAAGAGCCAAGATAGGCACCAGCCTCCCCGCTAATTAAGATTAAGCGGCTCAGAAAATGAATGAATAAAATTACATTTGAAACCAATAAAATTTGTTTTAAAAGATTAAATCATTTTAAAATCCATAGAATTAATTTTAAATACAATTCTTTTTTAAACCCATACTTTGAAAGATTATGGATTTCTTCACAAAGTAGTTGTGTAATAAGTGTAATCATAAACAGTGAGCCAGTCATTGTCATGTAATGAAGCCCTTTAGAGTGTTACAAGACCCCCTGCTACGTGTCAGAGTCTCGGTCACTCTGTCAGGGTTTATTTCTCATCAATCATCGACTGACTGTTCATTACACGTATTCATACATAACTTCTTAGAGGGAACAGTAACTCCGCTTCATGTCCAGCAGGACAACACTTTTTCCCCATTGTTGATTATTTTTCTTTACCAGCACAGCTTTCATATTTTATTCCTTACATATTATTAAAAAAAAAAAAAAAGACACCTTTAAAACATCCATCAGCAAACCCTGTTTGCTGTCTTTATTAAATTAAATGAATCCATGCCTGTTCTGGCTGGGGTTCAGTTATAAATTAAATACAGAACACATTAAAGCACATGACAAACAAGTTAAACATCAGTCAGCAACAGAACAGAACATTATCATTAACATGAAACATGAACAACTGTTAAACTTCACATTCAAGTTGACAGTTGATGAACACGCACAGATCAGAGCATCCACATTACGTACAGTATTAATGCACCCTCGTGACTAAAGTTACTCACAAACACAGTAGTAGGCAGTTGTGGTGTTTTTAGTGTTGGGTTTTAGTGCTAAGGCTATCGCTCAATGAAAATGAAAATTGTATTGTAAATTAACTTATCTTATTAGTGACGTTTACGGTTTTCGGTGAGGCACGCTTCGTTTTATTTAAAAAGAAGCCGCAGTGAGGCAGCGGGGTTTGATTTTAGGGTTTTTGAAGTTTGTGTGATTATTTTGTTGCAAGACAGAATGTGAAATGAGTTTCAGTCAGTGCTAAGACAGAAACAGGAAGACGGTTAAAACGCTTTAAAGCATGGGGCTGCACCGGAGTTAGAAACTCGATTTAAGATTAGAGATAAAACACAAGTGATGGATGTGTGAGACTGTTTCCCTTCTTTATCAAGTTTGCGTTTATCTCCATCCTACATATCCCTCTCTCTCATTTTCATCGTGCATGTATGATTGGGGGGGGGGGGGGGTCATGCCCAGTGAA
>JAQMYF010000024.1:29842984-29861532 GCA_030014195.1 Neosilurus mollespiculum
TATATATATAAGATCTTGAGTCGATTTTCCGTGGAACAGTGCTCGATACGTCGAAGTAGAGCTAAATATATATATAAAATACCACTTATTTCACTCAGTCTCGACTTGCAGGACGATCGGGTCATATGCTCGTCTCGAGTTCATGGAATAACTTAAAAATTAAAGCATGTCTGGAAATTCATTCAGATTTTAATCTGATAATTCCCATGTAGCCCTTCTGAATACTTTTGGTCAGAAGGCACTGACTCATTGTCTATAACAGCAGCTGGAAAGGTACTTTTGGTACTGCAAGGCAAAAATATCAGATTTGCATTTCTATAGTAGCAACTTGTTCACAGGGATTGTGTATGCTTCACATTTCCCGTAGAATCTGATTTCAAGAATGTCTGGGAAAAGTTTCTTAATTAACGCGAAGTTCTAGAGGACGTCTCCAGTGTTAGGG
The DNA here is from genome assembly GCA_030014195.1 of Neosilurus mollespiculum. Classification (NCBI taxonomy): domain Eukaryota; kingdom Metazoa; phylum Chordata; class Actinopteri; order Siluriformes; family Plotosidae; genus Neosilurus; species Neosilurus mollespiculum. The sequence continues at coordinate 29,843,427 of JAQMYF010000024.1, forward strand.
CTTCTTTAGAAAATCTTCAGTCTTGTATTTTCGGGCCCTTCAGTAACAGGACAAGCTGCATTTTTGATCTTTAGCTGAAGAGAAATGTGGCTGCGAGTGTTTATAGTTGCTATAATCTATGTGGAATTGTAATTCTAAACAAATCCCTGTGGTATAAAGGGATTAAAGTTCTCAGACATGCTGTTATAAGAAAACACAGCATTTATCATTGTTAATAAGGAAAGCTAACAGATGGACGTGTAACAAGGTAATAAAATATACACAAGCTCAACAGCTGCTGTGTAACTGAAGTCATATGTGACCCGGAGCAAAACGTTCAGCTCAGCTAAAACAAACAGAGCCGCGATGACGTGCCTGCTTTTATTCTACCACTCCCAAATCTACTGATGAATACAACACACACACACAGAGAGAGAGAGAGAGAGAGAGAGAGAGAGAGAGAGAGAGAGAGAGAGAGAGAGATGATGAAGAGTGAGTGTACAGCAGGATGTAGAGACTCACCCCTGTTAGGCTGAGGAACGCTCGGACCGAGTGGCTCAGTCTCTGTGGCCTGATCCTGAACCGAAAGGTCTCCAACTCTGCTGAAGAGCAAGACATGATTGTGTAGATGTTAATAATGGTGACAAAACACAAATACTGTATGTACAGAGACCCTCAAAGGTTTTAAGGGTTACAGCTGATATACAGGAGGACGGACAGAAAGAAAGACGGCTAGATAGATGAAAAGAGTTGAAAAGATGAGTTGGATTGAGAGACACAAAGAGAAAAGAGAATAGAATATTTTGTTGACGGGGTTGAAGTCGTTCTAAAGTAAATTGTTTTGTACACTGTGTACATCATGAGCTGAATGTTACAAAATGTTTCATTTTAGCTCATTACAAGTGCATTTCAAAAAAATAAAAACTGGGAAATATTGCTAGGAAACCTTGAGAAACATCCTGCACAATTATTCATACTGCTTATATAAAAAAAATACTGCTTTTTAAATATAGTATATTAGAACTCTTTTTAGATTGCTAAACAGATACTCAGTATACTCTGAGCATCCTGACTACAAACAAAACCCGTGAGCCGCGGTTCCTGCTATCCCAACCTGTTTAATTTTAATGCAACAGCCATATTTATTAAAATAAATAAATAGATGTTATGGATTATTGGGAGATTACCTGCAAAATGAGTCAGAAGGTCCTCCTTCTAATATCTTGAATGTATGCCTTTTGAAAGATTTAATTAAGACTTTTGACTAATTAGGACCTTATTAAATGTTTGCCTTTTAGTACTTTTCTAGGATCCACAGGGACCCTATAAATAAAAACGCTGACATTTTATTAAACATACTCTCAAACTTTTCTAATAACCAGAGTCATTTGTAAAACTAGTAACTTTGTTATCAATATGTTTTTCTATGGTGGCTTGAATCATTTGGTAATCCAGCATAAAGTGAAACAGAAAGGTCAAAGAGATTGAGGGCTAGACACGATAATAGACAGGATAATAAACAGAGAGTTAGATGCACAGAGACAGAGAAAACAAAAATGACCAAAAAAGGGATAGACAGATCAACAGACTGAGGGAGACAGGAAAAAAGACTGATAAGAAAGATGAACAGTGAGAGACGTTTCGAAGACAACTGATAAACAGTAAGTGAATTGCTGATAAATTCAAACAAAAACAGATTTAAGGACTGATGGAGAGAGAACAATATTGCAAAGAGACAGAAGGACGGATGGACAGATCAACATTCACCCTGAGAAATCAATCATCAAAGCAGAATCAGGCACACAAAGACAAGACAGATAAATTTACAGATAGACAGTTACACAGACAAAAAAGACCGATAGACAAACAGGCAGATAAGACATACACATAAAACAAACCAACAGATTAATAGGCTGAAATTGAAAAGAAAGAAAAAATTATTAAATAAAATTCAGTGTGCGCGCAAGAAAAAAAACCCAACAACGTTAATATATTTGACGAACCGCTTCATTCTACTAGGGTCACGATGGGGCTGGAGCTTATCTCAGCCAACTCTGGATAAAGGCAAGGCACACCCTGAACAACACACTAGTCTATCTTAGGGCAACACACACACACCTTGGGGCAATTTGGAACAGCTAATTTGCCTAATGTGCACATATTTGTACTGTGGGAGGAAACAGGAGCACCCAGAGGAAACCCACGCAAGCATGGGGAGAACATGCAAACTCCACACAGAAACACCCTCAGTGAGCCCAGGACCTCTTTTGTGAGGCAGACATGCTAACTACTACCCCACTGTGCCACACCAAAAAAAACCCCAAAAAAACAAAGCAACTAATTCATCATTCATTAATTTTCTGAACCACTTAATTCTAATTAGGGTCACAGGGGAGGCTGGCGCCCATCTCATCCGACTCTGGGTGAGGGCAGAGTACACCCTGGACAGCTCACCTGGCCATCGCAGAACATAACTAATAATAGTAAAAAAAAAGATTATTTTATTTATTTATTTATTTTAACAGTGCATGAAACACTTCAGTCTGTTTCACTCTGAACATGAGAAGCTGAAGCCGATGAGACCGAGCAGAGCTCCAAAGTGCTTCTTGTCTGTAGAACCTGCACTAGGATCTCCTTCTGATTTCTAAACAGAACACTGTTGCTGGAATATAGGACGCTACACTGAAAAAAAGGGAAATCTTGGGCGTGAAAGGAAGTGAAGATGAGGACGAGGAGATGCTGGTACTGGAAATGAATGAACCTTTTACTGATGACCTCTGGAGGATCGGAGAGCTGTGGCTCAGCTGAACTCTTGGCTGTAATCTCGGCATCCTGTGGAACGTTCTGGATGTGGCCTTCCTGCGTCTTAGGCAATGAATTTATTCCTAAAGTGTCTACACACAAAAAGGAAGATGTGCACTGCAATAAAGAATTCAATTAAAGCATCTGATTGATGTCCTGCTGTTTATGGGAGCATACAATTAAATAAAATTCAAATAAAATGCTAAATGTATTTAAAGCCTTGGGTCATTTTTACACACAAGTGTGTATATTACTGAATGAACAAATTTATGAATGAAGTGCATGGGGCCTTATTCAGAAACAACCAAAATAAAAGTAATACCCATCATTATGCTACCACTACCATGTTTCACTGTGGTTCTGGAGAGCTCAGGGTGATGAGCGGAAATGCGTTTCTGCCAAATGTACAGCTATTTACTTTTCAAATGATCGTGTTTACTCTTTAAAAGAAAAAAAAAGTGGGGGAAAATGACCAATACTTCGATCACCCATGTGAAAAACTAACAGCCCCTACATTCAAAACCTTTGTTGTGCCACCTTCAGCAGCAAGAGCTGCAATCAACTGCTTCAGATATTCTGTACATTTCTGTACAGACATTTTGGCCCACTATTTTCTATTAAATTAGTTTATTTCATGGTTTTCAAATATGAACCACCCTTTTCAGGTTCTGCCAAAACATTTCAGTGGGATTCAAGTCAAGACTTCAGAATCTCAATTTTATTTCAGAAAGAAATAGATCATTGTTCTTCCCAGGATTTTTACCACATGGCAGCTATATAAAATTGATATTATACATAATTATAGTGTATTGTTATTTATATTATGATAAGGTTACTTACAAAATTCTGAAATAAAAAGATTTTAATGGGGATCTGATTTTCACAGTCCTGAATATGAGGATGAATAAAAGAAAAGCCTTAAAAAGTGTGACATAAATTAGAGAACCAGTACTTAATATTAAGAGTCACAAAAAAACAGCCCCAAAACAAAAACAAACAAACAAAAAACCCAGAAACGCTATTCTCAAATGCATTTTAAATGATGATTTTAAACCAGATATATTTTGGTGTCACCTAAGGGCATTAAACAACGCTAACTAACATGTGACTGTGTATTTCTCCCAAACTTGGATATAATACAATGGGCTCTTTGTGTGGATTTATGGCATGCCAATGAAGTCCATTTAAGCTTCAAGTTGTTTCACCTGATCAATGTTCAAGGGGGTTAAATACTTGCGCAAAGCCTGAATACTTATGTAGGACAATCCTGCTGAGATTATTGTGTCTCTAAGACCACAGTCCAAGGGTTCATAAAATAAAGCCAAGGCATTTGAGTTGGTTTATATTGGTACAGTGGTGTTCTTGTAGTTGGAATATTTTTTCTGCTTGCTTGAATTTTTTGGGTTTGAGCCAAACCTCAACGACTTGAAAACAACTAGGGCTATAAATAATGTAAACTGAACTCTGGTAGTCAAAAATGCTTTACTTGGAGTCAAGTTACAGATTTAAAAAACGTTCTGTAGAACCAGTAAACAGCAGAAGTCGAGGAAACTCATGCTGTAGATAGTTTGAGGGCTTGGGCTGATCGTGTGATTAGGCAATATAGAATAAACACCATCTTGCCTCTGGAAAACACACATCAATACATTTTCTTAGCCTCTTGTTTAGATTACTGCCAGATACATCAGGAAATGGATGATGTCACAACTCTTTGTAGAAAGGGTTGCATGGATATGGAAATATTAGTAACAATATGCTTATATGTTCTGTTGGTCCTAATTAAATGTAGAAAAAGATAAATAGAATATTACTTGCAAAGCTCTTGTTTAACCTTCATTATGTAGTCCATTACTACAGGATATACACAAGATAACATTTTGTCAAAGTTAGACAATTTTTGAAAACCGCTGCTTTTAACATCTTTCATGTCTCAGGTTTCCAGTCAATTCCAGTAATTTTTCTAAGTTCATACTGAGAGATAAATTATAAGTACAAAATACTGTACAAGGTCATGTTCCTGAAATTAATTACAATTGTTTAAAAGCTCATTATTAAGATTACCTGTTCCGCTTTGCCCAAAAAATTTTCTGTTTTTAATTTTTAATTATTTTATTATAATTTAAATAAATAAATAAATAAATAAATAAATTAAAAAGGCTTATTGTACATCACGTTTTCCCAAAAAAAGCACCCTCACTTTTACCTGTTGTCAGATAGACGTATGAAATAACATTTAATATGAGGGGTGAAGACATAAGGCTGAAATACTTTCATATCAATAACTTCCATCCCCTGATTTATTCATTTAAATACTTTACAAAACTAGACTTCTCGCCTGGCGGTTATATGCCTCCATGCAGTTAGATCACAGTAACCTTTCACCTTTGACCTCCAAAATCTAGTTCATCCTTGGATCAAAGTGGGATTGTGCGCAAACTTTGTATAAAAAAAAAACAAACAAAAAAAAAACCAAACCCTCAAAACATTCTTGGGATAACGTGTACACAATTATGGCCCAGAAGGATGGATGAACAGCCTGAAAACAATGTCTCCCAACCCAGTCTATCGCCGGCAACCCCCTATGTTGCTAAGTAATGACGCATGTTATATCACATGATGTTAAAAACATGGGATTTGCCAGCATTGGTCAAACAAGTTATGTTCTTTCAGTCAGTGTAAGCAATACTTGTATCATTATTGTTGAAAAACCCATATAAAGAAGAATATTGTTACTCACACAGTAGGGAGGATGTAAAGAAAGGACAGGACAGAGAAAAGACCCCAAACACCAGTGATGGAGCTGTTTGCATTCGCAATGGTTCTAAAGCATGCACGCTGTTGAACATCAAGTCTCGGTACTTGCTTAATGAAAGGGGGTCAGGATATTAATAAGAAGTGTACAAGTTAGAGGTCCAAACATGTGGTGTGGGTGTAAATGCCGGTGTTTATGGTATTAAAAAGGCCAGCTTGTGTTGTATTGGTTCAAAAAGTGCAGAGAGCTCTTATTCTCTGAGCTGTTAATATTTCCCATATACCATATGTGTATATGGATCAAAAATGATAAACAAAAGGCAGAAACAGCAATCAGTTAAAATGGGTTTATTTATTACTTACAGAATTGAAATTTTATAAATGAAGAACATTTATGAGGTCCTTTGAAATGTACAGAATTGTAGGGAAATTATGCTACAAATTTACAAAAAAAATATTTATTCAATCCTTTGAGGATTTGCTGATAAAATTGTTTAAAACTATTAAAAAAAAAGATCCTTTTTACTAAGTGGTGACCTCAGAACAAGACAGAGGTCTGGAGTGTGATTTGGAGAGTAAAGCAGCCTCTGAAACAGAGAGCAACGCAAGGACACACACAGAAAAAAGAAGAAGCAGAAGAAATACAATTTAGGTTTGAACATGAAATAAGCAAAAAAAAAAAAACAACAATGTGCAGTGGGTGGGTTTTCACAAGCAGGCCGTGCATACTTGGGGATTTTGTTAGGGAGTTAAATTTTACGGATAATTATGATGAACGATTATGGTTTTAGCAAATTACACAATAAGCAATTGGCACATTCATAAAGACGACCCATGGAGCAAGAGCTTATACACAGACGCAGTAAAGCACCCTGATCACCTGTCTCATGCAGGCCAATCACCTTCAGGCGCCACCACTCAGCCAATCAGGGCTTGGAGCATTGGAAACTTGAAACAGACTAATGGTACGGTGTAGAAGAAGGTGGAGAATGGAAGGATGAAGAGAAAATAGAAGAAGGAAATTTAGAAGTAGGATTGTACAGTACAGTTCAAACTTTTTTCAGGCACAGGCGAATTAATATTACCACTGGCATGGTTTGGAAAGTGCATTTCCATTCCCATCAAACACAACAGTCAGAGAAAATGCAAGTAATGGCGTTTAAATCAGACCACGGACACAGCAGGCAGGTTAGCACTGGCCTTAGCACCACCTCAGCGTAGCATAAAGTGCTCTTAGAATTGTTATTGATCAACTAACAATCTTTAAACACCACAGCAAACGCCAAATAGTACAAAACATAAAAAAATACTCCAGCATGTGGGCTCAAACTAATACCCTATCTACTGTGTGAGTACCATAAACAGAAAACTCAGTACAAGAGAGAGGTGGGAAAACAAAATTATGGCAAGCAGATTTAAAATAGAAACTACCCTAAAACCTTAGAAACGGGGGTCTTGACACTGAGACGGTAAGAACCATGAAGCAAATCTGGTGTAAATGCTATTAAATAATAAGCAAAAACCCCATTTTATCAATCTTTAAAAAAAAACAAGTAAATCAAAAGCCATCTAAAAAAATCTTAAAAATCAAACAAGTTCATACACTTTACAGCTAAACTACAGATACATCCCTCTGCAAAAATAAACATCTAGTAGAGACGTAGATGGGTCATTCAACACAAACTGCTTTCAGTGTGGAACACCGTTCACAATCACTGAACAAATAGACCACAGGGGTTCAGAATTTCCCCACCAGCAGGACCATTTAAGTCCAATATATAAAGATACAGCTTTTGACCTTGAAACAAGGTCAAGGTGAAAAATCCAACCATATTTGCCCCTAAGCAGGACCCATACATTATATCTAGTGATCCTTTTTCCATTTCCCTCCCAAGCAATCACACCAAGTGGTACGGACAGACGGAACCCATTTCTACAGCTTCTATACTTCTATAGGTGCATAATTAGTGCAGATTTAGTGCTTCATAAACAAATACGTATGACTGAAGGTTTCGAAGGAAATAGGAATAGAAAAAAAGGGGAAATTATAGCTATGTGGTTCGACTGTAATGCAGGAAATCTCTCTTTAGATTTACTGAATGCCGCATGACATGACTGAATATCAGGATCTGAGTTGCACATGTTTTTGTGACCACAGGCACAAACAGCTAGTGATTTATACAAGCATTTGTGAATGGTAACCAAGACTCTTGAAATGCTTCAGCAAGCCTATGGCAATGAAGTAAATTCTCACTCATCGAACATCACTTCGCCATCACATGATGGTAACAAACCACGTGCTTCCTTCAAGGTATGTAACACCAGCTGAACACATTTCTTTATAACTGCTGCTCATTCATAGTCAGTAGTGGTGTAACACACTTGGAGTAAAACACTATCTGTTCCTTCACATGCACGAGCACAGACATCCACGACTACACAGTGTCACTTGTAAGTGACCGGGAAGAGGGCGTATGAAATCCCTTCCTCCTTGAGATGCCTAGCCAATCAGCTCTTATGGACTCCTGACCATGAATGTCTGGGATGTTGTGGCATTTCAAGAGGGTCAGGACTTCAATGCAGGATGATGCTCTACTCCTCTTGACACATAACCACCACTCAAAACACCTCACCCTGATAATCGCTTCATTCCCATTGGCCTGCTGAAACATTTCCATGACCTCCACTGGCAACTTCCGGAGTTTGACACAGAATTTGATGTTCTCTCTCTGTCTCATAGTAAAATAAAATTGCAAATACAGACATGTACATTGCCACATAACCTGGTGTAACACAGGTCCCAGTGGTGACAGTGTGAGATCATACGGCATACATACTCATGAGAGCTACTGCTTGCTTCTGCTGCATGCGCTGGTCTATGCTGCATTCTGTTTGTTCGCTATGGTATCCCCTGTACCACATCACTACATTTTGTTTCACACATATAAAATGAAATCTATGGATAAATAGAAAAACAAAACAAAACACTGGAGTATTCTTTTAATATAAAATACTGACAAGCTCCTAAAACCTGTATAAAAGGATTAAAAATTAAAACGTTTCAGTCTTGCCATCCTTTGGAACCTCACACTTTAACGTTTCCCTGATTTTATACACCAGACTCAGCAGGGCAGCTTCTTAGCAACCCTTCAATGAGGTTAAAACTGGTGTTTAAGCAGGAAAAAAAGTTCATTTTAAAAAGTACTAACACTACTGTAAAACCATATAAAGATTCATGACCTCTGATTAACGAGCCATGAAATGAAATAGAGGATTGTATGTAGATTTGGCACGATTTGGAGTTGTGAATCCAACACTGATTTAAAAACATTCAAAGCTATAGATTACTGCAGGTTATTTCCCAGCTTTGAGACATCACCCTGATATGTTGAGCACTCTTCTCACTCTAATACTATACTTGCATTTAGGAACTTCCCCTCAAGGCTAATCTGTGCCGTTATCTCAAACAGAATAAAGAGCAGAGGGAGGCCCAGGCCTAGAAGTTCCAAAAAGAAGGCATAGTCGTCCCGCCGCTCTCTGAAGTGCAACCATAAAGCCCAGGCCACATCATGCGTCCAGCCAGACAGCCGGCTCACGTGCAGCCTTTTCCTAAACAGGGAACTCAGGGTACCTGAAGACTGCCTGTGGAGGCTCCTGCTAGCGGAGTACTCATCGCTACCATTGGGCACAGACACATCACCTCCGTGGACCTGGAACACACAACCCCCCACACACACACACACACACACGTGCAGATACGAGTAAGCATGTGGAAAATAACCCCCACTTGAAGTGACACTGAAATGTACAGACATTACCTCTGGCTTTCGAAGCCTGTGGTTGGATTTGCGCTGAGTAAAGTGCAGCTTGCAGTAAAAAGTGCCTGCAATAAGCAAATGGTTTAAAGCAAGAACATAAAATGTTAAAATACAGAAACATAACCATAAAAACATACACATAAGCTTCAGCCAAGAGTAGAACCTATCACACTCAGTGACATTCCGACTACATCCTCAAAAAAACTGTGTGGGCTCAGTAAAAAAAAGCGTACAATGTAGAAGGAATGCAGTAGAAACTGATAAGGATGTGGTATGGTCTCCATGGACACAGAGGACATGTTTCAAAAATACTAGTGTGTTAGAATGAGTGCATTAATAGAGCTATACTATACTGTGAAATAAACCCCGCCTGAGTGATGAAAGACCCTGATGTCAAGTACAGGATTTTCAATCATCCTGAACAGGTTTATTTTGAGATGACGACCAGCTCACTGAACATCGTCCCACTTATTGCATGGCTACTCCTAAAGAAAACCAATAATCTGAAAACAGTGATCTATAAATGATTATACTGCTTCTGCTAAAGGTACACTCCATAATAGCGGTCTTTTATAAAAAAAATAATGTTAGGATAGCCATAACTGAAAAATCAGGAATGAGTGATCGATAGTGCGGTGGAATAAATCTGAATAACAGTGATGAATGTCTAGACTTTTGAATCTAACCACTGTTTTATGTTCTAACACGCAATTAGCCACAATAATCTCTTAACAACCTAGTTAATCAACAACTGGAATTCAACAGTGTGGTGGAATTTAATATAGCGTAACTTGGTAAGAAAAAGTCCTCTGCAGTATGGAGGAGTCTAGTATGGGAAGAAGGAAATAAGGAAGGAGGTGAGATGCCGTCACCAGGAAGTGGTCAACTTCTACTCCTGTACGTTTGTTTCCCATTACACTGACTGTCTATCCTGTCAGATGATGAGTGTATAAATGTTATACTTTACCTTGGTCAAACACATGTCCTCCCAGCCTCAGGGTGGCGCTGCAGACATCACAGCGGAAACACTCACGGTGGAAGAAGTAGCCTTCTGCACTTAGTCTTTCCATTACATACACCCGTTTCTTACAAAAGTGACACGTGTCACTGCCGCCCATCCCAGGAGCAAACTCCTTTCGGGGGTTAACCTGAAACACAGGAAGGGGCTAGATCAAAAGCAGATTGTGGGTTCAGAGTGAGGAAATTAGGAGTATTACTCATGGTAACAACAGGGCAGGTCATACTTTATTTTAGCAAACCAAACCGACTCAGGACTCAGATTGTGTACGTGGTAGTAAAGTTACAAGTTGCCTATTAATAAATCCTGCAGCTCATCAGCATCACTAAGTCTCTGTGTTTTGCATCTTCTTTGCTGACTAAAGGGGGGTGGAGTTGTCGAACCCCAGAGTTAGTATCAACTTCAACCCTGGAAGAGATAAAAAAATAAATCTCCCCTGCGTTTCCTGGCTATGGTTGGGAACAAAAGCAAAGGTCAGCACTGAGTTTTGTGTTTACCGTCTTTCACTCACTGATTTCCACGTTCATTTGTATCACTGGTCTTGTTAATTTAATTATCCATTGAAAAAGTTCCATGTTCTCGTTCATGTTTGTTGTTGTTTTGTTTGCCTACCTGAGTCAGAATGTGGTTTTTTTTTTTATTCTGTTTGAGTCTGAATGGTGGTGCATGAGCCTCTATTTTTTGGGTTTCAGTTTTGGTATTAAGAAATGTCTTTTCTTTTTTTTTTTACTGCCCATCATCATGCGGGTCAGCAATACATAACAGCCAATCAGCATCAAGTCAGCAACACGACAGCCTTATTTGGTTTCCTGTGTTGGGCATGTGCGGACACTGGACAGGGACAATCAAACCATGTTCCATGCCTATTGTGCTTCATTATTAAAGCACTTAAACTTACATCATCACACAACACAACACCACTTTTATGTTTTGCTGCAAACTGGAATGGACTTCATTCAAGATCTAAAAGTTATGGGCTGTTTTTAATGAGGACTCCTGACCCATAATCCTAGTTAAGTCCATTTCAGTTCCAGTTTGTAACACTACAAAAATATGGAAATGTTCAAGCTGATCAGTGCTCATACTGCAAAATTTTCCTCTAAAGCAAAAACAGTATGCTGCGTAAAGCAGATTACGGTGTATGAGGGTTAATCTGTATGCTGATTAAACAGGGAAAGACACAAAGCCCTTGTTATGAAATTCAGCTAGTTAGTTCAGGACATTTACCAATCTAGACTCTTGGCATTTCCTGGCCTCGGTCTGTGGATGAGAAATTCAAGTACGTCAATCCAAAAGTGAGAAACACACAACTCAACATCCCTTGAAGAAGTAGGTACACCTTATCATAAGCACTGGCTGTTCTCACAGAAAAACATCCTGATGATACGACTGCAGTTAAACAAGTGACAAAAAAAAAAAAAAAAAAAAAAAAATAAAGAAACTCATAACACTGCTTCAAGAAATCAGAAATAGATCTTTTTTTTTTCAAATAACTCATAACATCACCTTTTATAAGTAAACCACAGCAAGTGCATGCAAACAAACAAACAAAAAAAAAAACACTTTTATTTTGCCCTGAGTGTCATCCTGCTTACCAGTGAGAGGGTGTAAGGGTTGTTGGGTCTGTGATCGGTTTCATAAAGTATGGCCAAAGCGGCAGCTTTAACACCAATTACAGATGAAACCTTCCCCACTGTCCTCTAATCCATCACAAATCAAAACAGAATAGGAAAAAAGGTGGACAGGAAGTGAAAGTCAGAAGAATCAAACAGAAAAAACTTAAGGAAAAGAGACTGCTTCAAGCACACTAAAAAGCCATGCACAAAAGGCATTCAAAAGTGCATCAAGTACTGTTAAAGATTCTCAACTAAAACTGAATTCTTATTATAAAGCAATAAACGCTTTTTTAAAAAAAAAGTTTTGATAAACGCTTCTTTTGTCCTAAAAGGTCCCCAAACTATCAGACGTACAATAAAAGGGAGGAATGTGTTCGAATAAACATCTGAAGCTGAAAGAGAGACAAAAAAGTTTGTGGAAGAGAGTCTATGATGAGATAAGTGAATAATTTTTTTTTTTTTTTTTTTTTTAAAAAAAAAAAAAAAAACCAAAAAAGATTAAAGTGAGTTGTCTGGTACACGAGGTATCTGATAAGGGTATCTAGGGATATGTTCCCGTGTATTTATCAGTAAACTCAGGCTGAATCATGAACATCTCTAAATGATCTACAGGATACTTATTTCGAAGAGTTCAATAAAGCACAACTGATAAGGTGGAGTTGCACTTTCAGGTGGTTCTTAACAAGGGAGTGGACACCAGAGAACTTCAAATCTAAAAAGATTGCATTCCTTTACATGGCTGCAGAATGGAAATGACTGATGGAGTGAACATGCGTTCACTGTCCTTTCGCATGTTCTAGGTACTTGGACACACGCATTCTCTGTTTAACTTGAATCCAAAGTTGAACTTCTAATTATCTAATTAGATCCTGGTGTTAGACCTATTGGAAAGTTACTGTCTATGTAAATGTAGTGACTATTGTAATATTACTTTACTTAGTACAATTTCTTAAGCTATCAAATGTCTAGTAATAATAACATGAACAATATATAGATCACGCAAAAGGTAATAACTTATATTACCTGTATATAGCTATAAAGGGGACTAAGACTATAACTAGGACTGATCACGCACTCATGGACTGCGGACAGACAAACACTCACACAATTTCCTGTGGAAAGAAAATCGGCGCATGTCAGTACTTTATGTGTAGCTCGAGCGAAAGCTAATCAATAGGAAAATATAACCAACTTTATAATGTATACCTTAACAAATAGATATAGTAGGGCAGTGGTGGCTTAGTGGTTAAGGCGATGGGTTACTGATCCGAAGGTCAGCAGTTCAATCCCCACGATCACCACTGTTGGGCCCTTGAGCAAGGCCCTTAACCCTCAATTGCTCAGTTGTATAAAAAAAATGATAATGTCACTCTGGATAAGAGCATCTGCCAAATGCCGTAAATGTAAATGCAAATAACCCATCATGTTTAAATGGGGGCAAAGCCTGCAGTAAAATGCAAAATAAAGTCAAATGAAAATGTCAATAATGACATTAGACATGATTTGACGGTGTGCATGCATATGACATCTGACAGAAATGAAAGAGAATGAGGTGTAAAAAGATGCAATTACTATAGTAAATGAAAAACAAACAGTGAAACAAAATGGAATTAATCGAAATAAATATAATTTTAAAAACTCCACTAAAATAAACAATGTGAAAGGGCCTAAAATGTAAAAGAAATTACAGGTAAAATGAGCTTTTTTTTAAATTTAATTTTATTTTTTTTATAAACAGTTTGTATTTTTGTTTCTCCCCCTAACATGGGCCTAAGAAAAAGCTCCACAGGTGGGATGTTGCAGGGCAGAAATTGTCCCTACATCACAGAGTGAGTGGGTTGTGTGACATATTGGCGGGACATGGTGACAGAAGGATACGGGGTCTGGCTGTCGGTGGTTTGCTCATTACATGGGAACCCCTCACAATAGACCCGTATGGGAGATTTTTTGAGTGATGTGTTAGACACAATTAATGATTCTATTCTTTTTAGTTAAAAAAGCACAACCATTTAAGAATTCTGATTGCTGTTAAACTGTGAGCCAGAGACACAGTAGAGCAGAGCGGCGTGAAAGTAAGAACTCTCAGCATAGTTCGTTCTTATGTAAACAAGCACACAGTAATTACGCAGATTAAAAAAGATTTGAATTAATCGTACGATGGGGAGATTGACTGACTATCATGACAGGCCTACTCAATACAACACCAAGTGAAGGAATATCTTTTGGGAAACGGTGTTCATGATCCCAGTATAGTTCCAGAGGCTTGTAAAATATAGAACAAGCTTTAGTGAAAGTGTTTTAGTCGACAAAAACCTTACAACACGTTGAGTTTCCCTTTTACTCCTGATGTGCAAGTACCTTACATGCAAGATAAATATTTGTGTTAGGAAAATACAGCTCCAACAAAACATTCTAATGAAAAGAAAATACCTGTTTGGAAGGATCGAGGCATTGTACACGTTTGATTTCAGTTCGACCTTTTTGCCCATGGGGATCGTGAGTCATCGGCTCTGACTCAAAACATCCGTTAAGCTACAATCAACAGGAAAGCACATTTGACAGCTGATACACTACAGCGTTAATCATTCTCATAATTCAACCTCATTTAGTCACACGTTTCATTTCTACTGGACTCTGGTATGGAGCACTCCATAAGCAAATGTGAGAAAGAAACTCAAGTCGTGCAGTGACATAGCTGTGGTCTGGGAGGATGTCAACAGCGCACTCATTTCTTTCAAACCCAAATCAGAGGTTTACTCCTCTATAAGAACGTGGACTGACATCCAACACATTCATTCATTTGCAGAACCACTTAACCCTACAAGGGTTGCAATGAGGCTGATGCCTATCTCACCAATTCTAGGCAAAGATGGGGGACACCCTGAAGAGCTCACCAGTCCATCGCAGGGCCAACACACACACACACACACAGGGGCAATTCATAACAGCTAATTAGCATAATGTGCATGACTTTGGGCTGTAGAAGGAAACCCAAACAAGTACAGGGAGAACATACAATCTCCACAAAGAACTGCCCTCACTGAGCCCAGAACTCGAACCTTCCTGCTGTGAGGTGGAAGTGCTAACCACTACAACACTGTGCCACTTTCCAACACACATACAGAACAAAGTTCTGCAACAGCTGCATTCAGGATTTAATTAGAAAATAATTGAAAGGGAGAATACACAATGTGTTCACCTTAAGAGCACTGTGAAAGAAAAGCATCCTAAAAACAAGACAAGTCATGGAGACTGTCAAATTTGATCAAGCTTGAAACAAGTCTGTGAGGAGGCTGATGGTGTTACCTGCTTGGGCCGAGCTTCTGGAAGAGGAGACAGCAAACAGGAAAGAGCACAGGGCACGGGTAGAGATGGACATGAAAGAGGTTTAGGAGGAGAAGCAGGAACAGGAGAGGGCCCAACTGTCTATGAAAGTAAAATAAGCAGGAAAGTAATACCAGCTGAGAAAAAGGCAAATAGGTTGGCAAAAATAAATAAATAAAAAAAATAAGGGGAAAAAGGTTAAAAGAGAGAGAGAGAGAGAGAGAGAGAGAGAGAAGGAGAAAGAGCTAGAAAAGAAATTAAATGTAAATAAATGTTTATATTTAAAGTAAATTTATATCAAAGCAAAATAAAATATGAAATATAAAAGTAAAAAATTAAAATACCAACAAATACATAAGGAAAGGAAGAAACAAAGACAATCAAATTTCAAATAAGAAAAAGCAAAATCAGGCAAAGTAGGCTGAAAAAAATTTAGGAAAAAAAAAATTTGGAAAAAAGGTTGGGGGAGGCAGGAGAGAAAGACAGAATGCAAAATAAATAGAGTGAGATCAGGTGGGGAGAGAGGAAGACAGCATGAGACAGAGGGAGATACAGTGCAGCACTGCACATGAGAAGTGTAAGGGAGCAGCCATGCTGAAGGCAGATATCAGTCAGGAGGACCACACATACACACACCTTTGGGATTTTGGTCGAATTATATTTTTAGAAAGTGTGCATTAGTGTTTTCATAAGACACACTCGTGCCACTCAGCAAGCCCTCAGTAGTCATCTCTCAAAACTGTGATACACTGAGATTAAAACAAACTCCATGCAACGACACATTGAGAAACTCCTAAAGCTTGAGTGAGGACTCGCACACAGCAGCCGAGACAGAAAACAGTGATGTGTTAATCATCCCTGAAACACCACACGCTCATCCATCAGTGTGATCAGCGACAGGCAGGACTGTACCATTTCATTCTTTAATCAGGGGCATAACAGGGCAAGATTGCATCACAACATTCCATTCTGAAGTTACAGCAAGGCAGCATGAGTCTCTCCATCACCTGAGACGGTGGGCCAGAGAAAAGGATGCTCAGCTGCTGTGCTCTCTCCCTTATACTCTTTTTGCTGAACTCTCTTGCACTTTGACTCTGTACTTTCCTCTGCAGTGAGGCAAACAGGAGGTGGTTTTCGGAGGAAGGGGAAAAAAGGATCATCACCTTTGCAAAGGCAATGTGTTACTGATGATGTCCAAAGCTTCCCATGTGCTCAATAAGTATTTTATCGCAATAGCATGAAAATACAGGGGCACTTCAAAAAGTTCTTGGTCTCACCCAGAACATGTCCCAGGAGAAAAATTTGGCTTGCAATATTTTTCTACATAGTTTGCTTTAACGTCAATGCACTTGGCCACCGATAATGAAACTTTGCTATACCGTTGCAGAAGGACGTCACATCTTGAGCCTCCAGATACTCCAACAGCATGAACGACATCACACGGAAAACAGCAATCACGCAAGTGCCATTTCAGTTTGGGAAACAGATAGGCATCGCAGTGCCACGGCTTAGGTTAATGAGGCAGCAGTTCAAAGCTACATTTGGTTGCCTTTGCCACTGCCACCTGTGCTGTGTGGACAAGCGCATTGTTCTGAAGCAACAGTAACCAGCTCAATGCTTTCCTCTACTTTTTTTTGCGATCGCATCAGACAGTTGAGTTTTGGTGGCCAGTGAAATAAGGCATTCTAGTATACAGTTATACCTTAACATTGAACTTACACCCCTTGCTTCTGGCTAGGTGCGAGAACTTTCTGAAGTACCCTCATACGAGCTACCTTCTGACCCATGATAACTTTCTATTAAGACCCATGAACCATGTGGAAGTGAGAAAAGTCTACCTTTTGCATGGTAAGTGTATTCACCTGGGTGGTCTTGTCCTCCAGAATTTTCAGTTGTTGCAGCATACCTCCCAAAGCAGGTGTGGAGAATAGCAGGGTTTCTGAGGACTTGGAGGTGACTGAGGTTTGCTCTTTTGGTCTGAGGACATGCTTCAGAGTCAACAGCTGAGAAGCTGAGACAGAAAGGCATGGAAGGCTAGTTTGAGGTTCAGGAGAAGGGTACCTAGCCCGAGGTTTAGGGGTATGATGGTGAGACCATGCTTCTGATGTTTGAGAAGTGAACTGGACTTCTGGTGTCTGAAAACCTGATTGGTCAGCCATGTTGTGGCCAACTAACTGAACCTGAACGTGTTGTGTTTCCAGCTGTCCATGTTTGCGGGCTGGCTGCTTTTGAGACTCAAGAAGTCTCAAGTAAGGGGACGGCTAAAGCAGACACATAAGACAATGAATGATTTTCTTGTACAATATGTACGGTGCACATTTATTGAACTGATAAATGAACCAGGTGGTGACGGCATGCTTATGTGTACGAGCCTAGATTAAGCCTACCTGCCACTTTGGTTTAGGAGAAGGAGGAAGGGGTGAGGACAGGAGCTTGGGTTTAGCAAACCGGGGGTTTTCTGTCATGTCCAGAGAAACAGGCTTTTCAGAATATAAATCGGACTGACAAAGACCAAGCAGAAACAAAGGGGAAGGATTAAGAAAAGCAAATAAGCAAATAATAGAAAAATAACCAGAAAACGTACAGTACGCAATTCTACAATCTGTTTTCTACCACTGATGTCTGAACTACTCCAGGCTTGTGAGATCAGGAAAAGCACTGGCCAGAATGAAATTCCAGCTGCACTGCAAACTGGTTTCGCAAAACAACTGAATAATTTACTGCAAAAATGTGACCCAGTCTGGCAAAATGAGTCACAGTGACCAAAAATTCAAAATTGAGTTAGCCATACCATTTAA
>JAQMYF010000024.1:29861581-29872778 GCA_030014195.1 Neosilurus mollespiculum
CTTTAAAATGGTATGGCTAACTCAATTTTGAATTTTTGGTCACTGTGACTCATTTTGCCAGACTGGGTCACAAATATCAACTATTTAATGTTTCTGTTCAAGCGCACTACTGTTCAAGTGGTAAAAACACCTGTTAAAGCAAATCATTACAGCTCATGCCTTCAACACTTTCATCATTTAATGTAATATATTTTAATACAACTGTCTATCCCTCCTTCATGGAGGCTAAGTTTTACCTTTGGTTTGCATGTGTGCCTGTTAATAGGATTATGCAAAACGTTAGGTGCCGATTCTTGGACAAAGGAAACTGCATTAGATTTTGGATTGGGTTGCAATAGATTTGCTTGGATGATCCAAATCAAATTTGAGATCCAGGAATTTTTTTGGCAAGAGTCATATTACAACAAGGGGCAATGTGTACCTTGTTATTTGAAAAAAGCTGTGCAAATTTTTATGAAATTATTAACCACAAGTGGGGCTCAGGACAAAAAAAAAAAAAAGACTACAAGACTACTACTTTATCTTCAGTTTACTCAATTGAGTTTAAAACACACACACACACACACACACATATATATATATATATATATATATATATATATATTTTTTTTTAATACTGTTATTATTGCTTTCTTGGAGCTGACACATCTACGTCCTATCCTTTCAATTTCACACTTTCGCAACAATGAAACGGACTACAAATTGCGGGCTTTTCAAACAAGTTAATCTATCGTACGCGTTTCAAGTAAAAACCACCTGATGATGAAAATATGCAGCTTTTGTGTAACAGGAGAGTCAAAAAAACAAATAAAAATAAAAAAAGATTAGTATCACTTCATCCTAACAATGTGAATGTAGCCTTAAGCTACATATAGTCATGGACAGTAATAAACCCCTACCAGACTGCTGGATTCTTTGTGTAATGAGACACTATGTTTCAATACACAAAGAGAAGTATTCAACTAGGATTACAGTCCCAAGTAAGAGGCAAATTCTGTCCTCTCTTCCATGACTGAAAGTATCACACTGTGTGAGCACAACTTTTGGGTGGGGTGGGGGGGCTATTTCACCAATGGAAATGTCCAGGAAAGAAATTAAAAATCAATGCCACTTGGACACCAAGAGCCTCAGCTAGCTTTGTAATACCAATTAACCCTAATACACAATTAATGAGAAATGCAAAAGCATGCTAAGGGTAGTGATAAAGGAATAATGTTAGCATAAGAAGTATTAATAATGAATATGATATGTGGACACTCACAAATTCGTTGGGAAACGAAAAAAACCCCCAAAAAACACTGTTATAGACAAATAGTCAACAATTGAAGTGTGCAATTCCTTATTACACCACATCAACTTCCCAATGATTACAATTTACTATTTATAAGAAACATTCTTACTTTTTATCAGTTTATAATTTCATTTAATTTAACGCCAATTTTAAATTAATATTCTGTATTGCAGTAATAACTTTTGTTGCATGTCTGATGTCAAGCCAGTGTGTCATGGCTTGAAAAAACAACAACAAAAAAAACTCTCCAGAACAATACTCTACTTTGCCTCAGGCATAGATTATATGGTTTATTTTGCAATAAAGGACCAACTGGCTGTTCTTTATCCATGAAATAACCGACTTGACATCGCCCTTTAGTAAACTGGCTGTGTGTGTTTCTTTTGGCACCTTTCCAAGCTGCTCATTCTGTCAAAAAATTCTAATTTACTCAATAAACACTGGAATAATAAACAGATGAACGCTGACACAGGACACGTTACCTGTCGGCGCAGGACACCGCTAGGTGCGTTCTCCTCAAACTTGGCCTGAAGCTGAGTTGCCATGGAGCGCACTTTATTCTCCTTCTGCTCACCCTCCTCTACCACAGTTAAAATGCTCTGTTTGGACAGCTACAAGAAAAACACACATGTAGATTAGCATGTAGAAGAGAGCCAGTGCATGCTACCAGTGTGTAAAATGCTTACACACACCTCTTCCTGGTAGCCTTTCCTTCTCTTCCTGTTCAAGTCACTGTCTTCAGCCTTCTTGTCATCCTTCATAAGAAATAAAGAAGGAAATTAACAATAACGTTTTGAAGACAAATATTAGATTTCATTTTTTTGGAAGATCAATATTAGATTTCATTTATTGAAAGAATCGATTCTAATCCAATACACTTATTGCAAGAAAACTCATACTTTTCTAGCAATCCATGCTGAGCTTATGCTAGAAAAAAAAAGTATGGTTTATGGAGATTTGGGGGCTTATCCCAGACACAGGGAGAAACACAGGACATAAATTATTGCATATCAGTTTCTATTAGAATGAGACCGATACATGATTGTTGATGCTGATATAAGGAAGTACAACACTGATATCAATACATTGATAATATATCAACTGGGGGCAGCTGTGGCCTAATGGCTAGAGAAGCGGCTTTAGGACTGAAAGGTCGCTGGTTCCATTCCCGAACCAGCAGAAAGAATGTGTGGTTACATGTGTGTGTACCCACTTTGGATGGGCTAAAAGCAGAAGTCAAAGTTTCCCTTGTGGAATTCATACAGTATATAAAATAAATAGATAAAGCATGAAGTTTATCATATTTACTTCTCACATTGACTTTCTCCGATACACAAACACACAAAGCAACAATGAAAACACCAAACACTCAATTTTTCTACCCAAAACCATGAAATGAAATTAAAATGAAACTCAGTCAATTTGTCTAATATGACATTTGGCCTGGCCCATGCTTAAAACACAAGCATTTTTCTTTAAATAGCACCAAGATCTGTAGTAAAATAAAGTGAAGGTTCTTTTCAAGAAGAAATGCCAGACTATGGTGCAACTTTTTGTTGTTCTTAAAAACAAATAAACAAACAAAAAAACCCCACCAAAACAAAGTCAATGACTATCCTGATAGTAAGTTAAGCTGACCTCTCAGATGAAGAAAGATTTTTTTTACTCTTATATCAGTAGGATGCTAAAAATCACTCAGTGTCATCGATCTGTATAAACACTGAAGAAATTAAAACTAGACTTGGTCAATTAGTAACTTCTCTTATGCAGCTCCAAGTAATTCTCCTCATGCTTTTAAAGTTCTGGTGCCCATCTCAGCCGACTCTGGGCGAGGGCAGAGTACACCCTGAACAGCTCGCCAGGCCATCGCAGCCAAAGTGTTCAATTATATAAATTTAGGTGTATTGCTAGAGGCTTTCCGATAACTTATTTTTACTTTTTTACCCAGCAAAGCGGGTACTGTTGTTTGTATAATAATAATAAAAAATCTGCTGTGTGTGACATCAAACAGGCCACACAATTCCACGTACTGCCGCCAGATGTCGCCACTGTCTTCATCTACAAGTGTTCTGTATAAGCAAGCGTTGGCTGGTAGGCGATATGCATAGGAAATGGACAAATAACACAAATATAAATATAAAAAAGTACACGTGGCTTTAAGAGTGTGTGCAACTGTAACATATATGCGTGTGTATGGCTGTGACATAATTACCTGCACCGGAACCATAAAGACCGTAGACATGCATACACAGGCTGGCTCAGAATCAGAAATACGTGAGCAGGAGCAAGAAGGTCACCCTTCTAATACATTAAGAACTTCAATGATTTTACTTTTATGAAGACATCCAAGCCTTGTCCAGAGCTTACACCAGTTTCTATCTCCCAAAGATATGCACAGTAGGCCACTTGGCTGTTCTGCATTGTCCCTAGGTGTGAGTGTGTATGGTTGTGTGTGATGGCCCTGTGATGGACTGACAAGCTATTTAGGGTGTACCTCCCCTTCCCGTCAGCTAAGATAGGCTCCAGCCTCCCTGCAGCCTTAGTAGAATTAGGTGGTTTGGCAAATGAATAAAAAAGGTTATAGCCAAGCTATTTGTAAAATTTGTGATTTAACAAGATAAAACATACACAAAGACACAAAAAAGCAAGATGAGGGTTCAATACAGTGAATTTAGTTTGTGAATTAAAAAAAAAAGCTACCTTTGGAATCCGTTTCCTTGGCGGCGCAAGGTTTGTTAGGTTGTAAACAGAGTTATTGGGCTTGGATGAAATGTCCTCATTGTTCTGATTGGTCTCTCTCGGAGCCCCTGCAAGTCAAGGACACAAGTCTCTCATTCTACTGTGGTAGAATAGAAATTTTTGTTCTACTAGTGGAAAGCAAAAAGAGTAATGCCTGCAGCCTGATCATTTTCACTTCTTCAAAATTTCCATCTTAATGATTTTTCACCAAATAACATGCAGAATCCATCGAATATAACATGAAAAATCATCTTGATATCACACTGTATATTTTTGCCAAAGCTCATAGCAAGTTGAAAGTATCTTTATCACACTAAAATACATCTAACATTACCTTTTCATGATCTTTATCTATTTCTAAACAAACACTATTGTTCAAAAATTTTGGGGTTACCTAGAAAATTTCTTGTTTTTGAAAAAAATAAAAGCGATTCTTTTTCTAGAAAAACAATATTAAATCGATCATAAAGACATTACCCACAAAACACCAGTCACAATTTCAACAGTGAAGAGGTGATGCCTGGTTGTTGGGCCCATATCTGGGACTGACTGGACATTGGACAGAGGAAGACTGGAAAAAAGCGCTACGGACAGACAAATCTGAGTTTAAGATGTTTGGATCACAAAGAAAAACATTTGTAAAGTGCCCAACAGGGGAAAAAAAATGCTGGAGGAGCTTTTGATGCCATCTTTCAAGCCTGGTGGGGGAAATGTGATGGTCTGTGGATGCTTTGGTGGTGGTGGGAAATTTGTACACGGAAAAAGATATCTTGAATGATTAAGCTCATCACTCCATTTGGCATGCCATGCCATACCCTGTGGATGGCGCTTGAATGGACCTAGTTTCCTTCTACAACAGGACAAAGACCCAAAACACAACTCCAAACTATACAACAACTATTTAGAGAAGAAGCAGTCAGCTAGTATTCTGTCAATAACAGAGTGGCCAGGGCAGTCCCTGGATCTCATCATGAGGAGCTGTTATAGGAGCAGCTTGACTGTATGGTACTGAAGTGCCCATCAAGCCAGTCCAACTTGTTGGAGGTGCTTCAGGAAGCATGCAGTGAAATCTCTTTATCTTTACTTGACAAATGGTCTACAAGGCTATAACAGCTAAAAATGACTTTTATGAAAGCAAATTTTAAAGGACAAATTATTATTTCAAGCAAAAATCATTATTTTTAACCTTGCCACTGTCTTGACTATATTAGATATTCATTTTGAAACTCATTTCACATTAAATGCGAACGTGAATTTTTTTGGGTGACCCCAAACTCTTGAAAGGTAGTGTACAAGTTACTAATTTCAAACTTCTTCATTGAATAAATCCTACCTGAGACAGGTAGAGAGGAGTTGCGGAACATCTCGTAGAATTTAGACAGGTAGAGCACCATGACGAGTTTGTCAGGCTCCTTCTCAGCCACCATTTCCTTTCCTGTGATTAGCGGCTGGATGCCAAACACCATCTCGGCAACCTCAAAAGCAAGCTGATTGTTCTTGGCGCTGTCCGCCTCATTCAGAGAATCAAAATCACTAAGGAGAGAGAGAGAATCCCGTGTTACAGTTGTATGGTTTAGTTAGCAGATAAAGACTGCCACCAATGCAAAGTATGAAAGCACTCAACACAATGTGCATTAATAAAAATCTAAAACAATACTGTGCAGAAATTATCAGCCATACTGTATATTGAATAGACAAGTTAGTGTTTAATAACAAGATAAACATCAAAATCTAATTATTGGAACATTCTCCATGCTGGTCTTTGCTATGATTTTTGGTGAGAAATAAACTAATTCCCCAATCCACACAGGAAGTGATGAGCCACAGGAAACCATGTAATGTCAAAGAACTCCAGCAAAATGAGCAAGGAGAGACGAAAGTTTCTCAAGTGAGTTCAACTAGCTGAACTTCCATGCAACATGATTTGACCGATTACCAGTTAGAGCTTAAAGATATTGTTTATTGACAAGTGCCACCAAACACTGAGTTTACAAAAACATTTTCCGTAGGCAAACCATAAACAAGTGCACTGACTCCGCCTACATCAACCTGGAATAGCTGCTCATTATTTCCGTGTCCTGTACACAGAAATTTTAAAGGATAATAAGCGAAAACGTGGTGCTTGGGTTGACGACTATAAAATGGTTGACAGTTCCCATTTAACCAGACCTGCTATCGGTGTGACCTCCAGGCACAACTCGTTGGCATAAAGCCCAAGCTTTTACTTCCAAAACCAGACGCTGTTCCTACAGAATTCCTTCATAAAAAGTCGAAGGATGACAACAGACGGGAGCAACACATTGCCAAAAGGAACCAGTCAAAGAGTATGTGGGAAGTTTTATCACCTAAAATGCCGCTCGTTGAATAGATCTGCTTGTTTACTTGCGCTGGACAACCAATCCAACGAGTTCGTCACTTCCGGGAAAAAAATTATTGTTCCGCTTTGGTTCGGCCCCCGCTAGTAATCCACGGGATAAAATTGGCCAGTACATTATGGACATTTATGTTCAAATAAGCTCTTTATCACCTTATCTCTATCGCAGTATTTTTTAAGTATTGGGGGAAGGTGAGCCTGTGTGTGCGAGTGAGGTCTCACATGACGTCTGGGCGTTGGTGGTGGATGAGGGCACACAGGGCAAGGCCACTCCTCCAGGATGTTGTGAGATCAGTAACATTTACTCCTCTGTAGCCCTGCGTCTGCTTCTGACACCACAGCAACAAGCGGCTGGGCCGCACCTCTGATTCTAACAAACACACAAAGACTGCTTCACGACTCAGAACTCACTTAAAGCACTTAAAGTTTAGCAAAGCGCAGTAATGCAGACATAAAAACAACAACAACAACAACAACAACAACAACCATCTTTAAAACTTTATTTTTCCAATACATTCTCATTTTTTGATTATTTTTAGCTTGTGCTACAAGCATTAGCTTAATGCAACAAGCATTACTAGAGTACTTAGAGATTTGTAATAATATACATATATAATATGGAAATAGAGCTGCTTGTCAATGCTACCAGTTAAATAATATGTGTAAATTTTATTTTATGTAAATAAGTGGTCTCACCTTTTCTGGAGATGTTGACAGACCTGCGTGTGGGTCCACTATATTCCAGCAAACATGAGTTCTGCTCCCCGTTGATGTACAGATGACGAACCTGATGCAGCAATTATTTTGGCATAGTACAGAATGATGGTAAGGAGAATAAAGAACCACATGGCTCATAAACACACTGGAGACTTTAATATTGCTAACTGAGATAATAAGATAAGCTGCACCTGGTGTGGTCGGACACAGGTGGAGTTGAGGTTGGGGTAGCGAGTCGCAGGATCGATGGTGTACTGCTCAAAGTTCTTGCTGATGTTTTCTGCTGTGGTCTGAGGAAGCAGCCTGTAGATGCTTTCCCTACAATGTACAACAAGGTGTAAATCCTTAAAATCAAGTCCAAAATTAATTCAATAATAATAAAAAAAAAAAAAAGATGGAGGCTGAATTTAATGACTGACGAACATTTTAAATGACAAAAATTCCCAATGCACAAAAATATTTCTACACTTATTTTAGAAAAAGGTCTAACAGAAATTTAATAATAATTCAAAATACTTTTAATTTTATGTCTTAAAAATTTTATGACAAAAGTATCAGCTGGGGGTGGGGGGAGATAGTCGGACCTCTCTGATAGCACCTCCAGAGGAGCTTTGCCCCGAGCCCAACCCTGCACCATCCACACCGTGTCAAATGCAGCCAGGAAACCTCGAGCACATCCGGTCCCCATGGGCCAAAAGGGCTGAAAGATAGACAATACAACACATATTACATATACACAGAGAAAAGATATACACCTGATGGAAGAGTAACAGAAACTTGTTCAGTAGATGTTTCACATCATTAAATACAAGTATAAATAGATAAAATAGGTGATTCAACCTGCTCTGACTTTGAGGCTCCATCATGGCTGACACACATGCACAAGGTTTTGATTTTGTGTTCCTCTAACAAGAAATCTAAAGAAGTGCAGCTTTGTGAATTGAGAACTATGTGTAGCCATCAACCAATTATTTTCATCTCTTTTTAAAAACAATTTTCTGATCACTTAATTTCTAGAATATAAATATTTACATGACAACCCCATCCAGCTGCAGCAGCATCAGGTCAGAGCCACCCTGCACAGAGTCAACGCAAGGAAAGCTACTGGTCCAGACAGGGTAACAGGAACGGTACTTAAAACGTGAGCAGATCAACAAGCAGGGGTCTTTACCACCATCTTTAACCTCTTGCTACTACAATGTATGGATCCCACTTGCTTCAAGACAGCCACCATTGTTCCGGTGCCTAAGAACAGCACAATGATCTGCATGAATGACTCTCGCGCAGTTGCACTTACCCCCATTATCACCAGATTTTCGAGAGACTGCTAATGATTCTAAGGCTGCCATCCCAACTGATCTTGATCCACATCAGTTTGCACACAGAGCACAGAGTCAACAGAGGATGCCATCAATACAGCCCTCCACACCGCCCTCACACACTTGGACAGCAGTAACTCCTATGTGAGGATGCTGTTTGTAGACTACGGCTCTGCTTTCAATACAGTTCTACCACATAAACTGGGGCAAGGGAGCTCACTGTGCACCTGGATACTGGACTTTCTTAGCAACAGAACATCAGGATAGGAGACCACATCTCCTCAACTCTCATCCTGAATACCAGAACACCACAGGGGTGTGTTCTCAGCCCCCTCCTCTTCTACCTTTTCACACACACGACTGTTCACCATTCACACCAGCAACACTATTTTCAAATTCGCAGATGACACCACTGTCATAGGTCTAATAAAAGATAACGACTAGTCAGCCTGCAGGAAGGAGGTCCGGCATCTGCGGCGATGGTGCAACAACAATAACCTGAACCTTAAACACATCCAAGACAAAGGAGATGATAATGGGCTTCAGGAGATCTAAACAAACTGAGCACTCTGCCCTGTATATTGATGGAGTCCACATCTCTGCCGACTTCACCTGGACTACAAGCATCTCTCACTAGGTGGGGAAGGCACAACAAAGGCTATACCTCCTCAGGAAGCTCCAACAAGCCCGCCTCCTCCGACCTCTATTGACAAACTTACCACTCCACCATCGAGAGCCTCCTGACCTACTGCTGTACAGTGTGGTCCAGCAGCTGTACTGCAGAGAAAGGCCCTGCAGCGGGTGGTGAGGACGGCAGAGAGGGTAACTGGAACTATACTACCCCCCTCAGTAACATTTACACTGGCAGACTTCAGAGGAGATCCAGTGAAATTATCAGAGACCCCACACACCCTGGACACCCTCCTTTCCTCCCCTCTCCCCTGCAGAAAAAGGTACAGGACACTAAAAACAAAAACTTACAGACTCAAGAACAGCTTTTACCCACAAGCTGTTAAACTTGCAACCCCACCACCACCGTCACTAACACACAGTGACTAAATAAGCATCATTCAGACCATCTTCCTGGACAGTGCAATACTCATGTTTAAGTGCAGGTCTCAAACATCCTAACATTATAGCATCATGCACCTTATGATTAAAAAGCTCTACCTCTCACCCTGTGTATACCATGCACCCTTGACATCATGCACCCTTCTGTGTATGTCTCTAAATGTGTGAATATGTGGATAAATGTATACGTCTCTACATGTGCAAATATGAGGATAGAGGTACATGTGCTTGCATATACAGGATATATATATGTGTGTGTGTGTGTGTGTGTGTGTGTGTGGGTATATGCACATATATAGCTTAGTGTAGTTACTTAGTTGTCTATTGTGCACTTTTTTTTAAAATTGCTGCTAAACAGAGAGGTGCTAAACTGATTTTCATTGTTCATGCAACAGTTGACAAATATCTCTCTCTAAAACAATTATGCACCTCAGGCTTGGTGGACGTCGCTGAATTGAAACTCGACATTCTGTCTCCAGGGCTACTTAGCAATATCCACCTTGTATTCGTAATTATTTTTTTAGTATTCTTTTTCAACATAAAGTCAAAATACAAACAAAATTACAGTTTAAGTCGACAATAAACCACAACATGTTTTGTCTCCAAGGTCTGTGTGTTTAGAATTATACTGGAGCCACAGTCTAATATGCAAGAGAAACATATGACTAACAGTTTAGACAGCAACCAGCTGTATAATAATTCAATTAATAACACACAGCTATGCACCTCAACTTTAAATACCACACATCCTGTTGAGTGGCATGATACCAAACCACACCATGGACAATGTGATGTGTCTTGGCTTCCAGACAACTTTTTCTGTATGATGATTCATACGGAATTGATACACTGCTATACTTGTAGCTAGAAGCATCTATTACTTGTTAGCTCTGTATTGAAAAGGTAATAGCTCAAATTTGGATCTCAGCTAATCAACTACGTTTGGAGATGTTATGATAGTAAACTGTTCCTTCTGCAGTTTAAACAATCTCAAACTAAAGTTAATTATTTAATCACTGCACCTCCAGAAGACTATCTCCAACCAAAGCTACCAACAGCTGGTGTCCGTTCTTCTCCCGTATGAGCGCGGCGTTTTCTGAGGCATACATGCAGGTGAAGTCGAACATGGCAACGTCAGGCTGTCCGTAGTGGTTCATGGCATAGTCCAGTGATGGAAGCTGGTAGTTAGTGCCGAAGTCAGCTGCCTCCCGGGCATAGGAGAGCAGAGCCTCCTGATTGACGTTGTCACTGTGCAGGAGTCGTTCTGTCTCAATGTAGTCCTGATAGACGAGAAACACAAAAACAACAAAGGGTTTAAAGGTTTACTTCATTACAGATGAGTTATAATTAAAACTTCTATTAAAACTTTCTTTTTAACCACAGGTGCATCATTAGTAATCATATCTCTGCAGTTTAATTATTTTTACTTTCACCAAGGAGGTTATGTTTGATTTGGCCTCAGTTTGTTTGTGTCTCTGTTAGCAGGATAATGCAAAAAAAAGTTACTATTCGGATTTAGAAATTTGTTTTGAAGTTGGGGATTTGGACAAGAAAAAATGGCTAGAAGAGTGTCATGTGGCACCACTTTCTTAGTTTCCCATTCATGGAGCCAGGTTTGTGTGTGAACACTTTAAGCACGTGCACACAGAATGGACAGCTCACAGATGATTAAGAGATATTCACATT